>BLSH010271615.1:1891919-1907743 GCA_018402905.1 Glandirana rugosa | reverse complement strand
ACTTTACATATACATTGCACATTCACATCAGTCCCTGCCCTCAAGGAGCTTACAATCTAAGGTCCCTATCTCACATTCATACATCTTACTAAGTTTCAATAGAAATCATTCATGTTTCTGGGTTTGGATACACTTCAATTAGTGATGTTATCCTTTAAATCCCTTCCCACCTGGGAATATACATCCTCCCCGATCCAGCAGTCATTTCTCTGACATGGTCCCAGCCGGCTGCTTTTCACCCTGTGCGCCGCGGCCCAACTCACTCCTATGGGCGGCCATGCTCACGGCGGCCTCCAGTGGTCCCTCGGGGTACAGCTTACTAATAGCAAGGAATGAGGCCCCAGAGCACATGTGCAGCATGAAGAGGAGCCGGCTAGGAGCTTGTTGGGGGGGGGGGGGGAAAGGCTGCTGGATCAGGGAGAATGGGGGGCCGGGGGGTTATTAAGGTACAACTCCAGTAGCTGAAGTGAAGTTTAGATTTTGTAGTGCAGTGGTCTAGCAGCAGTTAGGGTTTGCCATCTGCCAGGGAGGTATTATATATATATATATATATATTTTTTTGCAGGGGGCTATTATTTTCATTGAATTATTGATTATTTTTAGTGTATTTTATTCTGCTCCATCCTTTGACATATAGGAGAGATTTACTAAAGGCAAATAGACTGTGCACTTTGCAAGTGCAGTTGCACATTTAAGGCTCCTTTCACACCGGAGCTGCCCGAGCGCCTGAAAAACGCCTTGGTGTGAAAGGGGTCTTAAAGTGCAGGTGTTCCAGAGCTAAATGAGGAAAAATAAAGAACGGCGTACAAGAAAAATGAAAAAAAAAAAAACAAGTAAAAACGTATTTTTGCTTGCACATGATTGGATGATGGAAGTCAGCAGAGCTCCCCCTCATTTGCTAAGCACTTGCAAAGTGCAAAGGTTATTTGTCTTTAGTTAAAGTCTAATTTTTTTTTTTTTTTGTAAAAAATATTAAACATGTTATACTTACCTGCTCTGTGTAGTGGTTTTGCACAGAGCAGCCCGGATCCTCCTCTTCTCGGGTCCCTCTTTGGTGGTCCTGGCCCCTCCCTCCTGTTGAGTGCCCCCACAGCAAGCAGCTTGCTATGGGGGCACCCGAGCCGAGTCACAGCTTCCTGTGTCCTTTCAGACACGGAACCAGGGCCAGGCCCCGCCCCCATTCTCTCTTCATTGGCTGACAGATTTTGATTGATGCCATTGGCTTCCGCTGCTGTCTCAGCCAATGAGGGAGAGTCCCGGGCACCCAAGCCGAACCACAGCTCCCTGTGTCCATACAGACATGGAGTCGGGGCCTGGTTCCGCCCCCATTCTCTCCTCATTGGCTGACTGACTTTGACAGCAGCGAAAGCCAATGGCACCGCACTGCTGTCTCAGCTAATGAGGAGGGAGAGTCCCGGGCAACTGAGACTCTTGTGCAACATCGCTGGACCTAGATGGACCTTAGGTAAGTATTAGAGGGGCTGAGGGGAGGCTGCTGCACACAGAAGGTTTCTTTTTTATCTTATTGCATAGAATGCACCTCCTGCCTTTACAACCCCTTTAATCAGCCCCATAGGGTCATTTTTTTGGTCTTCTCACCCAGCGATGGGCGGTTCTCAGTGATGTAGTGAGCATTACTGACGCCAATTTAGCTCCATCATTGTACACGGTGTAGGGTGTTGTGATGACATGCCCCGGGGAAGGGGTTGTCCATGATGCCCTGGGTTCAGGGGGCTTTGGAGGACAGTGCCACTGAAGAGGTGAGTATTGTAGCCAAACTGCAATTGGGCTTTAAAGGCAGAGATCCCAAGTCCAGAGTGATAGAATACAGCAATAGGCAGTCTAACTCATCAGCATGAATCAAAAAATGAAATGACAGATTCAGGTGGAGTGACCCTTAAAGGGATTGTTCTTAGTTACCCTTGCGGTCTGTTTGTCATTCCTGTGTTTCATTTGTTGCAGAACACATCCAGATCATCATGACCCTGGAAGAGTCCGTACAGCATGTGGTGATGACGGCCATTCAGGAGGTAAGTGGATTTATTCTGTGATCTGAAATGTTGGATTTAGAGTGAGACGGAACTATGGTAATACAATCAATTGTTTTCTATGTGCCCCAGTGTTGACCTGCGTTTATGGAAAACCACCAGTAAATGTACACGGGGGATGATTTACTGAAGGCAGACTGAGCACTTTGGAAGTGCAGTTGCTCCAGAGCTTAGTAAATGAGTGAAAGGGCTGCTGAGTTCCATCTTCCAATCATGTGCAAGTAAAAATGTTGTTTTACTTTAATTTTCCTTGCACACGATTGGGCATTCCTTACAAAGTGAAGCTTCACCTCATTTACAAAAAACCCTGGAGCACTTGCAAAGGGCACAGTCTGTTTGCCTTTAGTAAATCAGCCCTATAGTGTTAAAGTAATATAGGCAGATTTTCTTTTTAATAACAGACATGTTATACTTACCTACTCTGTGCAGTGTTTTTGCACAGAGCAGCCCAGATCCTCCTCTTCTCCGGTTGCCTGCTGGCACTCCTGGCCCCTCCCTCCTGCCGAGTGCCCCCCATAGCAGGCAGCTTGCTATGGGGGCACCCTAGCAGGCTTGCTCCTGAGCCGATGCTCTGTGTGTCCATTCAGCAAAAATGCAAATGCTAGATTGGATGCAGTGCCAGTATGGGGCAGATAGGCACAAGTTGTAGGAGAGCTACAAGCATAGACGTGCGCACATAGGGTGGCAGGTGTGCCCGGGCACACCCTAATCACCCTGTATTGTGCAGATTCCCCCTACTACCTGGCTGCAGATAAAGGGACTGGGGAATCTCTGGCCTCAGTCTCTTTCTGTCTCAAAAATGAGACATCAGGGGTCTGTTTAGACCCCTGAAATTTCACCAAATCCCCCCAGCAGGGCTCTAAAAAAAATGATAAAATATAATATTGTAAAAAATAATAAAAAAACAAAAATTGTAAAAAGATAAATAAATTAAATTAAAATAAACTACTGACACCCTCCTCTGCCCTTATAATATGGACATATAATACACACACACACTCATGTTCGTTTGCACTTTGTGGGGCACATCCTAACGCAATAGGCTGCGCACACCTATGGCTACAAGTCCCAGGTCTGGTCACCGACCTGCAATGCGAATAGAAGAAAGATATACCTATACTCTAAACCCAATACCTTCTACAGTTACATAACCTAGCAAGTGCTAAAAGGGTGCCTATCTGCCCCATATTGGCACTGTATCCAATGTAGCATTTGCATTTTGCAGAGCAGAATAGGACTAGCCAGAGAGACCAGTGTTCAGAGGGTTCATACAGAATTTTTAATGTTAACATGCGGTCACACCTGCTAGATTATTTACATGTAGAAGCTATTGGGATTTGAGCACAGTATGTCTTTATTTCTATTGCATGTAGTATTTGTATTTTGCAGAGAAGAGTAGGGACTGGCCTCTCTGGCCAGTCCTATTTTGCTCTGCAAAATGCAACTGCTACATTGGACGCAGTGCCATATAGGGCAGATAGACACCCCTTTAGCACCTGCTAGATTTTTTAGATGTAGAAGCTATTGGAATTTGAGCACAGTTATATCTTTCCTCTATTGCATTGCAGGTCAGTGACCAGACCTGGGACTTGTAGCTCTCCTACAACTTGTTTCTATTTGTCCTATATTCGCGCTGTATCCAATATAGCATTTGCATTTTGAAGAGCAGAGTAGGGACTGGCCAGAGAGGGATTACTTTAATGAAGTTGGCCGGCTTAAACATGTACTGCAATGTATATGAACTAAAAATCCCCTTTTTTTTATTGCAAAGTTTGCCAGAGAGAGTGTGTTGCATTGTGCAGAGGGTTCATCCAGAATCCTTGTATACATGCAGCTGCAGGTGCGGGGATTTCCCAGGCTGTAGATGATTGGCCCAGTACAGGTGACCGCTCCCTGGCGGACTCGCACACTTCAGTTCAGATCCAAGTCTGAACACACCCAAGCTCATCGCTACTCCTGGGGGTCAATCTATGCTTGCACATGCTACTATGCACATATGTTTGGATGACTTTGACCACTGTGTAAGCAGAATTGGACTCCCCTCATTGGATTTTGCATCATTTGCTACTTCTAGGGAAGAAAAAATTAATAACAAAGCTGACTATCCACCCTAAAAGTTGGGGAAAACCCTCTTTTCCTTTAGGTGACCCCACTGGGTCAGTCATGCCAGTAAAAAAAACCCTAATGATTATATGCACAGAAATGATTGTATACATTTATTTCTCTGGCTGGGTGCGGTATTTCATAGCGGTCATACAGAGGAATTCATATGTATTTGTGATGAGTCAAAAATACATTTATTAGCGTGTTTGGTTGCATCATCTTTGGAATGAAAAACAGAAATAGGTTTGTAGCGGTGTTGTACACTTGTAAATGTCCAAATATACTTCACACCCTGCAGAGTTAGGAGGAGAGCCCAGCTCCGGCCCTACACTCATGGCATATGCGTCTTTCAGTAGTGCGGTGGGGAGATTTTCACCTAATGTGATTCATGGGTTTAACCCTTCCCACCTTCCCCAGCTTCCCTTTAACTGGGCTTATACTCCCTGGGGGGGGGGCGGGAAGCTCTGCCTAGTCATTGGCTGTCACAATGGTCACATGATCGGGTGCCGGTCACTCCAGTTCCCAATCACAGCACTGTGTGCTGCTGCCCTTATTTGCGTTGCTGCAACTGAGGGGGGTGGGGTGTAGCTGATGGGGCTATGTGTCCAATGGCTGGCTCGCCCTGCTGTTTAGGCAGGATAAAGAGGATAGGCCACTCTAGTTGTGGATAACCTGGGGAGTGGCTGTGCATGGCCTACAGCAGGGGTGTCAAACTGGCGACCCTCCAGCTGTTGCGGAACTACAGGTCCCACCATGCCTCTGCCTGTAGAAGTCATGCTTTTAACTGTCAGCCTTGCAAAGCCTCATGGGATTTGTAGTTCTGCAACAGCTGGAGGGCCACCAGTTTGACACCTGTGGCCTACAGTATACCTTTGGAAATAAGCCTAACTCCACCTTTAAAGCGGAGTTCTGGCCCCCCCCCCCCCCCACAAAAAATTTGACTTTTACTATTAGGACACTTACCTGTCCAGGAAACCTGCAATGTCGGCACCCCGGCGGATTTTCAGATCGGCTCTTGGGTGCTGCCGCCACCGTTCGTGGTAAGGGAAACTGGCAGTGAAGCCTTTCAGATTCACAGCCGGTTCCCTACTGCGCATGCACGAAGCGCGCTGCGCTTTCTAACTGATCTGGCGGCACAGGAATGAAGGGGGGGGGGGAATTCCAAGGGAAGTCTCCCGGAAGTGGAGGTGGGTGCCTGTCAAAAATAGGTACCCATTCCCCCCTCCCCCTAAAAGGTGTCAAATGTGGCACCAGAGGGAGGGAGGAAGCAGATAAGCGGAGCTTCCACTTTTGGGTAGAACTCCGCTTTAAGACCATGTTACACACATATTTAGGGTGTAACATGATTCCAGACGGCTCCCCATTCCCACCCCCAAAACTGCCCACCCTTCAAGCCTCGTTTCACACTGGCGCAGCTTCAAAGCCGTGCCACACAACCCGACATCATCACGGCTTGCATGCAACTTTTTTAACAGAAGTCAATGCAAGCCACTTTGAAGTCGCCCCCAAGTAGAACCTTTCTCTAAGTGGGAGCGACTTGACTCGCACCGATTAGAACGGTTCCATTGCCATTCGTGGGGTGCGACTTTGTCACCTGACAAGTCGCGGCAGTATGAACTGGCTTAGCTTAAGATGGGGGGGGGGGGTCCTTCTCCCCGACAGCTGCTGTCAGATTTGAAATTGGCGCGGGTGTTGTGAGGCCAAGCCTGCAAGTTGCATCATTCACTGACAGAGATCTTAAACGAATGAACTGTCTGCCACCATGTCTTGTAGTTCTCAATGGAACATTAGCTAATCACTGTACTTGTAGTCCATTCACACTTTCTCCAGCTCTCTGACTAAAAGTTCATCCCTCTTTATGAACACAGAGTAGAAAAAAGAGTCTACAAGAGCCTGTGCTTTGCACCCGCCATCCACTGATGGCTTTTGCAATGCTTTGTAGGCTGATTTGCAAAAAAATATTCAACGCACATTTTATTTTTAGCTGTAAATATATGTGCTTTTATTATTATTATTATTATTATTATTATCATAAATTTTTTTTGGAAAGGTGGACATAGCATTAAAAATGCTTTTCTACCTTTAAAAAAAAAAAATGCTTTTCAATATACTAAAGAAGCTAAGATAAATAGGTAATTTTTTGGAAAGGTGTTATAAAGGTAAACTAACCCCTTCAAGAGGTGCACCTACATTTAGGCCTCTTGTACACGAGACTCCCGTTTGAGCGTCTACTTTTTCAGAAGTTTTTGTTTTGTATGTATTTGCGGTATTTACACGCATTTTTGCGTATATGCGCGAAAACTTATTCTCATGTTCTTGTTCTGCACAATATGTACATGGGCATTTGCGCACATTTGTTGTCAGTAAATTACTGACCAAAAAAGCTGATTTTTTTTTACTGGAGAATGCACAGCACTTGTTTAATAATGGGCTATACTTTAGCTCAGTAAAAAAAAAGCTGTACTGAGCTTATTCAACAGCAAAAACAGGATCCCGCATTGTAAACCCCCAGCACTTTCAGGTTCCCCACAGCATCTGACATCTTGTCTGCCCTCAACATGTTTCATCACAGGGACTTCGTCAGGAAGGCAGCATACCTTCCTGAGGAAGTCCCTGTGATGAAATGCGTTGAGGATGGACGTGGTGTCAGACGCTGTGGGGAACTCACAAGCGCTGGGATTGTTGTCAGTAAATTACTGACCAAAAGTAGCAGATTTTTCTTTTTTTTTTTTTAAACTGAAGAATGCACGTCACTTGTTTAATAATGGGCTATATTTTAGCTCAGTAAAAAAAAAAGCTGTACTGAGCTTTTTCAAGCTGCAGCGTGCAAGAGGTCTTAAACCACAAAAACAGGATCCCACATAGTAAAACCCCAGCACGTCCAGGTTCCCCACAGCATCTGACATCTTGTCTGCCCTCAACATGTTTCGTCACAGGGACTTCCACAGGAAGGCAGCATTGCTTCCTGAGGAAGTCCCTGTGACGAAACTAGTTGAGGGTGGACATGGTGTCAGATGCTGTGGGGAACTCACAAGTGCTGGGATTTTACTAAGTGGGATACTGTTTTTTTCTGTCTAAATGTGAGTATAAAGTTTAATTTTTAAATAAAGGCAGATTTTATGTGCTGCACTATGGCAATTGTTTGCTTGTCTTTTTTATGCTGAATGAAGGGCTGGACAAATAAGGACTTAACTAGATGGGTGCCAGAGGTGCTTAACCCTCTAAACATTGTTATATGACCATCTTAGAGATTAGAGACTATATCAGCTTGGTGAGCATTCTGTATTCATATATGTGGTGCACAGAGGTGAAGCACTGAGGGAGGAAGGAATACCTGGCACGTGGTGGATACACTGATTGATGAACTGTTTATAAATTTCCATATACTATGGTTGATTATACACTGAGTGTTGGTGTTTGGGGATTTTGATCACATTTTTTGCTGAAACATTTATGCGTCATATGCACTATTGTGGTTATATATGTGTGTATTTTTAATAGTTATATTTTTAAATTTATGTTATAGGGTATGAAACGCGTAGGTATTGTTAAGCACAGATTTAGTTTTATAGTGCTCCCTTACTGGTTTATTTAATTATTATTTATCTTGGGGAATAAAGTTTTATCCAGCAGCTTTTAGGGGATTGGTTGATTTTAAGATTAGAGCGCAAGTCTTATATGGCATTTAGCTTTTTATTTTTGCCTGTTTCCTTGGTGAAGATTTTCCCTCACTTCCTGTCTGGTGTTTGTTTTCAAAACAGGAAGTGTGGGGAAATCTCACTTAGAGGGTTAGTTTACCTTTTTCAGAAAAAATGAACTAAGACTGCACATCCTCCCCACCTCCCCGGTCCCTGCTGTACTTGAATAAATCCAAGAAGGCTCGCCGCTCCAGGTGAGACTGAGAGCCCAATGAAACTGGGTGGGTGCTCGCCCCGGCTCGCCACCGCACATGCAAAGGAAGAAAGAAATGGCCGCACACCACCATACAGTCCAAAGTCCTTTATTGGGACACCCCAAGAGGCATCACAGGACCAGAATGCACAGGTGGACGCGTTTCTTGCACCTTGCGTGCACTTAAAGCGGAGTTCCACTCAAAAGTGGAACTTCTGCTTTAAGACCTCCTCCCCAGCTCCTGATACTGAAACCAAGCTTTTGGGGGGGTGGTGCGAATACCCGATTTTGAGGGGTACTTCCGCCCCGGTCACCTTAGGCGATCGGAAGTGGAAGTTCTCCTTCCCCCACCCTCCCGAAGTCTTCTGGGACACAGGACCGGTCCTATAAGACTTCGGGACCAATCACGCTGTGCTGCTCCATTCGCGCATGCACAGTGAAGCCACTAGCTGTCAAGGCCGGGTGCCCACACTAGGAATGATGGTGCCGCGAAGGGGAGGGGGAGAGATCCAAGGCTCCGTGCGGCCCCATCCCTGAACTGGGAGACAGGTGAATGAGTACACTTTTTGTAGCCACTGACTTTTAATAAACATAGAAAACGGTGGAACTCCGCTTTAATCATTACCTGCTGTACTTACCACTGTGGGTGATGAGCTGTCAGTGGTCACCCAGCTGGTGTAGCTGTCCAGCGATTAGACTTCCACTCTCTTTTCCACCTTTTTTTTCTGCAGGGCTTCTGGGACAGACTGTCCCAGAAGCCCTGCAGAAACATGAGAGAGAAGAATGGAGATTTCAAATCCCCAGACTGCTGCACCGTCTGTGGGGGCACTGACAGTTCATTACCCATGAAGGCTGGGGCTGACTGGCAAATTTTGGCCCAAGGGACAAGTACAACCTAGGGGCCCATGGTGCACTCGGCCCCCTTCCTGCTCTCCTTTATCCCTGCCTCCTCCCAACCCCCATTCTAGGCTGAAGGATACTCTCTGCCCACGGGTCGGGTTGAACCTGACAGTGCCTGCTGCACCGACTCCGGGTTCTTGAACTGGCCAGCGGCGGGAAGCCAGGGCGGCTCGGTCGGGATGGGCAAGTGGAGGAGAGCCTCCGGTGGGGCACTGAACTGGCCTCTGCTTGTGTGCACCTACCATGCCCCCCCCCCCCCAGTCCATTCCGCCCCTTCATGAAGTTGGGTTGGTAAGTACAGCGGGGACGGAGTAGAGGGTGGGGGGTGAGGATGTAGGGTGTTAGTTCACCTTTTTATTATTTCTGAAAAAGAAGAACTTGCACTTTAATCAATGAACACATTAATGTTTATGCAAGGAATAGTGTGAACCAGGATTCAGTGGATTGCAGTTTGTTTCCATTGCAGTAAATGTATACGTCATTTGTGTGTTTTGTGTTTTCCAGCTTATGAGTAAAGACATTGTGGACTCTCCATTGCTGGAGCTAGAAGGAGATCTGGAGCAGCAGGTATGTCTCCCTCTATAACAGCCGATCACTGCAAGGCAGTCCAGGTGTATAAATGGATAGGTTGTATTTTTAAATAGACATCCATGCTTAATGTGTTCATTGTCCCGGCCTATAATTCTGTGTCATTGACCTCACAGGATATCTCTATCGCCACATTCACATATGTCTATCAGGGCACATTCACATGTATCTATCAGGGCACATTCACATGTATCTATCAGGGCACATTCACATGTATCTATCAGGGCACATTCACATATGTCTATTAGGGCACATTCACATATGTCTATTAGGGCACATTCACATATGTCTATCAGGGCACATTCACATATGTCTATTAGGGCACATTCACATATGTCTATTAGGGCACATTCACATATGTCTATCAGGGCACATTCACATATGTCTATCAGGGCACATTCACATATGTCTATTAGGGCACATTCACATACCTCTATCAGGGCGCATTCACATATGTCTATTAGGGCACATTCACATATGTCTATTAGGGCACATTCACATATGTCTATCAGGGCACATTCACATATGTCTAAACATTCACATATGTTTATTAGGGCACATTCACATATGTCTAAACATTAACATATGTCTATTAGGGCACATTCACATATGTCTAAACATTCACATATGTCTATTAGGGCACATTCACATATGTCTATCAGGGCAAATTCACATATGTCTATCAGGGCACATTCACATACCTCTATCAGGGCACATTCACATACCTCTATCAGGGCACATTCACATATGTCTATCAGGGCACATTCACATATGTCTATCAGGGCACATTCACATATGTCTATCAGGGCACATTCACATATGTCTATTAGGGCACATTCACATATGTCTAAACATTCACATATGTCTATTAGGGCACATTCACATATGTCTATCAGGGCACATTCACATATGTCTATTAGGGCACATTCACATATGTCTATTAGGGCACATTCACATACCTCTGTCAGAGCACATTCACATATGTCTATCAGGGCAAATTCACATATGTCTATCAGGGCACATTCACATACCTCTATCAGGGCACATTCACATATGTCTATCAGGGCACATTCACATATGTCTATATGTCTATCAGGGCACATTCACATATGTCTATTAGGGCACATTCACATATGTCTATCAGGGCACATTCACATACCTCTATCAGGGCACATTCACATATGTCTATCAGGGCACATTCACATATGTCTATTAGGGCACATTCACATATGTCTATCAGGGCACATTCACATACCTCTATCAGGGCACATTCACATACGTCTATCAGGGCACATTCACATATGTCTATCAGGGCACATTCACATATGTCTATCAGGGCACATTCACATATGTCTATCAGGGAACATTCACATGTGTCTATTAGGGCACATTCACATACAGTGGGTACGGAAAGTATTCAGACCCCCTTAAATTTTTCACTCTTTGTTATATTGCAGCCATTTGCTAAAATCATTTAAGTTCATTTATTCCCTCATTAATGTGCACACAGCCCCCCCCCCCATATTGATAAAAACACAGAATTGTTGACATTTTTGCAGATTTATTAAAAAAGAAAAACTGAAATATCACATGGTCCTAAGTATTCAAACCCTTTGCTATGACACTCATATATTTAACTCAGGTGCTGTCCATTTCTTCTGATCATCCTTGAGATGGTTCTACACCTTCATTTGAGTCCAGCTGTGTTTGATTATACAGATTGGACTTGATTAGGAAAGCCACACACCTATCTATAGAAGACCTTACAGCTCACAGTGCATGTCAGAGCAAATGAGAATCATGAGGTCAAAGGAACTGCCTGAAGAGCGCAGAGACAGAATTGTGGCAAGGCAAAGATCTGGCCAAGGCTACTAAAAAATTTCTGCTGCACTTAAGGTTCCTAAGAGCACAGTGGCCTCCATAATCCTTAAATGGAAGACGTTTGGGACGACCAGAACCCTTCCTAGAGCTGGCCGTCTGGCCAAACTGAGCTATCGGGGAGAAGAGCCTTGGTGAGAGAGGTAAAGAAGAACCCAAAGATCACTGTGGCTGAGCTCCAGAGATGCAGTCGGGAGATGGGAGAAAGTTGTAGAAATTCAACCATCACTGCAGCCCCCCACCAGTCAGGGCTTTATGGCAGAGTGGCCCGACAGAAGCCTCTCCTCAGTGCAAGACACATGAAAGCCCGCATGGAGTTTGCTAAAAAAACACCGAAGGACTCCAAGATGGTGAGAAATAAGATTCTGTGGTCTGATGAGACCAAGATAGAACTTTTTGACCTTAATTCTAAGCGGTATGTGTGGAGAAAACCAGGCACTGCTCATCACCTGTCCAATACAGTCCCAACAGTGAAGCATGGTGGTGGCAGCATCATGCTGTGGGGGTGTTTTTCAGCTACAGGGACAGGACGACTGGTTGCAATCAAGGCAAAGATGAATGCGGCCAAGTACAGGGATATCCTGGACGAAAACCTTCTCCGGAGTGCTCAGGACCTCAGACTGGGCCGAAGGTTTACCTTCCAACAAGACAATGACCCTAAGCACACAGCTAAAATAACGAAGGAGTGGCTTCACAACAACTCCGTGACTGTTCTTGAATGGTCCAGCCAGAGCCCTGACTTAAACCCAATTGAGCTTCTCTGGAGAGACCTAAAAATGGCCGTCCACCAACGTTCACCATCCAACCTGACAGGACTGGAGAGGATCTGCAAGGAGGAATGGCAGAGGATCCCCAAATCCAGGTGTGAAAAACTTGTATCTTTCCCAAAAAGACTCATGGCTGTATTACATCAAAAGGGTGCTTCTACTAAATACTGAGCAATGGGTCTGAATACTTAGGACCATGTGATATTTCAGTTTTCCTTTTTTAATAAATCTGCAAAAATGTCAACAATTCTGTGTTTTTCTGTCAATATGGGGTGCTGTGTGCACATTAATGAGGGAAAAAATGAACTTAAATGATTTTAGCAAATGGCTGCAATATAACAAAGAGTGAAAAATTTAAGGGGGTCTGAATACTTTCCGTACCCCACTGTATGTCTATCAGGGCACATTCACACCAGGTGCAGTAGGATTGCATTGGGTGACTATTGCAGTGCAGTCTTACTGCAAGTCAAGGCAAAATACCCGGCCTCCTACCTGGCTGGTTCACACCACCGTGGACACAGTGCACATTAGCACTGTACATTAGCACTGCTGTAACCCTAGCACACCGGCCCTTATGCTGGTCAAACACATAATAGTATAAATATATATTGATCATTTCAGTGAAAGAATCTGTTCTTCCAAAAACCGATTGCACTAAATTGCGGGGTTTACGGTAAACGGTCGTAATAAATGATATGGAAGATCGGCTCCTGGTGGAAGATTCCGTTTTATTTATTCAGACCAACTTTCATATTTTGCTACTTATTATAATTGCCTAATGTCTACCATTTTGTTTTATCATTGGTGAGTTCCCAATTTACATTATACATAATTACATTATTTTTACCTTAATTTAGAATTGTTTGGTTTACTTTTTACTTCTATTACCTATAGCTTAAAGTGGACTTCCACCACCGCCTCAGCAAAATATTAAAAGTCGGCAGCTGCAAATACTGCAGCTGCTGACTTTTAATATAAGGATACTTACCTGTCCAGGGATCCCGCGATGTCGGCACCCCAGCCGTTGTTTCCATCGGCAATCGGGTGCTGCCGCCACCATTTGCATGCTCTGCATGCGTAAAGCGCGCTGCTTTTTCTGAATGGCCAGACGGTGGGGGAAGGAGGCAGAGGGGGGGTGCGAACTTCCGAGTAATCTTGCCGCGGCGAGATCTCTCGGAAGTGGAGATGGGTACCTGTCAAACCTGTTTTTGGCCAATAGGAAAGTATGACAGTTTTGGGTTAGGATTAATGTTAAATGTTAGAGTTAGGGATTAGCCTTAAATGTTAGGGTTAGGGTTAAATGTTAGGGTTAGGGTTGGGGTTAGCATTAAATGTTAGGGTTAGGGTTAAATGTTAGGGTTAGGGTTGGGGTTAGCATTAAATGTTAGGGTTAGATTTAAATGTTACGCTTAGGGTTTGTGTTTAATGTTAGGGTTAAGGATTAGGGTTAGCGATAAATGTTAGGGTTAAGGGTTAGAATTAGCGTAAAATGTTATGGTTAGGGTTGGGGTTAGCATTAAATGTTAAGGTTAAGGTTGGTGTTAAATGTTAGGGTTAGGATTAGCGTTAAATATTAGGGTTAATGTTAAATGTTAGGCTTAGGGTTAGTGTTAGGGTCAGCGTTATATGTCAGGGTTAAGGATTAGGGTTATCGTTAAATGTTATGGTTAGTCTTAAATGTTAGTGTTAAATGTTAGGGTCAGCGTTAAATGTTAGGGTTAGTGTTAAATGTTAGGCTTAGGGTTAGTGTTAGGGACAGTGTTAAATGTTAGGCTTAGTGTTAAATGTTAGGGTTAAGGATTAGGGTTAGTGTTAGGGACAGTGTTAAATGTTAGGCTTAGTGTTAAATGTTAGGGTTAAGGATTAGGGTTAGTGTTAAATGTTAGGGTTAGTGTTAAATGTTAGGGTCAGTGTTATAATGTAAGGGTTAGGGTCAGCATTTAATGTTAGGGTCTGCCTTAAATGTTAGGGCTAGTGTTAAATGTTGGGGTTAGTGTTAAATGCTAGGCTTAGGGTTAGTGTTAGATACAGCGTTAAATGTTAGGGTTAAGGATTAGGGTTAGTGTTAAATGTTAGGGTTAAGGATTAGGGTTAGTGTTAAATGTTAGGGTTAGAGTTAAATGTTAGGGTCAGCGTTAAATGTTAGGTTTAGGGTTAGTGTTAGGGTTAGTGTTAAGGACAGCATTAAATGTTAGGGTTAAGGATTAGGGTTACTGTTAAATGTTAGGGTAAGTGTTAAATGTTAGGGTTGGGGTTAAATGTTAGGGGAAGTGTTAAATGTTAGGGTTAGGCTTAGTGTTAAATGTTAGGGTTAGTGTTAAATGTTAGGCTTAGTGTTAAATGTTAGGGTTAAGGATTAGGGTTAGTGTTAAATGTTAGGGTTAGTGTTAAATGTTAGGATTAGTGTTACGTGTTAGGGTTAAGGATTAGGGTTAGTGTTAAATGTTAGGGTTAGTGTTAAGTGTTAGGATTAGTCCAATGGGGATTGGTGCCCTAAAGCTCTAAGCTGCTTCATAATGACCAACCAGAAGTGTTGGATATCACAGTGCCGGGGGCTCTGACTTGCCATTGGCCGGCACACAAATGGAAGCCATCCTTTATATAATCCGGTGTACATTAAGTGAATAGAGTTGCTATGAATCACATAGCGTATCTATTTTATTGCCATCAGCTGATGTTGATGTGATAAAGCTAGTTTTGTTGTAATGACTTATAGACCGCTCACCGCTCCCTGACTGCCTCACCTACACCTAATCCCTACGACTCCCCACAGGAGCCCGGCCGTGGCCGTGTATGTACAGGATTTAACGCATGAGTCACCCAGATATAAAGAGCCGCCTCCCGCTGTGTACCGGTCTGTCCGCTGCCATCATTTACCTGTCTGGCTTCATAAAACTTTTATTATGTTTGATGAAGCCATCTGTAATGGAAGCGTCTGCCCTTAATTACTGGTCACTGAGGCCGGTTCACTGAGATGCCAGGGATATTTTATAGAAGGTGGAAATCTAAATGTAAATCACTGGATGACATTTAGATGCAAAGCACTATGTATCATAATCCATTGCCGTTTATTTTTTATCCCTTGTTGCATATCAGCTCTGCTGATCTCCTTCAGACTCTTTGCAATCACTTGCTGACTACATGCTCTCCAGCGGTGGCTGCATGGCATTTCCCAGGGCTGGTTTCCTAATGGAGTATATGTGTTGGCATGGGCGCTTGGGGGCAGATTTACCAAAAATTGGTGCACACAGAAACTGATACAGCTGTGCATGGCAGCCAATCCGCTTCTAACTTCAGCTTGTTCAGTTAAACTTTGACATAAAAAAAAACCTGGAATTTGATTGGTTGCTATGCACGGCTGCTCCAGCTTTAGTAAATCTCCCCCTTGTAGAGCCCACCAGGGGCACGTGTGACAGGGTGACAACCCAGAAGGGGCAATTTTCACCCCATAAAAGAAAGTGGCAGCACATTATTTATGTTTGATTTTAACATAGAGAAGTATTTTGGGGGCAGCAACCCTAAACATGACTACTAAGTGTCACGACGTTCCGTCTTCCCGAGTGGTGAGTAGGTGAGGTGACGGGGGTTTTATGAAGAGATACAATTTTAGTTTGTATTTATTACACGACGGTGAAAGAAAATACCCCAC
>BLSH010271615.1:1843339-1858409 GCA_018402905.1 Glandirana rugosa | reverse complement strand
ATTTACCCACCCCTCTTTTTTTGACACAGCTTGGGGACGTCCCCACAAAGTCATGAAGAGCTGCGTCTGTCAGTGAACGTAGGAGAAAAAGGGATTTTATTAAAACTTACCGTAAAATCCTTTTCTCCGAGTTCACTGACAGACGCAGCACCCACCCCTCTGGGCTCTGTTTTGGTACGGCTTGTGTACAAACTGGAGAGCTATTCTGTGAGGGGGGTTTTAATGTAGGAAAAGAGGACGGCCCCCAGGGGAGGGGCCAGCTGATTTCTTTTCCCTGCCTAGTTAACTCCTGGTAGGACGAACATAAAACCCCACAAAGTCATGAAGAGCTGTGTCTGTCAGTGAACTCGGAGAAAGGGATTTTACGGTAAGTTTTAATAAAATCCCTTTTTGCTCTTAGACATATGTGAGTGTAATCTATAGGGCTGGCTTCAGTCACTGGATTGCTCTTCCCAAGCATTATATGAAAGAACACATCCTTGGGATTCCTTTTAGATGTGCATCCCTGTTGACCACTGGGTGCTGCAGATTCTTGCTGTGCAATCTGCTTTTCAGTTGCTTTATCATATGCTATTAGAGTGTAATCAAGCAAATGACCTTCAGATTGCACATCTAAAGTCTGCAGCACTTAGTGGCTAGAAGGGATGCACTTCTAACAGGATGCCAGGCATGTGTTCTTTCATATAATGCTTGAGGTGCTGTGATAACTACAGGAGCCTGACAGCCCCTTCCACCAAACTCTATCATAATACAAAGGAAAGACCAGCAGAACGACCCAGGGATGATGTCACTGAATCTCAGAAGAAAACGTAATTCTTTGATTGCAAATTTGTGACTTCCTATTAATTGGGGGTGGGGGGTAGGCAAGGGTTTACATTACAGCTAAAGTAATACATAATCATAGTTTACATTTTTTTTTTTTTTTTTTTTTTTTAGAGCAACGGCGGATAAAGCCACCAAGCTGGAATCCACTGTAGAAACGTACCGCAAGAAACTAGAAGATCTCAACGATTTACGTAAACAAGTGAAATCCCTGGAGGACACAAATTTAATGTACATGCACAATACAGTGAGCCTGGAGGAGGATCTGAAGAAGGCCAACGCTGCTCGTAATCAGCTGGAGACCTACAAGCGGCAGGTAGGGGAATCGTTGAATGGTGCACTCCGACCAAGCCGGGTACAGGTGACCCGAGACACTAAGGCTGACCACACTATACTTCCCAACTTTTTGAGATGAGGAGAGACACCTTTTTTAAAAGGATGTAGGCATAGGACACACCCCCTGCCATGCCCCCTTAAAGGAGAATTGTGCGAAAAAAATTAAAAAATGATTAGTTAAACCCACAATTTTTTTTTTCTACCACTACTGTTCCTTTATATTGTTTTTTGAAATGTACAAATGCAGTAATATAGAAACTGGATGAAAGATTTAGCACTGGGTAACACCTTTTGAAATATAAAAAATCCACTTTGTATACAACTATAGAGATCTGTGCAAAATGAGGGACAAATGAGGAGGAAAGAGGGACTTTGTTCCAAATCAGGGACAGTTGGGAGCTGTGTCATACTCATGGAAATTTTACTCAATTTCAACTGCTTTGTATCTCCTCTGACTGCCCATCTACAAAATACCACTCAGGTCTGTTCACATTGCCACCACACAGAAGGTCCACACCAAACCCTCCTCATCTGATGCATTTCACTCGGCAAGGGCTTAATTTTAGAACCCTTGTCGGGTGAAAGGCAATGGGTGTAGAGGATTTGGATGGACCTTTTTGTATGTGATGTTTGGAACAATAAAGTTTCACAATTGCTGACTTCATCAACTGGTTTGTATGCTTTGCATACACTGGGAGCAGGGGGTCATCACCTGTCCTTGCTTCCATAAAATAAGTGTTCTTAGACCACTTTAGTGGGAGGCTCTTGTTTTTCCTACACCTTTCACTGGCGAGCATGTCAGGAATGAAATAATGGAGCAGTCACTACAGGTTTAGCTTTTAAAATTGCAGATTTCAGGTCTGCCATCTTGTTCTTTAGGCACTACTTAAATTGATATTATAGTTTTTTATATTTTAAATGACAAACATGCATAGTGGTGTGTAGCCTATTGCATTATGGTGTGCACCCCAAAGCTCAAACACACATCCGTGAGTGTGTGTGTGTATATTGAACACAGTTTACTAGTTTCAGTTATATATGAACACAGTACATAGTTATATAGTTTGTGAGGTTGAAAAAAAACACAAGTCCAGCAAGTCTAACCTATGTGTGTGCTTTTATGTCAGTATTACATTGTATAGCCCTGTATGCTGTGGTCGTTTAGGTGCCCATCTGATAGTTTTTTTAAATGATCGATGCTCCCCACTGAAACCACTGCTTGTGGAAGAGAATTCCACATCCTCACTGCTCTTACCATGAAGAACCCTCTACGCATTTTGAGGTTAAACCGCTTTTCTTCTAGTCTTAGTGAATGTGCGTGAATGTGCTCCCTTGCGCTGAATAGTTTTGTCCCTATTGTGAGGTCACCCGTACAGTATTTGTACATTGAAATCATATCCCCTCTCAAGCGTCTCTTCTCCAGAGAGAATAAGTTCAGTGCTTGTAATCTTTCTTCATAACTGAGGTCCTCCAATCCCTTAATTAGCTTTGTTGCCCTTCTCTGAACCCTTTCCAGTTCCATGACATCCTTCCTGAGGACTGGTGCCCAGAACTGGACGGCATGCTCCAGGTGCGGCCTCACCAGAGACTTGTAGAGTGGGAGAATTATTGATTTATCCCTGGAGTTGATCCCTTTCTTGATGCATGCCAATATTTTGTTGGCTTTGCTTGCCGCAGCTTGGCATTGCATGCCATTGATGAGCCTGTCCTCTACTAGGACCCCTAGGTTCTTTTCCATCCTAGATTCCCCCTAGATTACATTTTTCTACGTTAAACCTCATTTGCCACGTAGTTGGATACCGATCACTCATTGTTCATCCACTAAAGGTATGGGCCAGTAAATGACATAGGGGCCCAAGCAGCAGGGAAATCTACGCCACGTGGGGTGTTTAGAGTATGCCCAGGCACATCCGGCATACAATGTGCGCACATCTATGCAAACATGTTATACTTACCTGTTCTGTGTAATGATTTTAGCCCCGATCCTCCTCTTCTCGGGTCCCCCGCTGGTGTTCCAGGCCCCTCCCTTCTGTCTAGTGGCCCCATAGCAAGCAGCTTGCTTTGGGAGCACCTATACAGGCTCACTCCAGAAGCCGCTGCTCCATGGGTCTATTCACACATGGAGCATGGCTTAGCCCCACCCCTGCTCTTCATTGGCGAACTGGCTGTGATTGACTGTAGCGGGAGCCAATGGCTACCGCTGTTGTCTCAGTCAATGAGGAGGGAGAGACCTGGGTGAGCCGAGGCTCTCAAGCACATCGCTGGATTGAGATTGGGCTCAGGTAAGTTTTAGGGGGGACCTGGGGGCTGGTGGCCCTGCTGCACACAGAAGATTTATACCTTCATGCATGAAGGTAAAAACCTTGAGCCTTTACAACCACTTTAATCTGGACATACATGGATCGAAATTTGAATTTCCATCTATCTATGGCCATCCCCACTCAACAGAAGTTGATTTAAAGATCGCCTTCTGTCAGATGGAACTGTTGAAAAACCTTTGGCGATCAGCGGCTTCATGCGCTGATCAGTGCATTCTGATAGTGGAGGACTCCGGCTGTTAGAATACAGTGTTCCAGCAGGAAGGATTCCATTCCTCCAGCCACCTTGAATGTGTGGATGGTGGAATCCATTCTTCTTTTTTTTTTTTTTTTTTTTTTTTCTTCCATCAGCCGAAAAAAAAAAAAAAGAGGCTACTATGGCTAGCCTCAGCAGGCCAATGAACTGGAATAAGGAAGCAGCCAGTGACATTGAAACTCCTGACTTGTATGCTGGTTCTGTTGTCACTGACGCCTCATTCACACAGCCAACTTGGTCATGGCGCGGTAAGTATCTTGCTGAAATTTGCGGCCAAGTGCCCAGGTGAGTGTGAACAGCTGGGACTGGGAAGCAATGACAGACCGACAGCAGCCGCAGCCGGTGTTCAGAGATAATCACACAGGGATTGATTACCTGCTGTTAAGGACAGATGATCGCTTCTCGAAGCAAGCAGCTTGCATCCTGGGGCGATCATCTGCCCTTAACCCTAACTGCAGGTAATCACTCCCTGTGTGACTTCTTCTGAACACTGGCAGACTGCTGCACCGCTGTCGGCTTGTCATTGCTTTGTACAGGCTTCCCAGTCTTGGAAAGGAGCACCTGCACCTATCTTCTGTGAAAAAAAAGCCCTACAACTCATGATACATTAGTGTGATGGTCAGTGGGAAGAATGCTCCCTACACTTGTGGTCATTGGGAAGAATTACCCCTTACAGATAGCTAAAAAGATCTGCGCTGTCAGTTGGAACTTATGTGAGAGGCAGTAGTTGCTTACTGCTCTAGGTACCCCTAGCAACTTCTGGAGGAACCCTAGTTGAGAAACCCCAGTCTAGATACTGTAAGTGTGCCACATTGTCATGGAGCTCCTCACCCATTCTGACATTTCATGTCTCTGTACAGGTCCAGGATCTCCACACCAAACTTTCCATGGAATCTAAGAGGGCGGACACCTTGGCATTCGAACTGACCAAACTGGGCGAGAAGCAGGACGCACTGGTGAAGGAAAAAGAGGTAACACCAAACCGTGGAGTAGAATAGCACACTGTAACCAAAGCCATAATTTGGTCCTGAGAGGTTACACTTCATACACCCTCCTGGTTTGCCCTCTCCTACCTCCTGTTCTGAACTATGGGTCTACTGCTGCCATAAGTGGGCTCAGTGGCCAATAGCGAGGTGCCAGAAAGGAGGGGGACCATTTACACAAATGCGTTGTGTTTGTTAAAGCGGAGTTTCTCCCATTTAAAAGTCAGCAGCTACAAAAGTGTAGCTGCTGACTCTTAATAATCGGACACGCACCTGTCCCAGGCTCCAGCGATGCGGCTGCCCGATGCATCGCTCCTCTCCCCCTCCTCTCCGCAGTGCCGGCATTGCAAGTGTGGGGGCCCGGCTATGGCGTCACAGCATGCGCGAGCCACGCTGCGCGTTGTGAATGGCCGGGCAAGATTGCAGAGAGGGAGGGGGAGAGGTGAACTTCTGCTCGGCGACAGGAGAGGAAGTGGGAGCTGGGTACCTGTGAAAACTGGGTACCCACCCCCACCCCCCCCCCAAAAAAAAATGACATGCCAATTGTGACATGTCGGGGGTCACCAGTACTTAAAGCAGTGTTCCACTCAAAAGTTGAACTTCCTCACGACGGATTCCTCTCCCTCCCCTCAGGTGTCACATTTGGCACTTTTTGGGGGGAGGGGGGAGAGGATACCTGTCAAAGACAACATCCGAGAGTCCGACTCCCTCTTCCCCCCTCCTCCTTCGCTGCCATCCAGTGAGAAAGCGAAGCGGCGGCTCGCACATGTGCAGTAGGGGTCCGGCGTGAAGCCGAATGGCTCCCACTGCTGGGTTCCCTTACTCTCAATGGCGGCGGCAGCACTTGGCCAGCCGATCCAAACATCGGTGGTGGTGCAAACAGTGCTGGACTCCAGGACCGGTAAGTGTCTAAAAGTTAAAAGTCAGCAGCTACTGTATGTGTAGCTGCTGACTTTTAATTTTTAAAGGGCGGCGGGCCTCCGCTTTAAAATGGAAGTTCCACTTTTGGGGGAAACTCCGCTTTAACACGAGCCGCTACAAAAAAATATCAACGCACCTGCTCTTGATAGAGCTCTAATGCACAGCGCACCAATCCACATGTGTTAAAAAAAAAATGGATATGTACGTTTGTTCCATTGTTCATTGAGGAACATTTGAATTGGAAATACTGCTGTCTACAGATGGTGCCTAGGAGCTTCCGTAGGGCTTCCTAGAGAAAAAAACACTATGGGGCTGATTTACTAATGGCAAATAGACTGCGCACTTTGCAAGTTCAGTTGCACTCTGCAAGTGCAGTTGCGCCAGAGCTTAGTAAATGAGGTAAAGCTTCATGTTCACCAATCACGTGCAAGGAAAATTAAAAAAAAACCTGTTTTTGTTTGCACATGATTGGATGATGAAAATCAGCAGAGCTTCTACTCATGTATTAAGCTCTAGAGCAACTGCACTTTGCAAAGTGCACCGTGTATTTGCCTTTAGTAAATCAACCCCTATATTTTCCTTTTAGTGAGCTGCTGATTTGCTGTATTGGAGGACAATGACCTGTTACCTGGCCGTCTATATATTATTTGTATGCAGTGATTTGACTCTCTCTTTTGCTTTGTGCAGAGGCTGATTGTCCAACGTGATGCTCTGAAGGAAACCAACGAGGAGCTGAGATGTTCCTTGGTGCAGCAAGACCACCTAAGTCAGTCTGGTGAGTCCGCCCGCCACGTTGGAGACATCTGACACCTAGAGGGCGCTGTTCTCACTCTAAGTACTAGATGGAGGAAAGCTGAATTCCAAGAATTCAGCAACTTTGCAAAAAGTGCAGGCACTTTATGAGTTCCATAGTTGGCGAGGTTGAAAAAAGACACAAGTCCATCAAGTCCAACCTGTGTGTGCTTGTATGTTAACATTACATTGTATATCCCTGTATGTTGGGGTTCCTTAGGTGCCCATCTAATAGTTTTTTGTTTTTTTAAATTATCTATGCTCTCTGCTGAAACCGCTGTTTGTGGAAGAGAATTCCACATCCTCACTGCTCTTACCGTAAAGAACCCTCTACGCATTTTAAGGTCAAACCGCTTTTCTTCTAATTTTAGTGAATGGCCGCGTGTCTTTTCATGTTCCCTTGCACGGAAACATTTTTTCCATATTGTGGGGTCACCATTACTGTATTTGTACATTGAAATCATATCCCCTCTCAAGCGTCTCTTCTCCAGAGAGAATAAGTTCAGTGCTTGTAATCCTTCCTAATAACTAAGGTCCTCCAATCCCTTAATTAGCTTTGTTGCCCTTCTCTGAACCCTTTCCAGTTCCTGGACATCCTTCCCGAGGACTGGTGCCCTGAACTGGACAGCATGCAGGTGCGGCCTCACCAGAGACTTGTAGAGGGGGAGAATTATTGATTTATCTCTGGAGGTAATCCCTTTCTGGATGCATGCCAACATTTTGTTGGCTTTGCTTGCAGCAGCTTGGCATTGCATGCCATTGCTGAGGCTGTCCTCTACTAAGACCCCTAGGTCCTTTCTTCATAACTAAGGTCCTCCAGTCCCTTAATTAGCTTTGTTGTCCTTCTCTGGACCCTCCAAACTCCTCCTCCTTCCTTAAACTCCAAAATATTTTTCTTTGTAGAGGAGGGGGCATCCCAACTAGATGGGTAACCCTCGATCTAACGGGAAAGGGGCTTTGAGTATGCAAAACAAATGAGAGAGAGAGAGACAGGAAAACCTCACTGTTCTAAAAACATCAATTTACTGTTTCACATTAAAAATGCCATCTGTTTAAAACCACATTATGGATGAAAGGTGATAAGGTCAAACAAACACATAAGGATGATACAAGCGTGTTAATCAACGCGTTTCGCTACATTTGCTTCTTCAGGATTCACACTTGAAGGTGGCAACTAGAAAAAAAAAAAAGAAAAACCGATAACATGATACGAAAACAAAAAAAACAAATAGAAAAGTGATACATAAATATGACAATATAATTATTTATTCATATTTATGTATCACTTTTGTATTTGATTACATCAGACTGCCCATAGAGCAGAATGGGCTGTGTCCATGTCTGCTCTGCATAAGTGGAGTGGACACGGGCCTGTTATCTGGCCGCTCCACTCAGCGGACAGACCCCCTGCTCAGCAAAGCCAGATCTGGCCAGTGTAAAAGGGGCCTTACTTATATGTGAAAAGTTTATTGCACACCCGGAGGATACACAGACACTGTGAGAGAGGAGAGAAGCACACACAGCAGCTATGCCTATCCCTCCCCCCGGCTGCCCATTCACAGAAGCCTTTGTATTTTGTGAATGAGTTAGACACATAATACAAAGGCTTCTGTGAATGGGCAGAAGGAGGAGTGGGCATAGCAGTTGCAGCGGCTCTTGAAGGAACTGAGACCCACGGTGAGCAGTGCCAGAGCTCCTGAAGTTATCTTCTTGCAGCACAATAGACCTGGCAGATGTGAATAATAGAGATAAGTCCATGAGGTGGCAGGCACCTCGTTAGACTTCATTTATGGTATGCCTGCAGTTTTAACAAAGTAGCTGAATTCCTGGAATTTAACTTTAAAGTCTAACTTCAGCAAAAATGCTTTTCTTTAAGTTTAGGGCTCATTCAGATGGGTGATTGGTCCTGTCTTCCATGCAGAGTCGCTGACGGATGCTGACATGTGGACACATGTCAGATAGCCGCTGCATATGCATCCACTTCTGGCGAGATCAACGTGTGTTTTCTGTATTTGCTTGAACAAAACAATGAAAACGAATGCAGCCACCACATCTAGGGACTGTAACCTGGAATATATCTCATTTTTGTTCTTTCGTTCAGTTATTCTTCTCCTCAGAAGGATTCACCCCCTTCCTGACCAGAGCACTTTTTGCGATTCGGCACTGCGTCGTTTTTACTGACAATTGTGCGGTCGTGCGACGTTGTACCCAAACGAAATTTGTGTCCTTTTTTCTCCCACAAATAGAGCTTTCTTTTAGTGGTATTTGATCCCCTCTGTGGGTTTTTATTTTTTGCGCTATAAACAAAAAAAGAGCGACAATTTTGAAAAAAAAAACAATATTTTTTAGTTTTTGCAATAATACATATCCAAGAAAAAATATAAAAAAACAAATTTATTCTTCAGTTTAGGCCAAAATATATTCTACATATTTTTGGTAAATAAAATTGCAAAAAACATTTATTGATTGGTTTGCACAAAAGTTCAGAGACGGGTAACAAAAATGGTGAAAGGTCTGGGGGATAAAAGATATCAAGAGCGACTTCAGGAACTTAATATGTACAGTCTGGAGGAAAGAAGGGAGAGGGGAGACATCGATTGAAACCTTTAAATACCTCAAGGGGGTAAATAAGGTTCAGGAGGGCAGTCTTTTCAATATGAAACCAAAATCAAGAACACGGGGACCTCAAACTAACTGGAGGGAAGTTCAAAACTAAACTTAGAAAGTATTATTTTACTGAAAGGGTGTTTGATGATTGGAATAAACTACCAACAGAGGTTGTGAGACAGTCAACAGTAAATGGCTTCAAACATGCTTGGGATAATCATAAATCTATAGTCAGACAACAAGGTTAATGTAAAAATAAATAAATTAAAAATAAATAAATAAATAAAAAGGGGCAGACTCGATGGACTACTCAGTCTTTTTCTGCCTTCACTTTTCTATGTTTCTATGTTCTATGTTATTGCGTCTACAAACTATGAGAATTGATTTATGGCCTTTTTATTATTATTTTTTTACTGGTGATCTGCGATTTTTATCGGGACTGTGATACTGCAGTGGACAGATCGGACACTTTTTTGGGACCATTGACATTTATACAGAGAATAATAATGACACTGGCAGGGAAGGGGTTAAACTCTAGGGGGCGATCAAGGGGTTAACTGTGTTCCCTAGGCGTGTTCTAACTGTGTGGCTGGCAGGGCCATGACAGATCTCACTGATCCCGATCACAGGGATCAGTAGATCACTGTCACGCCACCTGACAGAACGGGAAACTGCTGTGTTTACATTGGCAGTTCCCCGTTCTTCCCCTGTAGTAGGCGATCACTGGTCGCCGGCGGACATCGAGTCACACTCACAGCGATTTGCGCAGCTGAGCCACTTTGCCGCAGTAAATGTACGCAACGTGGTCGGCAAGTGGTTAAAGGATTAAGCTGTCCAGCAAAAGTGGCAGTTGGAACGGTTGGGACAAACCATATTCCTGTTCATGCACAATATTCTTTGCTCTTTTTTTATTGTAAAAACCCAACAATTCACTACTTGACATTTTATCTTTATACTGTACATCCTGTATTATTTATTTCCACTGGTGTTTGCTCATATTTCAGGAGATTCTGGATTAAAAAATATCGACAATCTTGCTGCAGAGCTCCTTCCGGTGGAGTATCGGTGAGTAGCTGATCATTGGTGGAATAATGATGCTCAGGAGCTGTGCTCGCCCCACCAATTCAAAATAATAATATTTTAAAAATCCCAGTTTACCATGTACTATATTTGTAGTAATTACGAATGATTAATTTGTTATATTAAGCAAATTCCAGTTTTTACCATGTATTATATTTATAATAATTATATTAAGGAGATTCCAGTTTTTAAAATGTATAATTTTTGTATTTTTAATTTGTTAATAATTCATTATATTAAGGAAATTCCAGTTTTTACCAATATATTATAATTATATTAATAATTCTATTAAGAAGATCCCAGTTTTTAAAATGTATTATTTTTGTATTTATTTTTAGTTAATAATTAGTTCTATATAAAGTAAATCCCAGTTTTACCATGTTTTATATTTGTTTTAATTATGAATTAATAATTACTTGTATTAAGGAACTTCCAGTTTTTACCTTATATTATATTTATATGAATTATTCATTAATAATTATATTAAGAAGAGCCCAGTTTTTAAAATGTATTATTTTTGTATTTATTATAAATCCCAGTTTTGCCATGTATTATATTTGTATTAATTTTGAATTAATAATTAGCTATATTAAGGAAATTTCAGTTTTTACCATGCATTCATTTGTATTGTATATGTAATTATGAGTTAATAATTGGTTATATTAAGGAAATTCCAGTTTTTACCATGTATTATATTTATATTAATTAATCATTTTATTAAGCAGATCCCAGATATTACCATGTATTATTTTTGTATTAATTATTCAATAATAATTTGTTATATAAAGGAAATTCCAGTTTTTACCATAGATTATATTTATATTAATCATTAATAATTAGTTATATTAAGGAAATCCCAATTTTTATCATATATTATGTTTATATTAATTATTCATTAATAATTAGTTATATTAAGGAAATCACAGTTTTTACCATGTATTATATTTGTATTAATTATGAATTAAAGTGGTTGTAAAGGCAGAATTGTTTTTATCCTAATCCATTAAGATAAAAAACCTTCTGTGTGCAGCAACCCCCTCAGCCCCCCTAATACTTACCTGAGCCCCATCTCAATCCAGCAATGTTGCAAGAGAGACTTAGCTGTCCGAAACTCTGCCTCTTCATTGGCTCCCGCTACTGTCAATCAAAGTCGGTGAGCCAATGAGGAGAGAGAGAGGGGCATGGTGGGGCCGGGCCACGGCCCTGTGTCTGAATAAACACACGGAGCTGCGGCTTGGCTCGGGTGTCCCCATAGCAAGCTTCTTGCTGTGGGGGCCCTCGAAAAAGGGAGGGGCCAGGAGCGCTGAAGAGGGACCTGAGAAGAGGAGGATCGGGGCTTCTCTGTGCAAATCCATTACACAGAGAAAGTATAACAGGTTTGTTATTTTTAAACAAACAAAAATTTGATACTTTTAGAATCACTTTAATAATTGGTTATATTAAGGAAATCTCAGTTTTTACTATGTATTATATTGTTATTAATTATTGAACAAAATAAGTTATATTAAGGAAATCCATGTTTTACCATGTATTATATTTGTATAAATTTTGAATGAATTATTAGTTATATTAGGGAAATCTCATTTTTTACCATGTATTATATTTGTATTAATGATGAATTGATAATTAGATATAGTAATGAAATTCCTATTTTTCGCATGTATTATATTTGTATTTGTTAATATTTTTTTTAAATAATATAATTGTATATGACAATTACATTCTTAAATAGATGGCAGTGCAGATACCATTGCAGCCTGAAGGTGGCAGTGTTCTGCAGGCTGAAGCCTTATTTTGTCATTGAAGCTCCCAGGTTTCATGGTATCCCTGTGTCATAACTGATATACCGATCAGTGGCGTATCATCCATGGGTGCAGGGTGTTCACTGAACACGGGCCCCGAGGGGTGGGGGGCCCACAGTGCTCTGACCAACACTGCACATAAGGATGAACTGTCCCTGATTGACAGCTGGGGATTATCGGTGCAGTGTGGGCTTGCACACGGGCTCACTAATTTCATGATATGCCCCTGATACCGACCCTATGTTTGGGATCCACTTTGGTTTCCGATCCTAAGTGGAATTGTCCTGGAGTTGTCAGCCACAGCTGGGGGCTCTGAAGGGGAGGACATTTATGAACTTTTCCCAGCATGGGGCCTTAGAATTTAAATAGCTGGCAGGAAGAGGGATAAAGCAAACCATCTTTGTTCAGTACCGGCTCCATACACACATCCATTTATTACACAAACTGTCTCGTTTTTTAGGGAGATGTTCATCAGACTCCAGCATGAAAATAAAATGCTCCGCGTGCAGCAGGAGGGATCGGAGAACGAGAGGATCACTGATCTGCAGACACAGCTGGAGGAGAAGCAGAGGAAGATGAGCGAGATGGAGACGGAGAACAGGTGAGAGTGCATCACATGATGGCGCCCTCTGTAGGAGGAGAGGGGTACATGTCACTCTTCACATAATGCTGAAAAAATGATATCTGTGTGGGGTGAAACCCCATCCCCACAGAGATAGATATTGGGACTTTAACGGTACTGTTTTTCTCTCTCTGAATGATCAGACTGGTATAGTGATATTTATACAAAATTTATTAATACACAACATATTAAAATCACCAATTTAGAAAAAAATACATAGATACAAAATAGAAAAACTGGACAATACAGTACATTGACCAAAACAGGTCCATATGCTCTCAGTCGGCGGAATAGCAGTGAACTCCAGTGACTGGTAGGTGTAAGATACGTATATGTTCTTCCCAACGCGTTTCGCCAAAAAAAAAAGCGGCTTCCTCAGGGGAAATTGAGCAGAAACCAATTACAGGTATCCGTATCCTAAGTAAGTATAACACAGTTCAATAAATATAAAGTACTGATGTATTAATTACCTTTTACATTTATACAAAGTATTCCGTTTGTCGGACATATATATATATATATATCTTGTTCAAGTCTGATCATATACATATTGATTAATTGGTCTATAAAAAACCTTTCATTCGTATTGTACATAAAAGTAGAAAAATGGGGTACCTTGATACTTTATGAAAGAGAGGGACACTCTGTATTTAGACCTCTGACCGTTTCGTTATCAGTCTCATAATGTTTTAGCAGGTCTGTGAATGCATGTATCACCACTGTCAGGTGCATAATAAGCCCTGATCCTCAGATGCAGAGGTGAGGTAGCTGTATAATACAAAATTGTTTGTCACCAATAGATCATATCATTGTTAATCCTATGCAGGTTATCAATAGTCATTTCTTCACATAATGCTGGCTACAAATGCAGCAATTGTTTTTGGTTGATTATATTTTTTTATTATTTCTTTATTGTTTCGTAATATCAGCTACTAGTAGGTGTCTCTTTATCTCAGATTAAAGCTGAGTCTTCCCTTCAGTCGTGCACAGTTTGTACAGGCTCCTCTCTTGGCATAGAGGCAGGCTTATGAGAGGAGAACTGAGACGGGGTGCTGTGATGCTTTCAGGAAGTACAGCACCCAGTTGGCCCCTCTTACCAATCATGATCTTCCTGCAATGCATAGAAAAGTACTGTTAGCTGGTGTCACAGAGCCGCTTCAGGCTATGGAAGGATCCCTACAATAATGTTGGGATCCACCCACATGCCTGGCCGGCAGCTGGCTTGACCTCTCAGCGCTGTGCTGAGAGCCAAAGCCAGCCACTCCTGCCCCCTTCACTGATAGGTCACTGCTCTCTGCTCAGAGCAGACCAAGAACTGAGCGATCAGCGGTCATGTGATCACTCAGTCCTCAAGGCTTAGAGCTGGTAGATACTTCTCTTACTGCTTCCCTCCCACGCCATTGTAAAATGACGGTCGGGCAGTAACCCTGTTGTTCTGGGAAGATGTCATATGACGCCTTCCTGAGAACGGGCTGCGCTCCAGCGCGATCTGTTACTTGCTGTGACACTTGATAGGAGGGAGGGGCCAGGAGCAGCGAAGAGGGACACAAGAAGAGGAGGATCTGGGTTGCTCTGTGCAAAACCAACAGCAACAGAGTAGGTAAGCATGACATGTTTGTTATTTAGAAAAAAAAAAAAAAGAACAAGACTTTACAATCTAATTTTCGAATGACAAATTCTCGAATTAGTATGCAGCTGTAAAAGTTGCTAACCCAGGGTTCCTTCCCATGAAAAGCATACAAAGGTATCTAATCTGAAACAAAGTAAAAGAGCAAATATAACAAAACCATAAAAAACAGGACTTAGGTGACGATGGCTTAAGTCCCAGAAGTGCCCTGGAATTATTTTCTCTATATTGCACTTAATGAATCCCCTCCACCCACGACCCTCACCAACCAAACTGAATTTAACCTCTACTGCCTTAGCTACTACAACTTGGCGGTAATAATCTATAAACAAGCCCACAGCTTTAATAGCATAGTTTTTTTACCTAGATTGCTCGATTTTCTCTGCACAGTATGAATCCCAAAGTCGCCCACCTCTGAGCACTTCCGGGTTCACAGCTATAAAAGGTTTGGCTGGTAGTGACTGAATAAAGAGAAGATCGGGGACAATTTGTGCAACACATTAGGTATCCCTGCACACAGTGTTTTCCCGCAGTGGGTTTATGTTGCATGGCCACTTTGCATTGAATAGTACATAGCGGGGTTCTCCTTTACCATGATGATGTTTCTCTCCCATTTATCAGGTTACACGTGGGGCGCGTGGAGGAATTACAGCAGCAGATAGCGGATCTCCAGAAGACATTACAGAATCAGGACACGGAAGCAGAAGGAGCAGGGGTGGGTGTCCTAAAACAGGGCTGCCTTTAGAAGTCTTGGGGCCCCGTACAGCCTGCCTGCCAGGGCCCCACCTGCATTACTGTGCTTTTTATTTCACCAATAGTTATGTGTTTATTTTTGCTTTGCATTTCGTTGATGCTTTATCATTTATTAGTTTAGGTCTCATTCGGGGGGGGGGGGGGGGGCCGG
>BLSH010271615.1:1778611-1828069 GCA_018402905.1 Glandirana rugosa | reverse complement strand
GTAGTGCAGCTGTGGGGTCTGAAGGTGGGAAGGGTTGTAGTGCTGCTGTGGTGCCTGAAGGTGGGAAGGGTTGTAGTGCTGCTGTGGGGTCTGAAGGCGGGAAGGGTTGTAGTGCTGCTGTGGGGTCTGAAGGTGGGAAGGGTTGTAGTGCAGCTGTGGGGTCTGAAGGTGGGAAGGGTTGTAGTGCTGCTGTGGGGTCTGAAGGTGGGATGTATTGTAGTGCTGCTTTGGGGTCTGAAGGTGGGAAAGGTTGTAGTGCTGCTTTGGGGTCTGAAGGTGGGAAGGGTTGTACTGCTGCTGTGGTGCCCAAAGATGGGATACATCGTACTGTTGCTGTGGCGCCGAAGACTGCTGCTTTGTATCCCAAAGATGGGAAGGGTTGTACTGCTGCTGTGGGGTCTGAAGGTGGGAAGGGTTGTAGTGCTGCTGTGGGGTCTGAAGGTGGGAAGGGTTGTAGTGCTGCTGTGGGGTCTGAAGGTGGGAAGGGTTGTAGTGCTCCTGTGGGGTCTGAAGGTTTGAAGGGTTCTACTGCTGCTGTGGGGCCCAAAGGTGGGAAGGGTTGTAGTGCTGCTGTGGGGTCTGAAGGTGGGAAGGGTTGTAGTGCTGCATTGGGGTCTGAAGGTGGGAAGGGTTGTAGTGCTGCTGTGGGGTCTGAAGGTGGGAAGGGGGGCTTTACTAGGGAGGTTTTCTGAGGTCTCCTTTTCAGAAGAGGTTCTAACACTTCCACACACTCAGTGTTTTACCCAGAGCTCCTCTTTGAAAAGTTAAAGCCTAACTCAGGGCTCCCCCTATAGATGGTCCCCTCTCTCCTTCTGGAAGCACCACCACCGCCCACCGTATTTTTTCTTTTCTTAGTACATTTATATTTTCCTGATGTCTTGTGGATGGTCATGTGACCAGCAGGCTCCTCTTCTTCTGCCAACCTCCTCCAGTAGAGGGCACTCCTTGGAGATGCAGAAAGTGGCATTGATCCACTGATGTCGGCCCCCACTCTCACTATAAAGGGTGCGCTGGTGATGCCCCCTCAGGGCGGATCCCTAACACCCTTCATTCTTAGAATGTCCTCAGGTGTAGTTTAGCCCAGAAGACCTCTTGTGAGGACATCTTGTGGCCAAAAAGAAGTACTGCGAGGGAAGACTTCGGATTTACGGGAAATATTGCATCCCAAGCTGTTCTTTTATTTTATCTGGCTGGGGCCTCTATTTATAAATAAATGGGCGGAGTCGGACTTCATTGTCTGTAAACAATTTCTGTATTTCAGAACGATTGTCGGCAGGCGAAGCTGCGGGAGTACGAAGAGAAGCTCATCGTCACGGCCTGGTACAACAAGGTACATAGAAAAATCTAACTGTTAACACTCAGTTCAGCCTTGTGGGTCAGGATGATTGACAGCAGTGCAGCGAAGTGAAACTGAGAATGGGGAAGCCTGGTGGGTTTTGTGAAATTTGGGACCCCACAGCATCCCTGGTTATATCTCATATAATGTGTGAAATATCTTCTAACAATCTGCAGCACAGATAGAGCCCGCCTCATTTCCTGGCTGGAGGACGTGCGCGCTCCCGAGCCACCTCTCTGTATCCATAAGACACAAAGAACGTGGCTCAGCCCTGCCCCCGCCTCATTGACAGCAGCGGGAGCCAGTGGCTCCTGCTGCTGCATCTCAGCCAATGAGGAGGGAGAAACCCTGGAGAGTTAAAAAAACCTTCAATTGATTGCAAAGGCAAATAACAAACATTTTATATTTACCTCCTCTGTGCGGTTGGATTTGCACAGAGCAGCCCGGATCCTCCCTTTTCTCAGGTCCCTCTTCTGCTCTCCTGGCCCCTCCCGCTGGTGAGTGTCCCCTCAGCCAGCAGCTATCTATGGGGGCACCCGAGCCGAGTCAGAGCTCCATGTATCCATTCAGACACGGAGCTCCAACCTGGACCCGCCCCCTCTCTCCCCTGATTGGCTGACTGACTTTGATTAACAGCTGCGGGAGCCAATGGCGCCGCTACTGCGTCTTAGCCAATCAGGAGGAGTGTCTGGGACAGCCAAGACACTCATGGACATCGCTGCAGAGAGAAGGGGCTCAGGTACGTAATTGGGGGGGGGGGGGGTGGGAGGCTGCTACACACAGAAGGTTTTGTCTCTTAATGCATAGAATGCACCTTCTGCCTTTACGCTCACTTTAACCGCTTCAGCCCCCCAGAAGGAATTACCCCCTTAATGATCAGGCCATTTTTTGCGTTTCGGCACTTTGACTGACAATTGTGTGGACGTGTGACGTTGTACCCAAACAAAATTGATGTCCTTTTTTTCCCACAAATAGAGCCTTCTTTTGGTGGTATTTGATCACATCTGCATTTTTTTTTTTTTGCACTATTAACAAAAAAGAGCGACAATTTTGCAAAAAAAACTATATTTTTTACTTTTTGCTATAATACATATCCCAAAAAAAAAGTAATAAAAACAAATTTCTTCCTCGTTTTAGGCCGATATGTATTCTTCTACATATTTTTGGTAAAAAAAACCGCAAAATAAGCGTATATTGATTGGTTTTCACAAAAGTTATCGCATCTACAAAATAGGGAATACATCTATGGCATTTTTACGAAGATCAGCGATTTTTAGCGGGACTGTGACATTGCGGCAGACAGATTGGACATTTTTGAAAACGCTGAGCAGTTTTTTGAAGAGCTTTTTCATTAAAATATGCGCAAAAAAAGCTCAAGAAAAAACGCATTAAATTCTATGTATGTCTTCACACTGGTCCATTGCGGTGTTAAGTCCTGCTTGCCACATTTTTGGTGCATATTTGGTCAGAGCTCAGTTCACACTTGTGCAAATTGTCATGCGACTTTGGACACCAAAGTCGCATGACAAGTCGTTTCCCATATTTTCCAATGATCACCATTCATATATGTGCGACTTCATTAGTTCATGCACTACTTTGATCCAACTTTCGTGCAGCTTGAGGGCCATAGACTTCAATGTTAACCCTCAGAAGTTGCAAGAAAGTTGTGCCTGAATGTTATACAACAACAGTTGGCCATTATTATTGATCAAAGCCAAAGTTGTATCCAAGTCGCACCCATCTAAAGTTGCACCCCGTCATACAAGTGTGAATGGAGCATAAAAAAAGTACCAAAAACTCACCTCTCCATTGAAAACGCTACATAAATGCATCACCTATGAAAAAACACACCGCAAACACAGTAATATAATGGCAAAATCATGGCAAATTCGCCTGCATTTTTCGCCACCTTTTTTTTTTATCAGAAATCAATAGCTAACCCTATTTTTTGGCCTATAGTTTTCGGCGGACAATGTATCGGTGCATCCCTACAGCTTGTCTATCATTATATATGAGGACTGCGGTGGTGGCATTTCCGGGTCTGCACACTTGGTGCCACCTTTACAAGGGGAGCCCACTCTGCCTGCTGGATTTTCAATTCTGGGATCCCCTGAAATTCACGGGAAGCGTCTGGAGCAAATCAACAGCACTGAAAATAATATTTTATTAAAAGAAATTGCTTACAGTATAATGCATAGAGGGGGAAATGATCAAAACTGGAGCAGCTGTGCATGGCAGCCAATCAGCTTCCAGCTTTCATTTTCAAGGCTTAACTGAACAAGCTAAAGACAGAGGCTGATTGGCTGCCAGCTGCGCCAGTCTTGATAAACCCCCCGCCCCATAGCGCTTTCCATTGTATATTTGTTGTACATAACCCCTGGCACTGACCTGAGTTTCTCTTTACAGAATATAGAGCACCAGAAGCTGGCCATGGAGTCCCGCTTAGCAGGACGAGGAGGGAACGGCTCCTCGGGACGATCGTTCTTGGCCCAGCAGCGCCACGTCACCAACGCCAGGAGGAACGTCTCCGTCACGGTCCACGCCGCCACTCCTAATTAAAGGGCAAATGTATACAACAAACCCAGAAGTGCACTTACAAGTATTTTATACCCCTCTCCCCCGGCTTAGCGTCATGAACGAGAAGGCGATGCAGGTCATCAGCTAGTGTCTCCCCCTTGTGGTCATGAGATAGCAGTAGATGGCTTTCCACGATCCATTGACTGAATTCATGTCTACGTTTTATGTTTCGGAAAAAAAAAAAAAAATATACTGTATATTTATGCCACGACGTGCGCATTGTATATGAGAAAAGTTCTCTTAAATTTACTAGTTTTGGTTGTAGAGGATGTTTTTAAAAAGGGGTATTACTTCTACTCGTCGGAAGCTTTGATGACATCTGATTGTTCGCTTAGTGACCGACCGCCCGCCCGCTTCCTCGACGACGTCCGTTTCTATCAGACTGACGGAATGGTATCTCAGGATGTGAAATGCCCCCGTTGTCACGGTAACAGGGATACTTTAACCGCCAAGAGAGAAACGTTTTTACTTTTCGGACTTTCTAACACCTCGGCACAGTTTATCGCACAGAAAGTATTTTTGTTCAAGCAAACGATGTGGATGTCGGAGACGGATATTTTTGTGCGAATTTTGACAGTTCGTTTAGTTTTAAAATGGAAAAAAAAAAAATTCTAAGGTTTGTATTTTTTAATTAAAAGAAGACGCACTCCATGAAATGTAACTTTAAAAAAAAAAATTGCAATGTGTGTCAGCCGATGAAGAGAAATATTTATTGCTTTCAGGGTAACGCTTTTGTCTGCTTTCTTAATTCCCACTATGGGGTATCACTGACCGGCCAGGTGTTCTGGTGAAATCTCTGCGCCTTTGTTCCAGACTCCGCCCACTTACTGCAATACAAGGCTATTTGCAGGGGTAGGTCGAAGGAGCACCAGGCGGTCACAAGCGCAACGAACAGCAACATTCCAGTCTTCGGTGACACAGACACACTAGTTTGGGAAACGTTTTTACCCACCACTAGCACAGTCTTTGTTCCCCCGAAAAAGCTTTGGATTTATTACATTTTGCTACTTTCAAATAAAACCACCGCTTATTTACCTTCATTTCGCTTTTAACTGGTTATTGGGCGCTCCTTTGACCTACCCTGACAAATAACTGCGGAAACGACCTTAAGGCCGTACCCAGAAGTAGCAGCCCAAGCCCCTCAAAAGGGCTCACCGCCACCCTTCCGTCAAGTCGGGCCAGATCTATCGGGAGCAAACTCCCTCAACCCGCCCCCCATCATCACCCACTCATAGACCCTCAACTCAGCGCGGGCTCCAACATTATAGAGCTAGAATACAAGGCGTCAGTCATTCCACCATTTTACATTACAGGGGATGGAGAGCAGGGGGTCTACAAATTACAGCCTGTCGGCCAAATCTGTCCCACTACAAAAGTTTATCTGGCCCGCAGCCAGGGCCAGGGGCCGCTCATAAGGGTCTTCAGGCCTGTCTGTGGTCTTTGTTTCTTCCCAACATCCTTCCCCCAGGGGTCACTATGAGGGGGACTCTGGTGTATAGGCAGATTGTAATGGAGACCCTGATGTGAAGGGAAAAAAGACTCTGAAAAGGGCCCTAATGTAAGGTGCAGCACTGATGTAAAGGGAACTCTGATGTGAGTGGGGACTCTGATGTAAGGTGGGGTACTGATGGGGACACTGATCTAAGGAAACTCTGATGTAAGAGGGGACTCTGATGTTAGGGAGACTGTAAAGGAGACCCTGATGTAAGAGGCAGCTCTAATGCAGACTTTTTGAAGGGTGATTCTGATGAGGACCCTGATATAAGCTGGGAAACTGATGGAGACTGTGATGTAAAGGGACACTCAGGTGAAGACCATGAAGTAAGGTGGGGCACCGATGGGGACTCTGACGTTAGGGTAGACTTTAATGGGGAATTGATGTAAGGGGGACTCCGACAAGGACCCTGATATAAGGTGGGAAACTGATGGAGACTGTTATGTAAGGGGCACTCCGATGAAGACCATGATGTAAGGTGGGGCACTGATGGGTACTCTGATGGTAGGGTAGACTTTAAGGGGGACTCTGATAAGGACCCTGATATAGGTGGGAAACTTATGGTGACTGTGATGTAAGGGGGACTCAGATGAAGACCATGATGTAAGGTGGGGCACTGATGGGTACTCTAATGCTAGGGTAGACTTTAAGGGGGATTCTGATAAGGACCCTGATATAGGTGGGAAACTTATGGTGACTGTGATGTAAGGGGGACTCAGATGAAGACCATGATGTAAGGTGGGGCACTGATGGGGACTCTGATGTTAGGGTAGACTTTAATGGGGAATTGATGTAAGGGGGACTCTGATAAGGATCCTGATATAAGGTGGAAGACTGTTATGTAAGGGGCACTCAGATGAAGACCATGATGTAAGGTGGGGCACTGATGGGAACTCTGATGTTAGGGCAGACATTAATGGAGACCTTGATGTAAGGGAGACTAATTGGGTCTTTGATGTAAGGCATTCAGGCCCGCCTACCATGCCCCATACATATGTATGTATTCACAGCATGTATATACTTCTATGTGCATAGTCTGGGCACGGGTTTGCTTTAACATTCACCGTTCCTTGAGGCTAGCTCAGAACCTTGATTTAGATACTTTTTGCACCACAATCCTTTGTGCTAAGCAAACTCACCCACCCTACTGCAGGGATTTTAGTCTGTTGTGGGAGGTTTTCCTTTTAGAAGAAGATTTTGCTATTTTTCCCCCAATTTTAGAAACAATGACTGGACAGATAGCCCCGCTCTTAGCAATACAGAAAAATAACATTCCCTCCTTTCCAAAAGTTGGACCCATTGCATGAGATCAGCCAGTGATTCTGTTGTCAATGGCTCAGGACAATGATAGACCTGCACTGAGGGGAACAGTAAAGCACAGCCAGTGTGCAGCTCTAGACCAGAACCAGAGCCAGCTTATGTAATGAGTAGGGTGGGTTAAATCGGGTGCACTGCAGTTTGGCCACAGCGCGGTTGTATCCCCTTTTTGTATATTTTAGCCGCGACCCAATAGACTTTTTTGGGCTTTTTTTTTATTTTCTTAAATGCACCAAAGGAGTTTTGGCGCACTTTCAGAAATTGCAGCAAAAACATGCAACCTCATAGAAGTCTATGAGACTGCGGCTAAGACACACAAAAACGGAAACGCCGGCGCAGCTGCCAAACCACAGCGCACCTGTGCGAACCCGGCCTACATTAGCAGATATAGGAAAAGATCCCCCTTTAAGGCTGGGTTCACACTTGTCCCACAAACGGACCAACATTGTGAGCACAAGTCGCATTACGTCACCAAATCAATGTTTCTCTATGAGAGCCGCCTTAACTGGTCCAACACAAGTCGGTCCGACTTTGAAAAAGCTTCCTGAACTAATTTGGTTCGACTTAAGCTCATTGATTATCATTGAAGTCGGATCCTTGTTCTAACCATCCGACTTGTGACATCCGAATTTATCTCACACTGGGATTGTTTTGATTGGTCAAAGGACAAGTCACTATCTCAAAGTCGGAGCAAAATCTTATCTTGTTCATTCAAGTCGGATAGAAGTAGGACCGATCAAAAGTCTGACCGTTTTTGTGTTGGATAGTGTGAACCCAGCCTTATGGGACTTTACCGGCCCAAGTAGTATTTTACACAGACCATCAAAAGGTCATTAATCAACAAAATATATAAGGCCTGATTCACACCGATGCAATTTTATGCTTTTTGCATTTTGCAGATTTGCAGTACAGAATGTGTTCCATAGGAAACCATGATAAATGGACTGCAGTGCAAATCTGCAAAATGCAAAAAGCGCTAAAAATGCATCGGTGTGAATCCAGCCTAAAAGAGAATCATACATATTTAAGGGGTGTTTTCCTTGTTGATCCTGCCATGGTGATTTCATCACGGCACTCCAAGGACTATACAGAACTATATGCACTGCTGTTCTGTTCTACCATGTTGACCTGAATGTATATCGGTCACAATATTGTTGCTCGCTTTTAACAATTTGCTTAAATAAAATTTGTATAATTCTCTTTTATATATTTTGTTGATTAATGACCTTTTGATGGTATGTGTATAATACTACTCGGGCCGGTAAAGTCCCATTAAAGGGGGATCTTTTCCTATTTTTTTGCTATGTCTGGGATGTTGGCCCAACCCACCGATCGACCATGCCTTAATTTCTCTAAACTCTACATCGGCAGATATCGTCACTTAGCCCCGAGTGTCTCCAGTGTGGGCAAAAAATAAAAATGAAAAGTTGTCAGTTACAAATACCGCAGCCGCTGACTTTTAATATAAGGACACTTACCTTGTCCAGGGATCCTGCGGTGTCGGCACCCGCGCAGATTCTTCAATTGGCTTTGGGGTGCAGGCGCCGCCATCCTCCCTAAGGGAAACCAGCAGTGAAGCCCGTTTCCTACTGCATACGTAGGCTGCCCTTTCTGAATGGTCCCACCGTCTTCTAGGGACCTTGGTGCCTCTCAGAAGGCAGCGGAGGGAAGGAGGAGCCGGAAATACTCGTAGACCGCCGCCGCAACGATCTTACCCGGAAGTAGGAGCGGGTGCCTGTCAAAACCAGGCACCCACTCCCCCCCCCCCAAAAAAAGTGTCATGTGCTAGTGGAGGGGGGGGGGGGTGCGAACAAGGGAAGCTTCCTCTTTTTGGTGGAGCTCCGCTTTAACCTCCTGATCTCAGCCTCACACATATATACAATGCCATGCTGTCACCAACATCTCCTGCTTGCTGTTTATAATTGGGAGTCAGGGGATGGGCAGTTAGAGAGGTGAATGGGGAATTGTTTTAAACCCCCTTTACTAGTAAAATCGGAGTTCCACCCAAAAGTGTGACTTCCGCTTTAAAGGAAGGTGACCCCCTGACATGTCTTTTTTTTGGGGGGGTCCCCGTTTTTACAGGGTCCCAGGTCCACTTCCTCTCCTAGAGCCGTGGCTCCGGAAGGAAGTTCACCCCCCCCCCCCTCGGCAATCTGGGATACATCACAGGTCCCAGAAGATACGCCGGCCATTCACAAGGCGCAGCGCGACTCGCGCATGCGCAGTGCGCGCCCAGCTTTGAAGTCAAAGCCAGGTGCCCACACTTGTGATGCTGACGCCACGGAGGGGAGGGGGGGGGAGAGTGAGCCCTCAGGCGACCGCATCGCTGGAGCGAGGGACAGGTCAGTGTCCGATTGTTAAAAGTCAGCAGCTACACTTTTTGTAGCTGCTGACTTTTAACCGGGTGAAACTCCGCTTTAAATACTGTATTCAAATCCACCAAGAAAATTCCGCAATCCCTACAGGGGAAGCCCCACCTTGCATCTGGGTTAGACCTCACCCCCTAAATAGGATAAGCCTGGTTGGACCACGAGTACCCCAGCCCCTGTCAAGAAGTCTTGCACCCCGGGGGGATCAGGGCTGGAGTTCTTTCCCTTCATGCATACACCATGTTTTTTTGTGTGCTCACCTTATTATTGCACTTAACGAAGAAAAAAAAAAACCATTCCGCTATATTTTTTAGTCTAAAATATGACCAAGCACTTACATTTTGTAATATTGAAAGCCCTTTCTTTTGTATTGCTTAGTGCTACTTCCCTGAACTTCCAGTAGGGGGAGTGAGCACCTCACAGAAAGGTCACATGACCTCCTTTGTCAGGACTACATGTCCCAACAAAAATGCTTTCACAGACACTGCAGGTGATTGGTTAGTGATCTGAATACAGATGGCACCGCCTCACTAGCCAGTTAAAGGGTGCACATGGCCTAAGGCTGGTGTTCTGCCCAAATGGCAAACTCCACAGAATGCCAAACCCGCGTCTCTTCCGGTTGCTTTAAACCATTATAAATTCCTAATTCAGACGAATTCCTGTTTACGTTCAACAATTGGTGTTTTTAAAAAACAGTGGCAATGGACTACAGTCCGGTGCACGGTATACGAGCGGAAATTTATACGCCGATCAGATACTAACCAAGAAAATGGCCGCCTCCGAGGCGGCGACAAGTTTGTCCCCGTTAGCCGCTGTGCTCCTAACACAGCAACTTGTAGTCCGTCGCCGGTGTTTTGTACAAAACAGAAATTCATCAGAATTAGGAAGATGATTTAAAGCAACCGGAAGTGACGGTGGTTTGGCATTCTGCGGAGTTTGGCATTTGGGCACAACACCGGCCATAGACGAGCTGAAAACCAAACATTCAGTCTATTGAAAAACGAAAATGGCGCATACGATTGCGCCAGCATCTGTTTCGTTTTTCTAAACGAAATTCAGCTTGTTGGATCGGGCACTTTAAATTGCGGCACGAAAATTGTGCGCCGCAGCTGGCACACGAACGACCGAGAACTTTCGTTCAGTTTTCGACTTGTCTATGGCCCGCAAGAAACTTCTCTTATTTGCTCCTCCATTGTTTGGAAAGCACAAAAAAAAAAAAATCTGTTGATCCTGCCGGCAATCTGGTCAGAACTTCCTGCGCTGCACTCTTATGAATGACATTGTTGCTAGCGATCCCTGAGGACTATGCCTCCCCCCCCCCCTCCCCTCTATGCTATGAAGAGGAGGAGAAGGGGGCAATATTCTGTAGTCCTGTTCTAAGGTGACAACACCGCTCCTCCAGGACAGTCAGCTTCATCACCTTAAAACAGGAAATGTGTTACTTGCAGATCACCGGGTGAAAATAAAGGATAAAAGTCTGGGAAAAGAACACTAATGCAGCCACCTGATCTCAGGAGGGGAGAGCTGCAATATAAATACACTTTTCGTTTTGGGGGTTAGATACAATTTAAAGGGCTGCGTGTCCACGTCCGCGGAATGTTCTACTGCTTACTGGAAATGGAAGCATGTCCATTGTGTCTGCAATGTTTTATGTCATTTAAAAGAAAAAGTATTATTGTATTTTTACACAATGCTGGAAATCTAACTGTCATTTTTGGGTGTCCTCTGGAATATTTTCACTTCACTTGAAATATAACTTTTAAAATAAAGAGTTTCTTTTATTTGAGAAGGGGGTGTGGACATTTTTTTTTTTTAAAACGACTTCTCCAAGGGATGAAATCCGGGAATCCCAATCTACCTGTCCTGATAAAAGAAAATCGTGGAATATGACGGGTTGATGTTTTTTATTAGGCAGAGGTGCTTTTAAAAAAAAAAGAAAGGTGCTTTATGGCGACTTAACCGCTTCAGCCCCGGAAGGATTTACCCCCCTTTCCTGACCAGAGCACTTTTTGTGATTCGGCACTGCGTCGCTTTAACTGACAATTGCGCGGTCGTGCGACGTTGTACCCAAACAAAAACTGATGTCCTTTTTTTCCCCCCACAAATAGAGCTTTCTTTTTGGTGGTATTTGATCCCCTCTGTGGTTTTAATTTTTGTGCTATAAACAAAAAAGACAAAAATAGAAAACTCCCTCTAGGGGTGGGACTTTGCAGGCACAAATGATAAAATTAAAAAATATACAAAAAAGTTTATTAGTAAGGTGATATAAAAAAATCTAATTTTTTGATATGCATGTACATAAAAAGATAGCAGAAATTAAATTTTGATTATTGGTAGTTACATCAAAACCTATTATTGATTGCAGCTTGTTACATCAACACCTAACGCATTTCGGAAATTCTCCTTCTTCAGAGCTGTGTTAATGATGAGAAGAGCTGTTCTTACTTGAATAGAGATCTGAAATATCATAACAACAAATACCATATATCACAAAAATAATTGAGAGATGAACACTGGTAGAATGGAAAGGAGTGCATGAAAATATCAGCCCACCTTGTACCTGTATATTGTAAATAGATGGTTGCGTTGCAACAAAAAAAAGGGGGATTTGTTCATTTACAAACAAAAAAGCCGGACAATTTTGGAAAAAAACAATATTTTTTAATTTTTGCTATAATAAATATCCAAAAAAAATATATTAAGAAACAAATTTATTCATCAGTTTAGGCTAAAATGTATTCTACATGTTTTTGGGAAATAAAATCGCAAAAAGTGTTTTTTTGATTGGTTTGCAAGAATATTTTTTACTTTTTGTTACAATTAATAATATCCAAAAAATAAAAATAACCAAATGTATCAGTTTAGGCCGATCTACAGGGTGGGCCATTTATATGGATACACCTTAATAAAATGGGAATGGTTGGTGATATTAACTTCCTGTTTGTGGCACATTAGTATATGTGAGGGGGGAAACTTTTCAAGATGGGTGGTGACCATGGCGGCCATTTTGAAGTCGGCCATTTTGAATCCAACTTTTGTTTTTTCAATAGGAAGAGGGTCATGTGATACTTATTGGGAATTTCACAAGAAAAACAATGGTGTGCTTGGTTTTAATGTAACTTTATTCTTTCATGAGTTATTTACAAGTTTCTGACCACTTATAAAATGTGTTCAATGTGCTGCCCATTGTGTTGGATTGTCAATGCCACCCTCTTCTCCCACTCTTCACACACTGATAGCAACACCGCAGGAGAAATGCTAGCACAGCTTCCAGTATCCGTAGTTTCATTGCGACATTGCGGCAGACATATCAGACACTTTTTTGGGACCAATGACATTTATACAGCGATCAGAGCTAAAAATAGCCACTGATTACTATATAAATGTCACTGGCAGGGAAGGGGTTAACACTAAGGGGGCAATCAAGGGGTTAACTGTGTTCCCTCAGTGTGTTCTAACTGTGTGGGAGGTGGGCTGAGGGGGTGAGGAGAGAGATCGCTGCTCCCATATACTGGGAACATAGATCCCTCTCCTCTCTCCTGCCAGAAAGGGGATCCGCTTGTTTACATTCACGGATCCCCATTCTGTCACTGTGAGGGAGAGCGGTCGCGGGTGGCCGGCGGACATCGAGTCCTCCCCACCCACTGATTGGCTCCCCCGCTAACCAGTGAGTGCGGGGGAGAAACTGTGGTGCAAAGTGGATTTGCCTTTAGTAAATAAATCCCTTTGCCGCTTACTAAATACAATGGACTGTCAACTTTCCAAAAAGAGGGGGGTAATTTAGGGGGGTATTTGTATTGTCCTGGCATTTTCAGGCCTCAAGAAATGAGATCAGCCATCAGTACAGCAGAATTGATCGATTTTCAGATATATATCCCATAGTTTGTGGACTCTATAACTTTCCTACAGAATAAAAAATATACACTGATTTGGGTTATTGTCACCAAAGAAGCAAAATACATTTTGGCCTAAATTTATGAACAAAGGTTATGTATTTGCAAAATTTTATAACAGAAACAAAGAAAAGCGCATTTTTTTTTTAAATTTTTATTAACCACTGAAGGGCCGGAAGAATTTCCCACTGTAGGACCAGAGCACTTTTTAGCGTTTCGGCACTGCGTCGCTTTAACTGACAATTGCGCGGTCGTGTGGCGTTGTACCCAAACGAAATTGACGTTCTTTTTTCCACACAAATAGAGCTTTCTTTTGGTGATATTTGATCCCCTCTACCGCTATAAACAAAAAAAAAAAGCAACAATTTTGCAAAAAAAAAAAAACAATATTTTTTTACTTTTTGCTATAATACATATCCAAAAAAAATATATTAAAAAAAAATGTATACTTCCTCATATTTGTGGTAAAAAAAAAAAAAAATCACGATCGGCGTTTATTGATTGGTTTGCGCAAAAGTGTTTACAAACCATGAGAATTCATTTTTCATTTAAGGCGTTTTTAATATATATATATTTTTTTACTAGTATACTAGCGATTTGTATCGGGATTGCGACATTGCAGCGGACATGTCGGACATTTTTTTACCCTTTTTTTGGGACCAATGACATTTATACAGCGATCAGAAATGTTGATATCCACTGATTACTGTATAAATGTCATTGGCAGTGAAGGGGTTAACCTGCAGGGGGCGTTCTAGGGGTTAACTGTGTTCCTAGTAGGGATGAGCCGAACACCCCCCCGGTTCGGTTCGTACCAGAACATGCGAACAGACAAAAAGTTCAGGCAAACATCCGAACACCATTAAAGTCTATGGGACCCGAACATGAAAAATCAAAAGTCCTCATTTTAAAGGCTTATATGCAATGTTATTGCCCTAAAAAGTGTATGGGGACCCGGGTCCTGCCCTAGGGGACATGTATCGATGAAAAAAAAGTTTTTAAATCGATAGTTTTTTCAGGACCAGTGATTTTAATAATGCTTAAAGTGAAAAATGAAAAATTCCTTTAAATATTGTGCCTGGGGGGTCCCCTTAGTCTCCCTGTAAAAGGGCGCATCTCTGTGAGGTGTAGAACATAGCCAGAGCAAAATGACATTTCCAAAGGAAAAATTGTCATTTAAAATTGCGGCTGTAATATATTGCCAGTTCCTGGCAATATACAAAGGAATCGCTGAAAAAAAGGGTGTGCCCCCCCCCAACCAGGCTCCTTGGGTCTGGTTTGGATATTAACCCCTTCCTTACTGGGCACTTAAACCCCCCTTCTGCCCAGACCAATTTTTGGCTTTCAGCGCTGTCGCATTTTGAATGACAATTGCGCGGTGGTGCAACGTTGTACCCAAACAAAATTTGCGTCCTTTTTTTTCCACAAATAGAGCTTTCTTTTGGTGGTATTTGATCACCTATGCGTCATTTCTGATCGCCGCTATAAACAAAAAATGAGCGACAATTTTGCAAAAAAGAACAATATTTTTTACTTTTTGCTAAAGTACAAATCCATTAAAATCGCAATCGGCGTATATTGATCGGTTTGTGCAAAAGTTATCGCGTCTACAAACTGGGAATTGATTTATGCCGTTTTTATTATTTTTTTTTTTTTTACTAGTAATGGCGGCGATCTGCGATTTTTATCGGGACTGTGATATTGCCGCAGAAATGTCGGACATTTTTTACACATTTTTGGGACCAATGACATTTATTCAGCGATCAGAAAACGGAAAATTGTTATCAAATACTTACCGTAATTTTCCTTTCCTGGCTCTGCCCCATGGCAGCACACCTCGGGTCAACCCCGCCCCCTTGACCCCGTATAGGACATCCCTTTAACAGAGCATAAAAGGACAGCAGTACCTGGAGACGGTGTTCTGTAACTAGCTTGCGACGGACCCGGGTGGGAATGTGCTGCCATGGGGCAGAGCCAGGAAAGGAAAATTACGGTAAGTATTTGATAACAATTTTCCGTTTTCCTGGCTCAGCCCCATGTCAGCACACTTAGGGATTTAACTAGCATACAATCATGGGAGGGCAAGATAAACCTCAAACAAGACACCAGGTGCTGCTCAAAAAAAAATTTTTTATTGACGTTCAGAAAGAACCGAGGACAATACTGAAGTCCCCAAGGCATTAGCCTGAGAGGCAACATCCAGCTTGTAATGCTTGATGAATGTATTCGGAGAACTCCAACTTGCCGCCTTGCAGATCTCGTCTGCCGGCACTTTACACCAGGCTGCCCAGGAGGATGAGACTGCCCTGGTTGAATGTGCACTGATCTCCTGTGGAGGGGAGAGGCCTTCGAGGGAGTATGTCGCTTGGATCGCCTTTACCACCCATGAAGAAATCACTCTGGAAGATGCTGGCATGCCCTTCCTGGAGCCCGATGGGTATATAAAGAGAGCCTCCGACTTCCTGAATGGACCTGTTCTTAGCAAATATGTCTGCAGAATGGTTTTGAGATCCAAGTGCCGCAGAGTCGAGTCCTCAAAATCGCCTGCTGCTTGAGGAAGAACCGGAAGTACTGACTGCCAGTTAAAATGAAATTGCGTAGACACTTTCGGCAAGAACTTTGGAGAGGGCCTTAAAACTACCCTATCTGGCAAGAATGTACAGTATGGTTCCTTGCAGGAAAAAGCCGCCACCTCCGACACCCGTATTGCTGAAACTATGGCAGTGAGGAACACAACCTTCAGGGTGAGGTGAAAAAGTGAACTATCATTATCTGGAAAGAAAGGGAATTTTAGCAACCCTTTCAGCACCAACGGTAAATCCCATCTAGGAAATACTGGGCGAATCAGAGGCCGGATCTTGATTGCTGCCTTTAAAAATCTCACTATAAGTGGATCCCTCGCCCAAGGAACGTCGGTCAGGGCAGTAAGTGCAGAAACCTGGACCTTCAGGGTATTATAGCTCAAACCCGTATCTAGACCAGACTGAAGGAATTTCAGAACGTCCGTCACTGACGGTACCTGGAACAAGAATCCCTGTTGGGCAGCAAATCCTTCAAACTTTCTCCAAACTCTGTGATATGTTCTGTTCGTAGAAGGTTTTCGTGCTGTAAGCAAGGTGGCCACTACCGATTCGGGGAGATTCAAGCCATCTAGCTTGCCCCGTTCAACAGCCAGGCAGTCAAGACCAGGTGGGCCGGATCGGGATGATGTTGGCCGTTCTGCTGAAGCAGGTCCCAGGCCTGTGGCAACCTGACCGGAGGGAATTTCGCCAGGTGACGGAGGAGCGGAAACCACGGCCTCCTTGGCCAAAACGAAGCGACCACTATCGCCGTGACTTCGTCCTCCATTATCTTCAGCAGGCATCTGAGAATCAGTGCTGTGGGAGGGAACACGTAGACCAGGTTGAAGTTCCATCTCTGAGATAGTGCATCCTTCCCCAGCGCCTGAGGACAATAATACCGGGAAAAAAATCTTGGCACCTGACGATTGATTGGAGTTGCCATCAGATCTACCTAGGGCACTCCCCATTGGCTGAAGATTCGCTCCAGGTATTTCGGGTTCAGCATCCACTCTGAGTTGTGGGAGAACCTGCGACTCAGGAAATCGGCCATGGAATTCTGGACTCCGGGAAGATAGACTGCTATCAGATCCGCTAGGTGGACTTCGGCAAAACTGAATATCTCCGCCGTCACTTGAAGGAGGGACAGGCTCCTCATCCCACCTTGCTTCATTACATAAGATACCGCTGTCTTGTTGTCCATGAGAAGGCGAACCCTTTCGTCCCGAACTACGGGAAGGAAGACGAAAAGGGCCTCTCTGGCCGCTCCGAGCTCCAACAGATTGGAAGAACAGGAAGTTTGAGAGCCCCATCTTCCTTGGGCTCTCAACTCTCCGCAATGAGCACCCCAACCCTGCCGACTGGCATCTGAGGTGATCATAATCCAGCCTCCAGGGTTGATGGGCCTGCCTCGAGTCAGGTTCTCTTTCCTTGTCCACCAGACAAGATCGTTTCGGATAGAGCGAGGAATCAGAATCTTCTGATGCAACGAACCACGGCGCCACTGGCTGAGGAGAGCAAACTGATACCTTCTTGTATGCCATTGTCCCCACTGGACTGCTGGAATACATGCCGTAAGATTCCCCAGGAAGCTCATCCCTTCGCGAACTGTGATGACCGCTGCACTTCCCATTTTCCTTGCGTCTCTCATGACGTGAATGACTTTGTCCTCTGGAAGAAATATTCTGTATTGCCTTGTGTCGAAAGACATTCCCAGGTAAACCAACGTCTGAGATGGAACAAGATGGCTCTTCTCCATATTCACCATCCATCCAAACTGGCTCAGGGTGGTAAGGACATGATCTCGGTGCCGCAACAAAAGATCTCTGGATTGAGCGACGACTAGGACATCGTCCAAATAATGGAATACTCTTATTCCCTGCTGGCGGAGGAACGCGATCACAGTCACCAGAACCTTTGTAAACGACCTTGGGGCGGAACTGAGGCCGAATGGGAGGCATCTGAACTGGAAATGGTCTCCCGCATACACAAAACGCAGAAAACGTTGATGAGCCTCTGCTATAGGAACGTGGAAATACGCGTTTCCGAGGTCCACTGAAACCATCCAGTCGTCTCGTCGTATGACTGCCATGATTGTCCTGAGGGACTCCATCCGAAATGGCTGAGGCTTCAGGAAGGAGTTCAGCCTCCTTAAGTCCAGGACTGGACGCCACTTGCCTGAGGACTTCTGAACAAGGAAGAGGGGTGAGTACACCCCCTGGCCCCGCTCCCCTTCTGGCACTGGAACCACTGCCTGCAACATAACCAACTCTGCGATGTAGGACTCGAGACACAGACATTTTTCTGGCGACCTTGGTATCCTCGTAACCATAAAAATTCTTTCTGGAGGTCCAGCCTGAAACTGAAGAAAAAGACCATGCTTGACCACTTTCAACACCCAGGCATCCGTTATTCTTTCCGCCCAGACTCTGCCGTAGGCGATTAATCTTGCCCCTACCGGCGGTTCCTGGGCGGGCTGACCTTCAAAAGGATTTTTGCTGCGGACTTGGAAGCCTGGGGAGCCTTAGGCTTTGACTGATCGGGAAAGGTGTTTCGAGGCCGCCACGAGAATCTTGAGAATTCCCTGCCCGGGCGATACGACCTGGCCTCCTTGAATTGATCCCTGGATCTTCTGCCGGCCCGAAAGGACTGCTGTCGTCGCCTTCGGTCTTGGGGAAGGAGACCCGACTTTCCCCCCGTCACCCGGCGAATAGCCTCCTCCAATGTCTTACCAAAGAGCGTGCCACCTTCGAATGGAATAGCGCATAACGCTTGCTTGGATGCTGAATCAGCGGCCCAGTGTTTCAACCAAAGGGCCCGCCTAGCCGTGCCCGAATGGGACATGATACGAGAGGAAAATCTGACCAAGTCCACTGCTGCCTCCGCCATGAACTCAGCCGACAATTTCAGGGCTTGCAAACTTGAGACCACACTGTCCTCTTCGGGACCCAAGGCTGCCTCCAGCTCCGCAGACCAGACTTTTACCGCTCTGGCAATGGAGGTAAGGGCCACTGCAGGCCTGCAGGCGGCTCCCGCTGTGGTGAACACCTTCTTCAGCTCAGCGTCAGCCTTACGTTCCATGGAATCCTTAAACGATACGTTCTCCTCCAGTGGCAAGGTTATGTGTCTTGCAAGCCGCTGTAATGATGCATCCACCTTGGGGGGGGGAATCCCAAGACTCTACCTCTGATGGTTTAAATGGGCAGAGTTTACTAATTCTGTTATGCACAGGTGGTTTTCTGTCCGGCTTGGACCACTCTTCCTCTATCAATTCCTTAATTTCAGGAATAAATGGAAACTTCGGCAGTTCCCTTTTCAAATTTGGGTAGTACTTTCTCGGCTCTTGAGTACTTGCCGAGTCCTCTTCCCACTCGATAGCCTGCTTTATGGCTAAAATGAAGGAGGGAATTAAGGCAAAATCAAACGAGTAGGACTCCGGCACCTCCTGGCCCTCTGAATCCACCTCCGAGTCTGACCTCCCCGCGTCTGGTATCGGGGAGTCGTCCCCTCTAGTCCTGCGAACCGGACCCGAGGGAGGCGAGGGACTGGGTAATAGGGCTTTTACTCCCTCTTCAACTGCCCGCCTAATGTAGGTCTTAATGTCCTCATGTCCCAACTGACTTGGCTGAGCTGCCTCTTTAAGGCAAAAACCACAGAGGCGTCTAGTGGGGAGAGCCTGGGCTCCACACGCCCAACAGATTGCCAAATGCTTCCCAGCCAGGCCTGGTGATCCATGGCTGCAATGCAGCTTGCTAGTAGCTCGACCCCCCAGTTCTGGGGAAGGACTATGGTGGACGTGGTGCCGTTTCGCCTTAGCCTTAACATGCCGTTCTTGCGGGGATGGAGAGTGATGGCTATCCGAGGAGGATATAGTCCTCTTACGGCTCCTAAGCGATGCACCTCTCCCCCTGAAAAGAAGGGGAACAATTGTCAGAGATCCACAATAGGTCGTTCATTTAACGACAAAAACTCCATTTCCGTCCCTTACCTTTCCACAGACTTCAGTGCCTCTTGATTAATAACCGACGAGCTCATCCTGGGCTAAGACAGAGACAAGGACAGCAAGAAGGAGAAAACTTCACAAACAGTTCATACTATCCCTTCCCCTCCCCCTTCCCCTCCCTCACTCTCCAGCAGCAGTAGCCACAAATATGGGGAGACTGTCAGAGGAAGCTGCAGAAAGAAAGTCACATCAGCATACCAAACACTATAGCAGGATCCAGACCCCCCTACCCCCCCTCCACCTACCGGAAAAAACACCTTGAAGTCAGCTGGCAGCCCCAGGGAAGAAGCACTTTCCCCTGGATTTTAAAAATGCCGCCCCCCCCCCCGCCGGCCAATCAGGCGCCGCCAGACGGCGCACCAATCACGGCCGCGCCCGCTCGGCCAATCAGGGGAGGCGCCGTGACATCATACCAATATCATGCCATGGGGCCGAGCCAGGAAATTTAAATATCCACTGATTACTGTGTAAATGTCATTGGCAGTGAAGGGGTTAACCTGCAGGGGGCAGTGAAGGGGTTAACAAATGATCCCTGGGTGTGTTCTAACTGTGGGGGGGGGGGCAGGGCTGGCCGGGACAGAACAGATCTAACTGATCCCAGTGACAGGGATCAGTAGATCTGCTATGTCCCCTGTCACAGAACGGAGAACCGCCGTGTTTACATCGGCGGTTCCCCGTTCTGAGGCTGCTAAAAGAGATCGGTGGGTCTCGGGCGGACATCGAGTCCATCCGACCCACGGGCACGCTCGCGCAGCCAGGAGCGTGCCCCCCCACCTCAAAGCACCTTGTCCCCATGTTGATGGGGACAAGAGCCTCTTCCCCACAAGCCTGGCCGGTGCTTGTGGGGGTCTGCAGGCGGGGGGCTTATCAGAATCTGGAAGCCCCCTTTTTTTTAAGGGGGCCCCCAGATCCCGACCCCCCCATGTGAACAGATTTGGGGTACATTGTACCCCTACCCATTCACCAAAAAAGGAGTGTAGTGTAAAAAAAAGAGGCAGTTTTTGACAAGTCCTTTATTTTGTATTATAGCGCTTTTCTTCTTTCTTCCTCCATCTTCTCCTGGCCCGGCCCTTCTTCTGGTCTTCTGACATCACATGACGTCAGAAGGGGCGGGGTTCACTCAGTTACGTCACTGGGTGTTTCCGCCCCTTCTTATAAAAGTACTGTCATCGTGAAGACCGCCCATTATTAAAGATGCGCAGGGGCCGGGCTGCGGAAGCGGAGAGAGCGGCTGGGGGTGAAAGAAGATGAAGACAAAGAGAGGAATCAAGAGGACTAAAAGAAGAAGCAGAAGACCAGAAGAAGGACCGGGCCAGGAAGAAGATGGAGGAAGAAAGAAGAAGAAAAGAGCTATTTTACACCAAGGACTTGTCAAAAACTCCCTTGTTTTTTTACACTACAATCCTTTTTTGGTGAATGGGTAGGGGTACAATGTACCATAAACCTATTCACATGGGGGGGGGGGGGTCGGGTTCTGGGGGCCCCCTCATTAAAGGGGGCTTCCAGATTCTGATAAGCCCCCCGCCCGCAGACCTCCACAACCACTGGCCAGGGTTGTGGGGATGAGGCCCCTCTCCCCATCAACATGGGGACAAGGTGCTTTGGGGGCGACCTCAAAGCATCCTCCCCATGTTGAGGGCATGTAGCCTGGTATGGGTCGGAGTGGGAGGCGCTCGCTTGTCCCCACCCCCTCCTGCCATGCCAGGGCTGCATGCTCGGATAAGGGTCTGGTTTCGATTTAGTGGGGGACCCCACGCCATTTTCTTTTTAAATCTGAAGGGCCTGGGGTGGATTTTGGGGGGGAACCCCACGTCATTTTTTTTAAATTTTGGCACGGGCCCTGATGTTGTAAATTAGTTAAGAAATTGTGACGAAAGCCCCCAGTCAAACAGGTGGCGAAAAATTGGGCCTTGGGTGCTGGCGGTGCCAGAACACTGTAACCCCTTGCAGTTACTCTTGTTGGACGGAGGAACTGGGTATGATGTAAATTCGTTTACAAATTGTGACGAAAGCCCCCAGTCAAAGAGGTGGCGAAAAATTTGGGGCTTAAGTGTTGGCGGTGCCAGAACACTGTAACCTCTTGCAGTTACTCTTGTTGGACGCAGGAACGGGACCTGCTGTTGTAAATTAGTTTAACCACTTAAGCCCCGGAGCCCTTTTTTACACTTGTTGTTTACAAGTTAAAATATTTTTTTTTATAGAAAATTACTTGGAACCCCCAAACATTATATATTTTTTTCAAACACCCTAGAGAATAAAATGGCAATCATTGCTATAATTTTTGTCACACGGTATTTGCGCAGTGGTCTTTCAAGCGTTTTTTTTTTTTTGGAAGGAGCCAGTCCGCATGCTTGGCAGACCCAATGTCGCCCGCGATCGCTCCACAGAGAGGCAGAATGAGGATCTGCCTATGTAAGCAAGGCAGATCCCCGTTCTGACAGGGAAGTACACAGAGATCTTCTATTCCTAGTAATCAGGAACACGGATCTCTGTGTTCTTCCTGTCAGTTCATCCCCCACACAGTTAGAAACCACTTGCAGGGAATACATTTAACCCTTTGATTGCCCCTAGTGTTAACCCCTTCCCTGCCAGTGTCATTTATACAGTGACAGTGCATTTTTTTAGCACTGATCACAGTATTGGTGTCACTGGTCCCCAAAAAGTGTCAGTTAAGGTCAGATTTGTCCACCGCAATCCCGCTAAAAATTGCTGATCCCCGCCATTACCAGTAAAAAGACGCTATAACTTTTGCACAAACCAATCAATATACGCTTATTGGGATTTCTTTTACCAAAAATATGTAGAAGAATATATATCGGCCTACACTGATGAAGTTTTTTGCATATGTATTATAGCAAAAAGTAAAAAATATTTGTTTTGTTTTTTTCAAAATTGTCGCTCTTTTTTTTTGTTTATAGAGCAAAAAATAAAAACCGCAGAGGTAATCAAATAGCACCAAAAGAAAGCTCTATTTGTAGGGAAAAAGGAACATCAATTTTATTTGGGTACAGTGCCGCACGACCGCGCATTTGTCAGTTAAATTAATGCAGTGCCTTATCGCAAAAAATGGCCTGGTCATTAAGTCGGTAATTCCTTCCGGGTTGAAGTGGTTAAAAAAACGCATCTCCCCATTGAAATGCATTGAAAAAGCAGAAAGAACACATTAAAAATGCACCCGTATCGCGATTTTGATGCCTTTTTTGAGTCACATGACCTATGAAAAAACACCATAAGCCTGGTAAAATTGCGGTAAAATCACGGGCATTTTCAGCAGCCATGGCACCACCTTCTTTTCCTTTTGGCACAACAATAAAAACCCTATTTTTCAGTAGCTGAAATTTCGGTGCATCGCCAGTCCAAACATTTCCAGCCATGTCGTCTTATAACTCTTATAAAGTGGCAGGCGATCTTTTAAAGCCCCAGAAAAAAAAAGCCTTTGCAGTGGGGGTCTCACCACAGTGCAAGGGGTAAATGACCCAAAAGAGGAAATTCCGCATTTTTGCATCCCCCCCATTTAAGAACTGACACTTTTTGTGCGGAGGGGGGGGTACCTGCTTCTGACATGTACCCGCTTCCCACTGCCAGGTTGGATCACCTAGGCCTGGGGTGCCCGCCCTTTTGAAGAGCGAGGGCCACTTTACAAGCTTGGTAAGCGGTCGCAGGCCACAATGAGTGGAGCGGGCAGATGACAGGTCTGTGTTCACCCCGCATATGCAGAGCAGACACGGACACAGCCCGCTCTACTCCATTCCAATCCGCCCAGACGGAGGGGGGCGGATCCCCTTCTGTTTGTTTAAACGGATCGAATTGGAAGTAGGAGGGTGTAAAAGGACACAAGTACATACATCTGCTGCTCCATAGAGGTGAATTGAGGGTCCGATTGGGTCCACCTGAAAAACAGACAGGTGAACCCGATTGGACCGATCGTGTGAATGGGGCCTAAGGCTGCTTTCACACTGATGTGCTGCGGTTTACCCGCACCGTGGGTGCAGCTCACTGCACCTGTGGCTTTCCTGCGGGTTAGCTGCACTTTGCCATAGAATTCTATTATATCCTGCAGGTGGGATGCACTTTCTGAAAGCTCAGCAAACCCGCAGGTAATAATAGAAATCTATGGCTCAGTGCCGGTAACCCGCAGGTAATAACAGAAGTCTATGGCTCAGTGCAGGTAACCCGCAGGTGATAACAGAAGTCTATGGCTCAGTGCCGGTAACCCGCAGGTGATAACAGAAGTCTATGGCTCAGTGCCGGTAACCCGCAGGTAATAATAGAAGTCTATGGCTCAGTGCCGGTAACCCGCAGGTAATGACAGAAGTCTATGGGTCAGTGCAGGTAACCCGCAGGTAATAACAGAAGTCTATGGCTCAGTGCTGGTAACCCGCAGGTAATAACAGAAGTCTATGGCTCAGTGCCGGTAACCCGCAGGTGATAACAGAAGTCTATGGATCAGTGCAGGTAACCCGCAGGTAATAATAGAAGTCTATGGCTCAGTGCAGGTAACCCGCAGGTAATAACAGAAGTCTATGGGTCAGTGCAGGTAACCCCCAGGTAATAACAGAAGTCTATGGCTCAGTGCTGGTAACCCGCAGGTAATAACAGAAGTCTATGACTCAGTGCCGGTAACCCGCAGGTAATAACAGAAGTCTATGGCTCAGTGCAGGTAACCCGCAGGTGATAACAGAAGTCTATGGCTCAGTGCCGGTAACCCGCAGGTGATAACAGAAGTCTATGGATCAGTGCAGGTAACCCGCAGGTGATAACAGAAGTCTATGGCTCAGTGCAGGTAACCCGCAGGTAATAACAGAAGTCTATGGCTCAGTGCCGGTAACCCGCAGGTAATAATAGAAGTCTATGGCTCAGTGCTGGTAACCCGCAGGTAATAACAGAAGTCTATGGGTCAGTGCAGGTAACCCGCAGGTAATAACAGAAGTCTATGGCTCAGTGCTGGTAACCCGCAGGTAATAACAGAAGTCTATGGCTCAGTGCCGGTAACCCGCAGGTAATAACAGAAGTCTATGGCTCAGTGCCGGTAACCCGCAGGTAATAACAGAAGTCTATGGCTCAGTGCCGGTAACCCGCAGGAAATAACAGAAGTCTATGGCTCAGTGCCGGTAACCCGCAGGTGATAACAGAAGTCTATGGCTCAGTGCCGGTAACCAGCAGGTAATAACAGAAGTCTATGGCTCAGTGCTGGTAACCCGCAGGTGATAACAGAAGTCTATGGCTCAGTGCCGGTAACCCGCAGGTAATAACAGAAGTCTATGGGTCAGTGCAGGTAACCCGCAGGTAATAACAGAAGTCTATGGCTCAGTGCTGGTAACCCGCAGGTAATAACAGAAGTCTATGGCTCAGTGCCAGTAACCCGCAGGTGATAACAGAAGTCTATGGCTCAGTGCAGGTAACCCGCAGGTAATAACAGAAGTCTATGGCTCAGTGCAGATAACCCGCAGGTGATAACAGAAGTCTATGGCTCAGTGCTGGTAACCCGCAGGTAATAACGGAAGTCTATGGCTCAGTGCTGGTAACCCGCAGGTGATAACAGAAGTCTATGGCTCAGTGCAGATAACCCGCAGGTGATAACAGAAGTCTATGGCTCAGTGCCGGTAACCCGCAGGTAATAACAGAAGTCTATGGATCAGTGCCGGTAACCCGCAGGTAATAACAGAAGTCTATGGGTCAGTGCAGGTAACCCACAGGTAATAACAGAAGTCTATGGCTCAGTGCTGGTAACCCGCAGGTAATAACAGAAGTCTATGGCTCAGTGCCGGTAACCCGCAGGTAATAACAGAAGTCTATGGCTCAGTGCAGGTAACCCGCAGGTAATAACAGAAGTCTATTGCTCAGTGCAGGTAACCCGCAGGTAATAACAGAAGTCTATGGCTCAGTGCCGGTAACCCGCAGGTAATAACAGAAGTCTATGGCTCAGTGCAGATAACCCGCAGGTGATAACAGAAGTCTATGGCTCAGTGCTGGTAACCCGCAGGTAATAACAGAAGTCTATGGCTCAGTGCAGGTAACCCGCAGGTAATAACAGAAGTCTAGGGCTCAGTGCCGGTAACCCGCAGGTGATAACAGAAGTCTATGGCTCAGTGCCGGTAACCCGCAGGTAATAACAGAAGTCTATGGCTCAGTGCAGGTAACCCGCATGTAATAACAGAAGTCTATGGCTCAGTGCCGGTAACCCACAGGTGATAACACAAGTCTATGGCTCAGTGCAGGTAACCCGCAGGTAATAATAGAAGTCTATGGCTCAGTGCAGATAACCCGCAGGTGATAACAGAAGTCTATGGCTCAGTGCAGGTAACCCGCAGGTGATAACAGAAGTCTATGGCTCAGTGCCGGTAACCCGCAGGTAATAACAGAAGTCTATGGCTCAGTGCCGGTAACCCGCAGGTAATAACAGAAGTCTATGGGTCAGCGCAGGTAACCCGCAGGTAATAACAGAAGTCTATGGCTCAGTGTCAGTAACCCGCAGGTAATAATAGAAGTCTATGGCTCAGTGCCAGTAACCTGCAGGTGATAACAGAAGTCTATGGGTCAGTGCAGGTAACCCGCAGGTAATAACAGAAGTCTATGGCTCAGTGCAGATAACCCGCAGGTAATAACAGAAGTCTATGGCTCAGTGCTGGTAGCCCGCAGGTAATAACAGAAGTCTATGGCTCAGTGCTGGTAACCCGCAGGTAATAACAGAAGTCTATGGCTCAGTGCAGGTAACCCGCAGGTAATAACAGAAGTCTATGGCTCAGTGCCGGTAACCCGCAGGTAATAACAGAAGTCTATGGCTCAGTGCAGGTAACCCGCAGGTAATAACAGAAGTCTATGGGTCAGTGCAGGTAACCCGCAGGTAATAACAGAAGTCTATGGCTCAGTGCCGGTAACCCGCAGGTAATAACAGAAGTCTATGGCTCAGTGCAGGTAACCCGCATGTAATAACAGAAGTGTATGGCTCAGTGCCGGTAACCCACAGGTGATAACACAAGTCTATGGCTCAGTGCAGGTAACCCGCAGGTAATAATAGAGGTCTATGGCTCAGTGCAGGTAACCCGCAGGTGATAACAGAAGTCTATGGCTCAGTGCAGGTAACCCGCAGGTAATAACAGAAGTCTATGGCTCAGTGCCGGTAACCCGCAGGGTAATAACAGAAGTCTATGGGTCAGTGCAGGTAACCCGCAGGTAATAACAGAAGTCTATGGCTCAGTGCAGATAACCCGCAGGTAATAACAGAAGTCTATGGCTCAGTGCCAGTAACCTGCAGGTGATAACAGAAGTCTATGGCTCAGTGCCGGTAACCCGCAGGTAATAACAGAAGTCTATGGCTCAGTGCCGGTAACCCGCAGGTAATAACAGAAGTCTATGGGTCAGTGCAGGTAACCCGCAGGTAATAACAGAAGTCTATGGCTCAGTGTCAGTAACCCGCAGGTAATAATAGAAGTCTATGGCTCAGTGCCAGTAACCTGCAGGTGATAACAGAAGTCTATGGCTCAGTGCCGGTAACCCGCAGGTAATAACAGAAGTCTATGGCTCAGTGCCGGTAACCCGCAGGTAATAACAGAAGTCTATGGGTCAGTGCAGGTAACCCGCAGGTAATAACAGAAGTCTATGGCTCAGTGCTGGTAACCCGCAGGTAATAACAGAAGTCTATGGCTCAGTGCCGGTAACCCGCAGGTAATAACAGAAGTCTATGGCTCAGTGCCGGTAACCCGCAGGTAATAACAGAAGTCTATGGCTCAGTGCAGGTAACCCGCAGGTGATAACAGAAGTCTATGGCTCAGTGCAGGTAACCCGCAGGTGATAACAGAAGTCTATGGCTCAGTGCAGGTAACCCGCAGGTACATTGCACTGCACCTGTGGATCAGTGTGAAAGCAGCCCAGTGTAGTCGGTGTCACAGTGCAGAGAACAGAAATGCCCATTGCTGTTTGATTTTTCTTAAAAACTGACATCAATCTTCACTTCTTCCTCAGCATTCCTGCAGATATCGCTGGTGGCTGCTGCTGGCTGTCCCCCAGGCGGGCTGGTACTGATGGTGGGTGCTGAACATGGGTGCTGCTGGTACTGATGGTGGGTGCTGCTGGTACTGATGGTGGGTACTTTTGGTACTGATGTTGGGTACTGTTGGTACTGATGGTGGGTGCTGAAGGTGGGTACTGCTGGTACTGATGGTGGGTACTGTTGGTACTTATGGTGGGTGCTGAACGTGGGTGCTGCTGGTACTGATGGTGGTTGCTGAAGGTGGGTACTGCTGGTACTGATGGTGGGTACTGCAGGTATCACTGATGGTTGGTGTCCCAGGCGTTGCACTACTGGTACTGATGGTGGGTACTGCTGGTATCACTCCGCCTGTGACAGGAGCCGGCGCTATACAGAACTCATCGTCTCTGCTCTCTACTGCAGCCGCATGCTTCCTCTAGCGCCGGCTCCGGTCACACTGATGCTCGGGGATGGGGGGTTGGGAACCCACGATCTGGGCTTGCTGACCGCCATCCCAGAGCAGGAGGTGGAGGGTCACATCAGAGGGCGCCGCAGGCCAGAGGTTGAGCCCCCCCTCCCCCGGTGTATAGTATTAGCACCGATCAATGTATTGGTGTCACTGCTTCCCACAAGGCGTCAGTCGGTGTCAGATTGTCCATTGCAATATTGCAGACCCGCTATAAGTCGCTGATCGCCGCCATTACTGGTATAAATAAATATAAATTGCAGTTTATATGGGGCAGTTTGTAGACGGGATAAAGTTTCTGTAAGGCTGGGTTCCCCGCATCCAATTCCCAATAGCAGGAGATTGTGAGCGGCTCTATTGGATCTCTATGGATTCGGGTCACACATCTCCGCTGCGATTTGCTCCGGTGCGTCTTTTGCGCCGTTTCCGCTCCGAACTCAGCCAAAAATTGGGGGTGAAATTAAATCGGAGCTGAAACCTGGAAGGCACCGGAGCCCTGCTGGGAGCCGCATGCGGCAATGGCGTGACCCCGGCCTGAGCCAATCAGCATTCACCCTGCCAGACTTTTACCAAAAACACTGAAATCTATGAAGAAATTTGATTTTTTTTTTACATTTTTATTGGAAATATTTTATAGCGAAAAGTAAAAAATGTTTGGCGTTTTTTTATTTTTCAGAATTGTTGTTCTTTTCCTGTTTATGGCGGGAAAAGTAAAAAGCGTGGCAGTGATGAAATCCACCAATAGGAGGCGCTATTTGTGGGATAAAAGGATAGGAATGAGATTGGGGGTCACATGACCGCACCATTGTCAGGGAAAGGAGGCGATTCTCTGACACCAAAGGGGGAAGTTTGTCCCCGGAGGAGCCCAGGACGCCCCCTGATGGGGGTTCTATCAGACATTCCATTCTGTATGATCAGAGGAGACCACTATCCCCTCCCCCCCCCCAGGGATCGGCACTCTCACTGCTTTCCTGGCATTTATGGGGTTAATGGCTTCCAGGGAAATCAACAGCTCGGCGTCTCTGAGCCGCACATGCGCTGTAGCTGCAGGGATGATTTCATGATTCCCGCCCCCTCCTCCTCCTGTGAAGTCACGTGACCTCGTTCGGGCCAATACGTGCAGCACGTGACTCCCGCAGAGCGCGAGAGAGATGTAACGGCTCTGGTGGGAGGGGGCGTGACCAGAGGATGGGGTGGGCGTGGCCTGAGGTGGTAAATTCCAGAGTGGGGATAGACTTGGGCAGAGTGATTCTTTTTAGTGATTCAAATCATTTGAATCAGTTCAGTGAAATGATTCGAATCACTGAATCGACTCACGACTCATTTCCTCCAAGCTAAAATTAAGACTCATGAACTTCACTCCTGTGATATACTCAGTCAGTAAAGTCAACATATTAGATGTTAAATAACTTTATTTTGCTGCAATAACTGTTCTCTGCAATACAGCAAAAAAAAAGAAAAACATACATTGAATTTAATTATACAAAAACCATTAAAAATAAAGTTTAAATGGATCCTGACCTGAACGCACTGCTGTGCAAATCACATGCAATGTCTATGCAATGCAAATTCAGCCATACAGATCCGTATGGCTGAATTCACATCACATTCGGACCAAAGTCGTGCAGGACCCTTTTTTTGGGCTGCACCAGAATTGGATTGCATGGGTGTTCACACTCATGCGTTCTGATTCCAGTCTGCATTGACAGTTTTCACTGCGATATGCGAACTGATATGGGGTGTCATTCATTTTTTTTTTTTTTATTGTAATTCCTTTATTGAACCATAGGTTGCATTATACATAACAGACCAATAGTATTTCAGGGTGTCATTAACTTTGTATTGGCACTCCCAGCGGTTTGCATAAGGCATTGTGTGAACTGCCTGCGAATCAGGTGCGATGCGGCAACGCAGTGGATTTGCAGGGTTTACCACATAATCACACCAATTGTGAACAGAGCCTCATTCAGAGACTTCTCACAGCAGCTCATGAATCCAATGTGCTCTGATGAGTCATTCATAAACTTAGGAGCCATGCTGCTGCTTCACACAACTCATGAATCAAATGTGCTCTGATGAGTCAGTTAAACTCAGGAGTTATAGGTTGGCTCACAAGTCACTCACTGATTCAGGAGTTATAGGTTGGCTCACACAGCTCATGTTACAAAACAGAATGTTGATACTTAGGCTCCATGCACACTGTATCTCAAAAACTACCGTTTTTGGTAGTTTTGGCGTTTTTTTAACAGCCCAAAAACGCCACTTTATTTTATCCTATGTGTCCATGCACACATGGACGTTAATTGTCTTTTATCAGCAGTGGTGTTTTTGGGCTGTTATCTGAACGCCCTGAATTGGGGTTCAAAAGTCGTTCTCCTGACCACAAAAAACGCCAGACGCCGGTATATCGGCGTCTGGCATTTTTTGCAGTCAATGGAAGCCAATGAACAAAAAAAAAAAAAAGCCAAAAAAATGCAGACGCTGAAAAACGCCGCTAAACGCTGCTTACAAAACACTGCAAATAGAACGTTTTGTGAGCAGCGTCTCCTGCCTGACGCTGAAAGAGCCCTATAGCGTCCAGTGTGCATGGAGCCTTAATGTTGATACTTCTGTGCTCTCTTGAGTCAGTTAAACTCAGGAGTTATATGTTGGCTCACACAGCTCACGAATCACTCACTGATTCAGGAGTTATACTGTTGGCTCACACAGCTCATGTTACAAAACAGAATGTTGATCCTTCTGTGCTTTCTCTCTTTCTTTCACAGACTGGACTGGCTGCTGCCTGCCTTACACATAGACATCATACAAAAGAGAATCTTGTCTGCTCTGTAATTTATTTGGAGACTTGATGGCTCACACAGCTCATCATCATCATGTTACAGCTCATCCTGTTATAGCTCATTATGCAAATCATGAGCTCAGGCTGCTGTTTTCAGCTCCCTCCCTACTCATCCTGAAAGGGGAGGATCTTTGACAATGAGTTGAATCTGATTCACTTTCATGATTCAACTCATTCAAACTCTGCAGTGAGTTGAGTCACTGATTCGATTCAGTGATTCACTAGACAAGCCTAGGCGCAGCTCACCTACCGAGCTCCAGAGGGAATTTCTCCTCACACAGGCTGCGCTCAGGAGGGAGGGGCCATTGTCCGCCCAGCAGCCTGTCTTTCTCTGCGGGGAAGCTGCCGCCTCTGCTCGGCTCTGAGGAACCACAACTCCCAGCATGCACTGTGTAAGTAATGGGGCCTCAGCTCCCAGCCTGGAATAAGAGATACAGGACTACATTTCCCAGCATGCCTTTTTCTATAGATGTACTGCAGGTCCCAGCAATCTACATTCCCCAGCCTGCTCCCCCCCCTCCTCAGGGGTGATTGCACCCCACACTCCTCTCCCACCAAGGGTGGTGGGTCCCCTCCCCCCCAGGATAAGGGTGGGCCAGTTGGGCCTGCGGGGGAAGGGGAATGGGGGGGAGATGAGTGGGGGGGGCGCACTCACCCCTGAGGAGGAGGGAAGCACGCTGGGTAATGTAGAGATCACTGAGACCTGTAATATCTCCATAGAAAAAAAGCATGCTGGGATATGTAGTCCCACAACATATTCCAGGCTGGGAGCTGAATCCCCATTACTTACACAGTGCATGCTGGGAGTTGTAGTTCCCCAGAGGCTGCAGGTTCCCAGGACCCACAGACAAGCTGTGAACCGGCTGTAAAACGGACAATGGCTCCTCCCTCTGGAGTGCAGCACTGTCTGGGCGAGAGGGAAGTTCCCTCCTTGCAGCACACTGACTCCTACCACCAATGGTGGCAATGCCTCTAACCAGGCTGCGCTACCCACCTCACCTACCACCAAGGGTGGCAATGCCTCTAACCAGGCTGCGCTACCCACCTCACCTACCACCAAGGGTGGCAATGCCTCTTGCTAGGCTGCGCTACCCACCTCACCTACCACCAAGGGTGGCAATACCTCTAACCAGGCTCCTCCACCCCACTCACCTACTACCAAGGGTGGGGCTCCAATTGCCTGCCCTCCCCCACATCCTGGATGGTGGTGCTTACCACAGGCCCCGCCTACCTGACTGGGTAATAACATTCATAGGTAAAGTTAATCCAGGGAATATCCGATTGCCTCTCGGGGGATCAGGAAGGAATTTTTCCCCCAGCTGTAGCAAATTGGCTCAAGCTTTGCTGGGGTTTTTCGCCTTCCTCTGGATCAACTGCCTCTCCCCAGGACCCAAAGCCTGCACTTTTAGGCTCTGCTAAACCCACTCATCTACCACATAAGCGTGGCAATGCCTCTTCCCAGGCGCTGCTGACTACCTCACCCACCACCAAGAGTGGGTGCTACCACCCTGGGTAAGGGGTGAGTGTTGCCAGTAGAACCACCCCCCAGGCTCCACCTACTCCCCAACACCCAGCGTGGTGATACTTCCCCAAGGCCCCACCTATCTATAATCTACCACCAAGGGTGGCAATGCCTCTTGTCAGGCTCTATTAGACTCAGTCATCTTTCATTAAGGGTGGCAATGCCTTTTCCCAGGCTCTGCTACCTGCCACACCTACCACCAAGAGGGGGTGCTATCACCCTGAGTATGGGGTGAATATGGCCAGTGGAACCTCCCCCCAGGGTCCATCTGTCCTTACTCCCCAACACCCAGCGTGGTGGTGCTTCCCCAAGGCCCCACCTACCTGTAATCTACCAAGAGTGAGTAGCCATGCCTCTTGTCAGGCTCTGCTACACCCAGTCATCTACCACCAAGGGTGGCAATGTCTCTTTCCAGACTCTGCTACCTATCTCACCTACCACCAAGAGGGGGTGCTATCACACTGGGTATCGGGTGAGTGATTAGTGGAACCTCCCCCCAGGCTCCATCTGTCCTCACTCCCCAACACCCAGTGTGGTGGTGCTTCCCCAAGGCCCCACCTACTTGTAATCTACCACCAAGGGTGGCAATGCCTCTTGTCAGGTTCTGCTACACCCAGTCATCTACCACCAAGGATGGCAATGCCTATTTCCAGGCTCGGCTACCTACCTCACATACCACCAAGAGGGGGCGCTATCACCCTGAGTATGGGGTGAGTGATTAGTGGAACCTCCCCCCAGGCTCCATCTGTCCTCACTCCCCAACACCCAGCGTGGTGGCGCTTCCCCAAGGCCCCACCTACCTGTAATCTACCACCAAGGGTGGCAATGCCTCTTGTCAGGTTCTGCTACACTCAGTCTTCTACCACCAAGGATGGCAATGCCTATTCCCAGGCTCGGCTACCTACCTCACATACCACCAAGAGGGGATGCTATCACCCTGGGTATGGGGTGAGTGTGGCCAGTGGAACCTCCCCCCAGGCTCCATCTGTCCTCACTCCCCAACACCCAGCGTGGTGGTACTTCCCCCATGTCCCACCTACCTGCATTCATCTACCACCAAGGGTGGCAGTGCCTCTTTCTGTATAGTGTTTTATACAATTGCAATTTAGTCACTTCTGTGGGATTTTTTATTGGCAATTGTAATAAAATTTGATTACTTGTCCGTGTGGTTCTGTTAAATTTCTATATAACTGTTTGTTTAGAGTTTTCTTTTATGTGAACAGATGGGGATTCTATTTGTTTTTTCCAAACAGCCCGTTGGCACTCCTCTATGGCCAACCATAGGGACTTTAGCAGCCCATAGATTATGCAATTTTTTTTCTTTCCACAATGGGTGAACAGAAAGAAAATTGCTTGATTCCCCATCAACCCAGATGGGGGAATCCCTCCTATAGTGCTATTGTGTTTTGTCAGTGGGGAGCTTTCCCTGCCGGCAGGACGAATGATCACCGCCGGCAGCTATAGCCGCTGACAGTGATCGCACGAAAGAAATCCTACAGGCTGGTTGTACTGAAGTCAATAGATTTCAGTACAACCAGCCTACCAATGGATGGATTTAATCTCAGGCCTGTCCCTGCTGTACCAGCCGAGGTTCAATTTTTCTGTGGCCAGCTATAGATTGTAAGATCCGAGAGGGCTGATATAAATGTGCAATATTATAAATGTGTAAATTGTTGGCATTATAGAAATACCTGTGATAAATAAAATACATTTGTTTCAATTAAATCACGTAAATTGAAAAGTTGTAGCTGGTGACTGGGTCTCTATAGGATATTTAGTGAAAGCAATAAAGGGTAACAATCCTATGTAGGGACTTCCTGCGGCTTCCACATATATTTGCAAATGAGTGCAACAAAAGCCTCTGTTCTTAACCTGAACTTTTAGACGGGACATTTTGTTTCTTTTGCTGGCTAGCTGCTAAATGTGCTGGGAAACTCTTTGCCTGTATTGTGCAATCTCCTTCCATGTGCGGCCATAAAAAGACAGAGAGGGTGCACAGGCCTAGTGTTTTATCCTAAAACCATCACTTTATTGATATAAAATGTGGTAAGTATTAAACTCACAAGATGACAAATGTATCAAGTACATCACATAGTGCAACCTCATCCAATCCACATTGCATCAGATGTGGTAGGAGAAGGTGAATATCCGAATGCTAACGCATTTTGAGGACTAGTCTCTACCTTAGGGCTCTGAGAAAGGGGCTAGTCCTCGAAACACGTTATCCTATTGGCTCTTCACCTTCTACCACATGATATGATGCAATGTGGATTGGATGAAGTTGTACTATGTGATGTGCTTGATACATTTGTCATCTTGTGAATATACTTACCACTTTTTATAATGAAGCCATGGTTTTAGGATAAAGCACTAGGTCTGTGCACCCTCTCTGTCTTTTTATGGTTTCAGTTGTTCCAGACTCCCCCAGTCCTAAGAGGGCAGTAAGACGAAGTCCATCTACAGTATACAAGCCAGGACGGATATATAGCCAACTTACATTGGGTTGGGCCACTCCCAAGCACAGGGGGTTTTTGTGTGGTTTTGCTTTTTGCTCCTTCCATGTGCACCTTACTGCAAAGGTTAATTATAAATTGGGGTGGTTGCCATCTTTTTGTGTGGCTCGCTCACTGGATTTGACGTGTGGACACAATGGGTGCTTGCAGCTGCTCTTGGAGGGTTTCTAATGTGTCCTTGTGCCTTTAACATCTTCCCACCCGGCCATAAAATGAGGGCGGCCGGACGAGACAATCATCATTCTGGGTGGACATCATGTGATGTCCTTCCCAGAATGCAACTCGCACACCCACAGGCTGTGCTGCAGTCAGACACAACAGATAACAGATCAGTGTACCGGCACGCTGCTGGTGACATGTGATCGCTGTGACCAATCACAGCAGATCACAACAATTGTACATGATGGATGGCTTCTATTCATGTCATTCATAGTGTACTATTGTGTTGTTCTCTGGGATTGGCTACAGAGATCACATGGAACAGACAGGGCCAATCACAGCCTATCGGTACCATGTGATTAGCTGTGGCTAATCACAACAGTAAACACAGAATGAATAGATTTCATTCAGTAAAAACGGTTGCCTATACCAGTGAAATGTTATAAGCAATCAGTGTGTGAAAAAAAAATCCTGATCACCTCCCCAGAGTAGTATAGTGTTACTATGCATGGGAACACTGTATTACTCTGCACACAGTATGTAAAAAAAATGATAAAAATAAAAATCATAAAAAAATATAAGGGAAACCAATGGAAAAAATTGTTAAAAATGTTTTTTATTTTTTAGGCATACTGTCACCAGTCAGTGTCCCTGATCACCCCACACCAGTTCTATGATGGCGCTGTACTGCACTGGTGACACCCTGATCACCCCACACCAGTTATATGATGGAGCTGTACTGCACTGGTGACACCCTGATCACCCCACACCAGTTATATGATGGCGCTGTACTGCACTGGTGACACCCTGATCACCTCCCACCAGTTATATGATGGCGCTGTACTGCACTGGTGACAGGATGTAAACAAAAAAAAAAAATGGGGAAAATTTTATTTTTTGATTTCTTCATTTTCAAAAAAAATTACAACTTCAAAAAACCCGCTGTGCCTCTTAGTAAATACCTCAGACTGTCTACTTTCCAAAAAGGGGTGATTTGGGGGGTATTTGTACTGTCCTGGCATTTTTGGACCTCAAGAAATGAGATTGGCTGTCAGTACATCAGGATTGATGGATTTTCAGATACAGTATATACTTTTATGTGCATAGTCTGGGCACAGTTCCCTTTATCATTCACCGTTCCTTGGGGCAGTGCAAAACCCTTGATGTAGATACTTTTTGCACCACAATCCTCTGTGCTGAGAAATCCCACCTACCCACCGCAGGGTTTCTAGTCGGCTGTAAGATGGTTTTCCTTTCAGAAGATTTTGCTATTTTTTTGCCCAGTTTTAGAAGCAATGGCCGCACATAAAAAGCCCCATTTCCAAAAGGTGGAGCCATTGCAGTAAACGCAAGTTGGGAACTTCAGACTGAAAGTCGTTTTCAGTGTGATTTCTTTTGCTGGCTGCTCATCATTTTCATGAGGCTGCTTTCTGTGTATCAGGAGCGGTTCACACCGCTTAGATCACTAAAATCGGATCTGATTCTCACCGCACTGCAGTGTGAGTCACATGCGATCTCTGTGCGATGCAAATTCAGCCATAGAGATTGTGTAGCTGAATACGCATCGCAATCGGAGCAAACTCACACACAGGACCCATTTTTTCGCAGGGTCAGAATCGGATCGCATTGTTGGTTCACACCATGCGATCCGATTCCTGTGCGAGTTTGCCGTTCGCACTGCGATGTGCGAACTGATTTGGGGGTGTCATTAACGCTGTACTGACGCTCCCCACAGTTGGCATAGGGCAGTGTGAACTGCTGCCAGGAGGCAAGTAATGCTGAAACCCGCAGTGGAATCACAGGGTTCCTGCATCGCTGCAGTGTGAACCGAGCCTAATTGTGGATTCTCCTTCTAGTAGCTTTAGAAAGGTAGGTTGAGAAAGGAGCACCCGGTGTCCAATGACATGCAAGTGGAAAGGTGATTTAGAAAGGATTTAATGAAGACAGAAACAAGTACATCAAGCCAACGCACTCCGAGGGAACAAGAGCTCCCCCTTTTTCAGGGCTATTGCAACATTGAGCTCGATGCTGACTCTGCAACCACAGCCGAACTGACAGCGATCATTCAGATTCTTTGCTATTAACACCCGTGATTGGGAATCTTCCCCATCTTTTAGCATGCAGCAACAGCCCTGAAGAAGGGGGGAAGCCTTGTTCCCCTGAAACACGTTGCATTGGTGTACTTGTTTCTATTTTCAATAAACGCCTTCCAATTCACCTTTCAACTTGCATATCATTGGACACCGGCCGATACTTTCTCCACCTCCTTTCTAAGCCTACATGAGGAAACGACCTTAAGGCTGTACTAAAAGACAGCAGCCCAAGCCCCAAGATGGCTCACCACCGCCATCCACAAACTGGGTACAAACCACTGGAAGGGTCTTCTTCCTGCTCTCCCACACCATCACCCACCTACAACCAGTGACTGATCGAGTCAGCATGGTCTCCAGCCCTAACGAGTCTTCTAGTAGCTGAGAGAAAATGACCTTAAAGTATTACTAAATCCACAACAGTAAAATCAGTCTGTATATGCAGCATAGCATGCTTGTTATACTTACTGTGGAACTTAAGGGGTTAATCCTCTGTATTGTGTAAAAAGGCTCTTTGACATTATATGGACAGATCCTTCCCTCCTGCGCTGTCTATACTGGCAAGGCCATATATTACAGTGAGGGTAGCCGTCCTGCACATTCTCAGTTTAGTCTCTATTGCTGGAGGGAACATTTCCTGTTTCTGTTGAACTGTTCAGGTCATATGATATTGACATCACACATGTGGGAGTGTATACTGACTGTAGAAGAAATCTCCTCCTACCTGAACACACATCTATGGACAAACTGTGCAGTTTATCATGTAACCCTGGTATACAGATCAGCGATAATGGTATATAGTGGCAGTATTTTAATGTAATAAGATTTATAAGCTGTGGGCACTGTGGGGGGCAGATGAACTATTTTCATATTACTGGGTTTAGTAACACTTTAAGCCTGGTACACGCTGACAGCTCCAGTAAGGAGCTGCTGTACTAACCATGTGAGGTTAGTCCAGCGATCTGCACCGCTGAGCTGTTGTGTTCTGACAATGGGACACCCCGGGGACGCGTCCTCCCGCCAGAAGACTCTGATCAGAGCTCTCTGCCATTGGCTGAGTCAGTCGGCTGCTGGTTTTCTAGCATGTACAGTATCTCACAACCCCTCACATTTTTGTAAATATTTTATTCTATCTTTTCATGTGACAACACTGAAGAAATGACACTTTGATACAATGTAAAGTAGTGAGTGTACAGCTTGTATAACTGTAAATTTGCTGTCTCCTCAAAATAACTCAACGCGCAGCCATTAATGTCTAAGCCACTGGCAACAAAAGTGAGTACACTCCTAAGTGAAAATGTCCAAATTGGGCCCAATTAGCCATATTCCCTCCACAGTGTCATGTGACTTATTAGTGTTACAAGGTCTCAGGTGTGAATGGGGAGCAGGTGTGTTAAATTTGGTTTTATCGCTCTCACTCTCTCATATTGGTCACTGGAAGTTCAACAGGGCCCCTCATGGCAAAGAACCCTCTGAGGATCTGAAAAAAAAAAAAAATAAATAAAAATGTTGCTCTACATAAAGATGGCCTAGGCTATAAGAAGACTGCAAAAGATCCTGAAACTGAGCTGCAGCACGGTGGCCAAGACCATACAGCGGTTTAACAGGAGAGGTTCCACTCAGAACAGCGCCTCACCATGGTCGACCAATGAAGTTGAGTGCCCATGCTCAGCGTCATATCCAAAGGTTGTCTTTGGGAAATAGATGTATGAGTGCTGCCAGCATTGCTGCAGAGGTTGAAGGGGTGGGGGGGGTCAGCCTGTCATTGTTCAGACCATATCCCACACACTGCATCAAATTGGTCTACATGGCTGTCATCCCAGAAGGAAGCCTCTTCTAAAGATGATGCACAAGAAAGCCTACAGTTTGCTGAAGACAAGCAGACTAAGGACATGGATTACTGGAACCATGTCCTGTGGTCTGATGAGACCAAGATAAACTTATTTGGTTCAGATGGTGTCAATCGTGTGTGGAGGCAACCAGGTGAGGAGTACAAAGACAAGTGTGTCTTGCCCACACTCAAGCATGGTGGTAGGAGTGTCATGGTCTGGGGCTGCATGAGTGCTGCCGGCACTGGGGAGCTACAGTTCATTGAGGGAACCATGAATGCCAACATGTACTGTGACATACTGAAGCAGAGCATGATCCCCTCCCTTCAGAGACTGGGCCGCAGGGCAGTATTCCAACATGATAACGACCCCAAACACACCTCCAAGACGACCACTGCCTTGCTAAAGAAGCTGAGGGTAAAGGTGATGGTCTGGCCAAGCATGTCTCCAGACCTAAACCCTATTGAGCATCTGTGGGGCATCCTCAAACGGAAGGTGGAGGAGCGCAAGGTCTCCAACATCCACCAGCTTCATGATATTGTCACGGGAGAGTGGAAGAGGACTCCAGTGGCAACCTGTGAAGCTCTGGTGAACTCCATGCCCAAAAGGGTTAAGGTGGTGGCCACACAAAAATGTTGACACTTTGGGCCTAATTTGGACATTTTCACTTAGGGGTGTACTCACTTGGAAGGCCCGGAATTATGACTTTACATAGTTAGACAGGTTGAAAAAAGACACAAGTCCACCCAGTTTGTTAAATTGATGTTCTGGGTCAGTGATATTTTCAGAAATTTGCACACTTCTCACATGACAGGTGCACTTTAACCACTTCCCGCCCGCCGTATGCATAATGACGGCCGGGAAGTGGTTTGGTTATCCTGACTGGGCGTCTTATGACGTCCAACAGGATAACCTGCGCAGCGCTGCGGCGATCAGTGGTGTGGTTGTGTCACTCTGACGGAGGGTTTTCACCACGTGATCAGCTTTGACCAATCACAGCGCGAACCAGGAAGTTCCGGTAATCGGCTTTCCTCATTTTGCGCTGACAGGGAGAACCGATCCGCGGCTCTCCTGACGGGGGTGGGGTGTGCGCTGATAATCAGAGCATTGATTATTAGCGCAGCCCCCATGAGAGGTGCCCAGCACAGCTGCCAATCAGTGCCCATCCGTAATGCCTGTCAGTGCCATTCACAGATGTCAATAAGTGCCCATCAGTAATGACTGTCAGTACCCTTCACAGATGTCAATCAGTGCCCATCAGTAATGCCTGTCAGTGCCCTTCACAGATGGCAATCAGTGCCCATCAGTAATGCCTGTCAGTGCCCTTCACAGATGTCAATCAGTGCCCATCAGTAATGCCTGTCAGTGCCCTTCACAGATGTCAATCAGTGCCCATCAGTAATGACTGTCAGTAGCTCATCAGTGCCTCATCATTGCCGCCTATTAGTGCTGCCTCATCAGTGCCCGTCAGTGAAGAAGAAAACAAAATTCTATACCAGAAATTAAGAAAAACTTTTTTTAAAAATTTTTTAGTCTTTTTTAGTTTATTTCGCAAAAAATAACCCCACTGGTGATCAAATACCAGCAAAACAAAGTTCTATTTGTGGGAAGAAAATGATAAAAATGTCATAATGGGTAGTGTCACATGACCGCGCAATTGTCATTCAAAGTGTGAGAGCGCTGAAAGGTGAAAATTGTCCTGGGCAGAAAGGGGGGAAAAGTACCCGGTATTGAAGAGGTTAAGGCCTTGTTTACACTGGCTTTGGTCTCTGAAGTGTGATCCTCATTTAGATTGCTCTTCAGAAAGCATTTGACAGGCAGCGAGGTGTTGTATTGCTTCCTCACCGCCTGTTTTAACCCCCTAGATTCTGGACTACTGCACTGCAATCATCGCAGAGCACCCCCATCCACTTATAAGGGTCGCGTTTGGCAGGTGGTAGTGCCTGCTGAGCACAGGTGGTAAAATTCCAGTCGCAAAGCATCGCGGCCATGGAATCTGTACACGTCCGACCACTGCCTTTCCAGCTAAAAGGAGATCAGATCAGGGGCAGTAAAAATGCAGTTCAATTACAGATTTCTACCGCCTAAAATAAATTAAAACCAAGTGCCATGTTTTAAGAAAAAAAAAAAAATTTATTTCAAGAACAGAAAAAAAAAATAATGAAGTAATTAATTTCATAATCTATTTAAGGAAGCCAAAAAAAAAAACAGGTCATGAACTGTAAAGAGTACCTGTCACTCAGAATGGAGGCAGCTATTTTTCAGAACTGATCCAACATTTAACGAATCAACTGAGAGCATGTGACACTGCTCCCGCCTCCCTGTCACAAGCCTTGCACAGCGATTGGTTCCCAGTAAACTCATAAAGCTGCGTCGTCTGAAACGGCGACCGCTCCCCATCAGTGACAGGGACACTTTACCGGCATTATTTATCCTTTTCTTTCTGCTCTTTTTCTTTCTTCTCTTTCTCAATCTTGGCTTCTTCTGCTTCGTGAAGTTTTATTAATTCCTCCACTTCTTTCTGTTTGAGGACTCGGATTTTTGTCTTTCCATTTTCCCGCGTTAATGTGGCGATTTCCACTGAAACAGAAAAGGAGATAAATAAAAATATGATATAAAGGATCGTCTGCAACCATTGATCTGAAAAATCTGTGCAAGAAGCCGCACATTAGCTGCCAGAATCTATCAGTGACATCCGAGCGTTATTCTATTTTATTCCAGATGGTACAACACCAGCGGGTATGGTGAGAGGGCACCCGAGGAATATAAAAGTCCATCAACCAAACCAATGCACAGCACAGTAAAGACTTCTTAGAAGCGGATATTCACATCTCATTCCATCACACAGATCCCCTTCTCACTATAACCTGTATGGGGATTTTATTAGGCTATTATTGCACAATACACCAGTGGTCCTGTATGTGTATCTGGCTGTTGGGGTATAAAGGAATCATTTGCATCACTCCACCTACTCCTGAAAGCGAATAATCCTCTTACTTTTGGGATATGTGATGGAAGGAAATATGTAAATACCTCCTGTTCAATTCTATTTGTAACGGCTCACTCCAGGGTGGCCCTGGTCTCCATGGCTCTAGGAAGAAGAGAGCCGCTGCTCTCGTGCACATAGCTGGATTGAGGTAGGGCTTAGGTGAGTATTAGGGGGGCAGTTTTTTTACTTCCATGCATAGAATGCATGAAGGTAAAAAAATCATGAGCCTTTACAACTACATGAAGTTAGATCCCCCATTCCTCTACATGTGCAAGGAGGTAAAGGATGGACAATAGTTGGCAGTGGCAGCTGTGTGGATTCCTCTGAAGCTCACAAAGTAAATCTGGCAGGGGGGTGATCAGGTGCTTATAAGACTTTGGTTGGGTGCCAGAGGGGAAGGGGAAGTAACAAAGGACAACTATACAAAAGTAAAGATTTGTACCACTGGTGACACCTAAAGAGATCACGATTCAGTCAGCTGAATGTAATAAATATGGACCCCCTGACATTTCCTAACATCCTAGTCAGGGACAACAAGGCCTTTTCCAAGCCTAAAATTCACGAAAAGAAAAAATGGACTTACCCAGACTAAAAAAATATCAGTGGTGAGGCCTACCAAACACTGAACTTTAACCCGTTCTGCTACAAGGAGATTGGTTTGCTCATAAACACAAGGCATTGGAAAACACTGAACCAAAATGTGTCCCTTTATGATCTATGGTCCTTCCTTGGAGCAAACATGGCCATCAGAAATGACCTTGGCCCTGGCATCTGACACTTTCAGGAGGCATTGGTGACATCACTGAGACCTCGTGGAGATCTGGGAGCTCAAACTCCCATGAAAGTTACCTATGCAATAGGCTGGGGTATATTCTGGTGGGACTTCGCGCTCCCAGCTCTGCAGGTGTCCTTGTGCAGCCTTCTTGAATCTTGGGCCCAGCCTGTACTGTAGGACCTCAAAGCCAAAATGATTCCCCTCTCATTTTGAGCATTAATTCCCTTTCCTGGCATTCGCATGAGCTGCACTGGGCAGCAAAGTTGTTGGTATTTGAAATCCAAATATGAATGGGTGAGGCCAACTTGCCAGGCGGGGGTGGGGAGTTAGCCACTTCTGGACTGCCGATTGTACATATACCGCGGTACTTCGAAGTGGAATACCGTTGTTACGATAGCTACCAGAACCCCGGTATTGCTTTTTTTCTGCGGGCGGACCGCTTTCAGATAAAAGTGGTCTCTTTGCCGCAAGATCACTTTTGATCAAGGGGGGGAGAGGTGCCCCGCCCTCCTCCTGCCGGTAGCAGAGGAGACAATCGGGTCCGCTCTCCCCAATGCCTGTGAGCAGATGATGCCGCCCACTCGGCTCAATAGCATTGCAGGGCAGAAGCAACGTCACAAGTCCCTTCTACCCAAAGCTCTTAAAAGGAGACATTTTTTTTTACAAGTGTCTTTTTTTTCCATTGCATTTTAGTGTAAATGTGAGGTCTTTTTGACCCCAGAGCTCACATTTAAGAGGACCTGTCATGCTTTTTTCTATTACAAGGAATATTTACATTTCTTGTAATAGGAATAAAAGTGATCAACATTTTTTTCTTTTTAAAAGGACGGTGTAAAAATAAAGAATAAAAAAGTAAAATAAATAACAAAAAAAAAAATTAAAGCGGCCCGACCCGCCGAGCTCACGCGCAGAAGTGAACGCATACGTAAGTCTAGACCTCCTCTAACTCAAAACTGGTAACCTGTAGAAATTTTTAAACATCGCCAATGATTTTTAAGTGCCAAAGTTTGTCGCAATTCCACGAGCGGGCGCAATTTTGAATTATGTTTGGTATCAATTTATTAGGCATAACATTATCTTTCACAATATGGAAAAAAAAATTGCGCTACCTTTACTGTTGTCTTATTTGCAACGCAAAAAAGTGAAGTTTAAAAAAAAAAAAAAAAAAAAAAAAGCGCTTGAAGGACCACTGCACAAATATGGTTATAACATAAAGTATTGCAACGACTGCCATTTTATTCTCTAAGGTGTTAGCAAATATATATAATGTTTGGGGTTCCAAGTAATGTTATAGGAAAAAAACTGGTTTTAACTTGTAAACACTGGATCTCAAAAAGAGGCTCAGTCCTTAACTGGCTCCCTAACGCGTCGCGTACATTTACTGCTGCAGAATGGCAGTGTAGTGCGAATCGCCGTCTATAAACGGCGATCTGCGCACATGCAGCTAGGGAGCACGCTCCCTGAGCAGGGCCGCGGGTCAGGCGGGCTCATGTCCACCGGCGACCCGCGATCACTTGTTAAAGAAAAGCGGGGAACCGCCAATGTAAACACGGTGGTTCCCGGCTCTGTCAGGCGGCATGCAAGATCTACTGATCACTGTCACTGGGATCAGTTAGATCTCTTATGCCCCTGGCAGCCCAGCCCCCTCAGTGTTAGAATACGCCTAGGGAACACAGTTAACCCCTTCACTGCCAATGACATTTACACAATAATCAGTGGATATTTAAATTTCTGATCGCTGTATAAATGTCATTGGTCCCAAAAAAGTGTCAAAAATGTCCAACATGTCTGCCACAATATCGCAGCCCCGATAAAAAAAAAAAAAAAAAAAAACGCCATAAATTAATTTGCATGGTCTGTAAAAGCAGCAACTTTTGTGCAAACCAATCAATAAACGCCGATTGCGATTTTTTTTTTACCACAAATATGTAGAATATAAAATCGGCCAAAACCGATGAATAAAATTAGTTTTTTTATTTTGTTTTTGAATATGTATTATAGCAAAAAAATATTGTTTTTTTTTCAAAACTGTCGCTTTTTTTTTTTGTTTATAGCGGTGATCAGAAATGGCGCAGAGGAGATCAAATACCACCAAAAGAAAGTTCTATTTGTGGGAAAAAAAGGACGCAAATTTAGTTTGGGTACAACATCGCACGACCGTGCAATTGCCAGTTAAAGCAACGCAGTCCCGAATCGCAAAAAGTGCTCTGGTCCTAACGTGGGAAATCCTTCGGGGGCTTTAGTGGTTAAAGCGAAGGTCCGCCGGCCACCGCCCCTTTAAAAGTTAAAAAGCAGCTACACATACAGTAGCTGCTGATTTTTAACATTAGGACACTTACCTGTCCTGGAGTCCAGCGATGTCGGCACTGCCACCGATCTACAGATCGGTTGGACAAGTGCTGCCACTGCCATTGAGACAAAGGGAACCCAGAAGTGGAGCCTTTGGGCTTCACAGCCAGGTCCCTACTGCGCGAGCAGCCGCTGCACTCTCTCATTGGCCCGACGGCGGAGGAGGGAGCCGGGCTGCTGATGTCAGCAGCTGCGGCTCACGGATATGAGGAAAAGGACACCTGTCTAAAGACAGGTATCCTCTCCCCCCCCCCCGAAAGGTGCCAAATGTGACACCTGAGGGGGGGGAGGAATCCGGCTTTAAGTGGTTAATGTTGACTTTGAGAGAAGTGATGTGGAAAGCAAAGGCGGTGCTAAGGTCACCTTTCTCGGCGGACAGCTTGCTGACATCCATGGTCTTGTTGAGGACTTTAACGGCTAAGGCCAGGGCCGCCTTCATCGTCATGTCCCCCTCCTTGTAGTCCTGTTTCAACATGGAGACGGCAGCCTGCAGACACATAAAACATCAGTCACTGATAAAAGCCTCTGACCATTATAATATATGTGGCCATCGCTGGTGGCCTGTTATTCTTACCGCACTGTTGTTCCCGATGCATGTAGCTTTCCATCCCCCGTAATTGCCGCTGGGGTCACTCTGATATAGCTGGAAACCATAGTGCTTGTCCCAGCCGATGTACAGCAACGAGACACCGAATGGCCGCTTCCCTGTGAAACAAAAATGGAAAGAACTTGTAATACTGCAATATAGGAGGAAAGAATCAACACTGTTCCATAAAAGTGACCAACAGCAGCTGGCCTGGTACAGAAGGAGCTGCCTGTACCCCCCTATCAGCGGCACCTCTACCAAGATGGCCGCCTCCACAGAGGGACAGAATGCAGAACAAGTCAGTAATGGGGAAAAGATCACCTACAGGGTACCACAGGCAATCCCAGTGACTCGTCCTTTTCCCCCCTTGCAGCGGCTTCCAGAGCAGAGAGAGCATTGGAAGGTTAGAACCTCTGTCAGCTTTATACTTCTGCCCAGGGCCTCCTGTCCCAGTGACCCCACCCTGGCATTTCTTGTCCTGGTGTCACAAGGATAAAAGCTGGCAGAAAATGCACACTAAGGCTCCATTAACACTTATATGACTCCAAAGTTGCATGACTTTGGGGTGCAACGTCGATGCTGCTTTGGATGGGTGTGACTTGGATACGACTTTGGCTATGATTAATGGTAATGGACAACTGTATAACATTCAGCTGTGACTTTCATGCAGCTTTTGAGGGTTAACAATGAAGTCTATGGCCCTCAAGTTGCATGAAAGTCAGACCAAAGTAGGGCATGAACTACTTTCAAGTCGTTGCGACATCAGTAGGGCTGATTAAGACCGCTCTCATTGACTAACATGGGATTTCACATGTCATGCGACAAGTCAGATCCCAAATTGCGGCAGCGTGAACCGAGCTTCAGTTACAGGTTCTGTGTGTGCTGTATATCCACTTTCCAGATTTAGGACCAGAGCACTTTTTGCGATTCAGCACTGCGTCGCTTTAACTGATTGCGCGGTCGTGCAACATTGCACGTAATCAAAATTTGCATCCTTTTTTTCCCACAAATAGAGCTTTCTTTTGGTGGTATTTGATCGCCGCTATAAACAAAAGAAGAGCGACCATTTTGCAAAAAGACCCACATTTCTTACTTTTTGCTAAAATTCAAATCCAAAAAATATATATATATATAAAAAAAAAATTTTCACCACCGGTTTTGCCCGATTTATATTCTTCCTCATATTTGTGATACAAAAAAAACCCCCCAAAAAATTGGCGTTTATTGATTGGTTTGCGCAAAAGTGGCTGTGTTTACGGATGATGAGAATTAACTTCTGGAGTTTTTATTTTTTACTAGAAATGGCGGCGATCTGCGATTTTTATCGGGACTGCGATATTGCTGCGGACATGTTAGGCATTTTTGACACTTTTTTGGGACCAATGACATTTATTCAGCGATCAGAAATGTAAATGTCCACTGATTACTGTATAAAATGTCATTGGCAGTGAAGGGGTTAACCGGGGGGGGGGAGCTAGGGGTTAAGTGTGTTCCCTGGGTGTGTTCTTACTGGGGGGGGGGGGGTTGGGCTACCATGGGCATGAGAGATCTAACTGATCCCAGTGACAGGGATCAGTAGATCCTCCCATGCCTGCACTGTCAGAATGGGGAACCGCCGTGTTTACATCGGCGGTTCTCGTTCTTTACCTGTGGCCGCTCATCCCGGCTCGCCGGCGGACATCGGGTCCGCCCGAGGAGCGGGCACACTCCTCAGGAGTGCGGCGGGCATGCACCCCCTAGCGGCCGTTCGCAGATCGCCGTCTTTTTACTGCGATTCGCGCACAGCAACCCGACTGCCGCCGTGAAAACACGGCAAGCGGTCGGGAAGTGGATATAGTAAAGCGTTGTAACCCAAAAAGGGAAGTTACGCTTTTATGCCTCCTTCACCCTCTACAAATATTAGCGTAATTTTTGTTGGGGGGGGGGGGGTTACCCACTTTTGAAGGAGTACCCTCTCCCAGGCGATCCGAGCGGAAGTTTGGTCCTCCTCTCTGCCCGCAGCCACTTGGGACACATCAGAGGTCCCAGAAGGCTGCGGGGTCATTCGGAAAGCGTAGCGCGGCTTGCGCATGTGCAGCGGGAAGCCGGCTTTAAAGGCGCTAGAAGTCACAGCCGGTTTCCCACACTAAAGATGCCAGAGCCATGGACCCGAAAACCGGTGAACAGCTGGCCTGAGGGAGGACGGCACTGGATCCTTGGGTAGGATTGAAATTAAACAGCTACAGTATTTGTAGCTGCTGACTTTACATTCTTGTTGTTCCTAGGACAAAGATCATTTTTAACCTATATTAAAGCTTTGCATTTGGATTTACACTACATCACTGGTGGTAAACCTGAAAAGTTTTAGAGGGCCCCAAGTGCACCCCCGACATGTTCAGAGGGCTGCACAATAGTAGCACATTTTTGCACCTCACGCCCAAAAATTTAAGTTTTGCTGCATTTTGTGCAGCGTATATCAATGCACACTGAAAACGGAGTACAATAAGCCAAAGCATTGGTGTCAGTGAGTGCAATAATAATCCCAGCATTGGTATCAGAAAGTATAATCCCCATGCCAAGACTTTACATATACTCTGGGAGAGAACTCTCTCTTAGTGCCAGGTCTTTAGTTACAGCACAGAGAATCCTGCTGCCACTGTGCTATTTAGCCCAATAGCCCATGGGTTGCATGCAGAGGGCCGGTGGGTCACATGTTGGGCTCCTGGGTTCTATATTTATATGAATGATTCCCGAAGTGTCCATCTGTGTTATTCTCAATATTGCCATTACCTGGCAATCCTGCATTTCTGCAATATAAAAGGGTACTGGACACAGTACAGACGTATGGAGTCCAGTATTGTCTAATACTCTGCCTGTGATAACGTGTTTCTCAGCCCCCACCCCAGCTGGAGAGTGACACCCCACTGTAGGCATGCACTGCCAAGAGGTGTCAGTCATCTCTTTATCCCACCCAGCTGCCTGAGGACACCTCTGACTGCCCACAGAGCCTGGGCTGCTGATAAGACAGTATAGCAAGCCCACCTGTAGTGGACACAGGCTCTATCAATTCAAAAATGGGGTCCGGACACCTGCTGGGTAGGAGTGCCAGTGTCCTGTCTCATTGCAAACACTGATCCTCTTCTGCCTGCCCCTGCAGTACTTCCGGCTTCTCCTGCTCTTTCTCCTTCCAGCTGCACTGCAGGGGGATTGGTCCTGGCACATGCACCCCTTCCATCTGCTGTCCAGGCCCCCATGTGCCTCTTTTCCCCACAGCACTGCCTGCTTCCCTTCCCTCCGGAAGCTGCTGTGGGCACACAGGGAGACGTTTCAGGATGGAAAGCGGGGCAAGGGGCCGATAAATATGTAATTTACTGGCCTTTCCTAAATGAAAACAGTGAGCATTGCAATCCGTACCAATCACTACTGTGTTCATTAACCACTTCAGCCCCGGAAGGATTTCCAGCTTTAGGACCGGAGCCCTTTTTGCGATTCGGCACTGCGTCGCTTTAACTGAAAATTGTGCGGTCGTGCGACATTGTACCCTTTCCCGAGGCCAGGATTTCGACCTTTAGGAAGGCCCCGACTTCACCAATTACTTGTGTCATCACTAACCATGCCTAACGTTACGAGTGACAAAAGTAAATCCTTTCCGGTCATTTAATGTATAAATAGCCGGGGAACGGGGCGAAAGGTAGGACTTTGCAGAGGGACACACGGGTGTCGTCGAAGGCCTCCCTTCCCTTCGTCCGTCACGACACCCCTTTTCTCCGTGTACCCCCGGACCTGTCGTCTACCTTCCCCACGTACACGGTCCTGGTTAGGGGGACGTCACGTCGACCTTCCTC
>BLSH010271615.1:1766367-1778590 GCA_018402905.1 Glandirana rugosa | reverse complement strand
TGCACTGATTACTGTGTAAATGCCATTGGCAGTGAAGGGGTTAACCTGCAGGGGGCGCGCTAAGGGTTAACTATGTTCCCTGGGCGTGTTCTAACTGTATTGGGGACTGCCTATCTGGGGAAAGGAAGTTATCACAGCCCTTCATGTACGAGAAGGCTGTGATCACTTCCCTTCCCCCTCACACAGAGCGGAGGTCCGTGTTTACATACACGGACCCCGCTCATTCGCTCCGGGGGGGCCATCGCGGGTAGCCGGCGGCAATCGAAGCCGCCGCACCCGCTCCCTGGACCCCCCCGGACACAGTGAGCGCGCGGGCGCGCCTCCGGCGGCGCGCGCGCGCTCACAGTGCGCGTTATCGCAGCCGCCGTCGTATGACGGCGTTTTGCGATAACGAACCACTTTGTCGCCGTCAGATGCCGATCGGCGGTCGGCAAGTGGTTAATCACTGAGGCATAGTGAACTGTGTTTACCATGTTTCAATTTGTGAAGCGCCTCAGTGCGCTTCCTTATTCATTCATCTATGCAGCTGAGGCTGCAAAGCAATGGACTGATAATTCAATGTCCTCAGTCCCTTTTGGCTGGGGAAGGGGGGGCTGTCAGGTAGACTGTATGGGGGCCCCATGATTTCTAACCACAGCACTGTGTGGAGCTAAAGAGCTCTTGCACCATGACATCCACACAAGACAGCGAGCATCAATTCATGGCTAGTGTACAAAGCAAGCAAAATAATAAGTCTGTGCGTTATTTAAATTTTTTAGGAAAAAAAGTTAACCCCTTCCCACTCAGCCCCGGAGTTCCCTTTAAGTGAGTCTATTCCCAGGAAAGCAGGACAGTCTTCCCACATAACCATTGTAATTGGCTGTCACAGTGGTCACATGATCGACTGAGCATGTTCTCAACATAAAAAACATTGGCCGTCCATGGACACATATGTGCGGTCCTCCCTGCCACCGCACAGAGGTGTCACATGGGTGGCAAGAGGTTAACCAGTGGGTAAGTAGTGCCATGATGTTGTAACTTTTTTTTTACAGATACTTTAAAAGGATGTGTCCACTAATGTCAGAACACCGCTTCCCCATTACCTCCGAACTGTGTGTAAGCTTGTTTGATGTCACACAGAGCCGTCACCAGCTGTTCACAGGGGATGGGCTCCTGGTACTGTAGGAGATATCTGCAAGAAAACGGAGACATAGCAAGTCAGAACTGTTAATAATCAAGAGAACCGACCTTTAATGAGTTCTCCACTCACAATAATAAGGCTCCTCCATACAGGATCCGTGCCCCCGTCACCTTAGCTACAAAAATCCTTCTACTGAAAACAATGGACCGTTCTGGAATTACGCTGGTGGCCGAGGACCCTGCAGCGACTGAAATGAAGTGCGCCTGCTGAACTACCAACCACATAGAAGACACCAGCACTGGAACCAATGAATAAGGGGTGGACCAAAAATAGACCAGACTGTACCCCAGTAGCTTATTGCATATGCTCAGCCTCAGATGTATATAATGCGAACCATCTCTAACTGTAAGCTACCCATCACAATAATCGGACCCCCATTGCAGCTAAGGTAGATCATGTTCTGAGATCATGCTGTAATTTTCCCCCTGTGCCTGCGTAGGTTTTATCCCACATGCCAAAGACTTGCTGGTAGGATAATTGGCCTTAGCATGTGTATGTATGAATGTGAGCTAGGGACTTTAGATGGTAAACTCCTTGGGGACAGGGACTGATGTGAAAGTATAATATGCAAAGCGCTGCATAAATTGATGGCCCTATACAAGTACCTGTAATATTATTAATAATAATTTGTGTACCAGCCTTCCTTACCACATTACAATAATCAAAAGGGTACTGAAAAAAAAAAAGAAAAAAAAAAAAATTTAAAGCAGAACTTCTGCCAAAAAAGAAAACTCACAAAAACAAAATTAAAAAAGCGCCTAAGCTACAATACTCACCTTCATCCCAACACTGTGTCATGGTACTTGTTTTTCCCCATTAGGTGTCCTCTGACTTCCACGTTAAATGACGGCCGGCATCATTCAAACCAGTTGCTGTGAGCCCGGTCTGCCATAGCTGCAAATGTGCCCCATGATGACCAACCACCTCTATGACTAAGCCCTACGTTAGGGTGAAATGGGTCAAAGGAGCAGCCCGTTTCTGTTTGGATGTTGTTCCAAAGAGGAATAAGGTTTTGTGAGAAAGTTATGTAGCAGTGCTGGGGCCCATTTTTGTTAGATCCTTATAGGTCTTGGATTGTCAGGTCACACACCCCTTATGACCGTTACAACAGGCTCTCACTCCCCTGAAATAGTTTTCGTTTATTTTATACTCTAAGGCCCCTTTCACACAGGCTGTCAGTTTTTCAGGCAGACCTGATCGGACGCTCCATTCACTCCTATGGAGCGGCGGACGTTAGCGGTGACATATCCACTGGTATCCAATCCTGTCCACAAAATCCATCCCTCTGGTGGATCGGAAAAAAAAAAAAAAAAAAAAAGAAGGACATGCGGTCTGTTTTCACCTGATTACCCCATAGAGGAGAGCGGGACTGGGTCCGTCTCTGCTCTGCACAGTGAGCGCAGACAGAACTGTCATCCGCCTGCTCAGCGGGGATCGGCAGAGCGATCCCCTGCTGAGCAAGCGGAGTACATCCAACGGAGGCGCCCGTGTGAAAGGGGTCTTAGGCATATATATCAAACACAAGGCCCACAGGCCAAATCTGGCCCTCCAAGCCTTGTCAAGTGGCCTTCCAGCTGTCACTTGCAATTACAGTGGCTCCAGGAACTAACAGATCCCTGCACTCAGAGCAGGGCATGGCATAGCAGGGCAGATCTGCAGAATTCGAGAGGGGACAATTTTCATGAAGGGAGGCGGAGCTGTCTACAGAGGGAGGTACTAGAGCCAGGCCAGGTAGGAGAGAGAGATGCAACAAAAGCTTTGGGGAAGGGTTGGAGTTGAGTTGCACACAGCACACCCCTGTATGCAACTGGCCCTTTGAGGGCAACCATACTGCTGATGTGGCCCCTTGATGAAGGAGTTTGACACCCCTGGCTCTACAGAATGCAACCAGAAGAGTGGGAACACCCAAACCTCTTCAAGTGGGAATGAAGCTGGGAAACATGGAGGTATAAAAATCAGTGAATCGGGCTCAAGACTCCATCAATGACTGAAATATAATTTTTGGTTGAACTGGCCCTTTACATATTAAATTGTAATGTTGTGCAAGTTTATAGTCTTGTGGGGTCTGGAGTGTAGCTTTAAGATACAGGGAGGAGAAAAAAAATTTGCAGTAAACAGGGCTGACTTTTCTTACCGCTGAGCGATTACCCGCAGTTCATTAGTCAAAACGTTGGCATCCGATGTAATTCCAGCCACACTGCACGCCATGTCACTGAAATCACAAATACAAAATATTATTTTCTGTCCCTCCCTCAAGTTGCTTGAACGCGGTGCGGGAAAGGAGCGTTCCGTGCACGTCTCCCCGCATGCAATCAAAATGCACTGCCTTTGTGATCTGCTGAGGATGCCAATATATTGTTAACGGCACCCTAAATGCAGATCACAAACGCGGCGTGTTTGCAGGCACCAGATGGCATGGTGCTGCGGTACCATGATATTTGGAGGTGGTTTTCAGAAGTCGGGCATGCGCTACTTTGTCTATGTTCCAGTGGGGGAAACGTGCAGGAATCACAAGGGATGTAGACCACGTTCCTGTGCGATTCTGGTGTGAAGCGGCCCTAAATCATACATTGACAGCTTCCATCAGAAGATTCTCAGACAGGCACCAGGCTACCCCTGATAAAGGAATGGGTCACAGAACTCACTCATTTAATTTGTAGATTTTTTCGGAGAAGAAAACCTCATCCAGGAGTTTGTGGATGTTTCTTCTCTCAGCCGCAAGCAAAACTCCGTCATTGGCCAAAATTCCCAAGCAGGTGCCTGCGTGTCCGATGGCTTCCATGGCATATTCCACCTGGTACAGGCGGCCTAAGGAACAAATATACATCACATGAGAACATAACAACCTCATCACATTATATAGGCAAAGCGTGCTACAAATCATTATAGGACGCACTCTCGGGAGAAGTGATAAATGGTATTTAGTTGGGCTCTTTTCACAGATTTGTAAAAAATGTTGAAAACCATTTATTTTCCTTCCACTTCACAATTATGGGCCACTTTGTGTCGGTCTATCACATAAAATCCCAATAAAATACATTTACGTTTTTGGCTGTAACATGACAAAATGTAGAGAATTTCAAGGGGTATGAATACTTTTTCAAGGCACTGTATACTATTAGAAAGAAAAAAAAGAACTGTCCTAACATTTCCAGCCATGTAATCTTATAACTCTTATAAATCCCTCCCCATTTAAGAATTGGCACTTTTTGGAGGGGGGGTGTAGTAGTGAATAAATGTACCTGCTTCCGACATGTACCTGCTGCTCCCACTTCCAGTTGGATCACCTCAAGCGGAGGTTCAGCCCCCCCTCCCCCCTGCAGTCTTCTGGGACACATCACAGGTCTCAGAAGACTGTGGGACCATTCACAAAGTACAGAAAGGGGGGGGTGTGTGTCCAGTGCAAGTTCAAATGCTGGTGCTTGGACCGGAAGCTGATTAAAGAATTGGCTTGGGTGGGGATAGCACTGGATCCCTGGATAGGCAAGTGTCATGCAAGCATCTGAGGGGGCATAAGAGGTGCCGCCGTGTAGCGGGGAGAGAGCAGAGGGCACACACATCCTCACTTCTCCCCTCCTTGCTGCTGACCCAGAAAGGGACTTGTTTGACATCACTTCCGGGTCCGTCTCTCGGTGTCCCTGGGAAAGAATGTAATGCAATGAGATCTGCATTACATTCAGTGGAGCACAGGGGGAGACATCCAGGATCTTTTAGACCCTGAATGTCCCATCAAAATGAGAACCTGTAACCAAAACATCAACACATAGGGGACTTTTTGTCCCTTATAGGATGAAAAACAAAGTTAAGGAGAAAAAAAAAGGTTTTAAATTGTAAAAATTACACCCAAGCACATAAAATTCCCTCCCCCAAAAATTCTTGAGACCCCCACAAATAAGTACGTACGAATGTAAACGCACGCGTCAGGGGTGCCTACGCACAAACGTTGATTGCGATACATGTTACATATCGCCGCTCATGCCAGAAAGAGATAGGCGCTTTTAACCACTGCCATACCACAGTACATCATGGGACGTCCTGGGCTTTTAGTGGGGATATCTGAATGATGGGTGCAGCTGCAGCCATCATTCAGATTGTTCTTACGGTGCAGGGAACCCCTGCAGGAAAAACTATCATATTGGCTTCATTGTTTTTACAGGCGGCAGACGGGGAACGGTGCTTCTACCGGCTCACCTGTGCGATTGGCGAACCGGAGAAGGAATCTGCCGACGGAGGAAGTTCACCATAGAGAATATCGCGGACCAGATGGTCCCCGGCAGTCTCTATGACCTTCGGAGGCTGAGCATGACGTTATGACGTCACGTCCAGCCCCAGCAGTTGTAAACACTGCCATGTATTCGCCTGGAAAGCAAAGATCGTTTTTCTTTTTTTTTTAATCTCAGCCAAAATTTCCAGCATAGAGGAGAGATGTGGGGACTTATAGACCCCAGATCTCGCCATAAAGAGGACCTGTCTTGCCCTATTCCTATTACAAGTGGTGTTTACATACCTTGTAATAGGAATAAAAGTGATCAAAAAAATAAAGGCAAAGTATATAAAAAAAAAACGTAAAGCGCCCTTACCGGCACGCAGAAGCATACTGGTGAGGGCATCGCGCCCACATAAGTCACACCCACATATGTAAATGGCGTTCAAATCCCACATGGGAGGTATCGCCGCAAACATTAAAGCAAGAGCAACAATTCTATCCCAAGACCTCCTCTGTAACTAACACTGGTAACCGATAAAAAATGTTTAAAATGTCGCCTATGGAGATTTAAGTACCGAAGTTTGGTGCCATTCCACGAGTGTGCGAAATTTTAAAGTGTGAAATGTTAGGTATCTATTTACTCAGTGTAACATCATCTTTTATATTATACAAAAAAAATTGGTCCAACTTTACTGTTTTTTTTTTTTTTAATTCATGAAACAAATTTAAAAAAAAAATTGATGCACAAATACCATGTGGCATAAAAAGTTGCAACGGCCGCCATTTTATTCCCTAGGGTCTCTGCTAAAAAAAAAAATATATGTATATATATGATTTATACTTGTAGGAGGAATATCAGAATTGGCCTGGTATGGAAGCGGTGTATAGGGTACTGAAGTATGCCACCATTTCACGGCGCATGCAAATCTAAAGGTTTCACATGCTGGGTATCGATTAGCTTTTATATTTTACAAAAAAAAAAAAATAAAAAAAAAAAAAAAAGATAAACTTATTGCGTTTGTGTGCCCTAAAATTAACTTAACTGAAATGTTTTCATTTCCTAGACCCTTGCGGTAATATTGTGTGAAATAAAATATTCAAACTACCACTATTTTATTCTCTAGGATGTCTGCTTTCAGAACAAATATAACAGAATATAAATTATATATATTAGAGCTACGCGATTAATTGTATTAAAATTGCGATCTCGAATTCACCCCCCCTGCGATCTCCATCAGGCATTACCGCGATTTTCAATGCAGTTAATGGAGTCTGCTCAATGCGACTTGACTGTAATAGAGGTCAATGCAAGTCGTCTGAACTGAAGTCTCCTCAGGAATCTTTCTCTAAAGTCGGAGCGACTGGAGTCTGGGCAGAGAGCCAAGTCAATTGATAAAAGTAAAAAGATACAATGTTTAAAATTATCAAAGGGTTGAACTCCGGTGTATAGAAGAGTTCAGTTTAACCATTTAAAGACTAAATCTTATCTGACATTTGCTGCTTACAAATAAAAATCCAGTATTTTCTGCTAGAAAATTACTTACAACCCCCAAACATTATATATATTTTTTTACCAGAGACCCTAGAGAATAAGATGGCGGTTGTTGCAATATTTTATGTCACACGGTTTTTGCGCAGCACTCTTTCAAATTAAATTTTTTTTGAAAAATTACACTTTCAAAAAAAATAAAATAAAATAAAAAACTAAACAGTGCTGTTGGGCCAATTTTTTTGTATATGGAAAATGTTACGCTGCGAGAATTGTGATCTTTATTCCAAGCACAAAAAAAATCGTGATTCTCATTTTGGCCAGAATCGTGCAGCTCGTGTATATATATATATATATATATATATATTTTTTGTTTTATGTGATCTTCAGGGCTAAAATGATTTAACCACTTGCTGACCGCCTGCCGGCAAAGTGGTTTGACATCGCAAACCGCCGTCCCCTGACAGCGGCTGCGAGATCGCGGATCGTGAGCACGCACGCACCCCCACTGTGTTTCAGGGGTGCAGGGTAGGGCAGACCCGATGTGCGCCGGCTACCCCACAGTGACAGAATGGAGGTTCGTTTATGTAAACACACGGATCTCCATTCTGACAGAGGGGGAAGGAATGTGATTGCAGGCTTCCTGTATATGGGAGCCGTGATCACTCTCCTCGCCCACTCAGTCCAGCCCCCATACAGTTAGTAACACACAGGGAACACAGTTAACCCTTAGCGCCCCTTGTAGTTTAACCCCTTCCCTGCCAGTGACATTTACACAGTAATCAGTGCATTTTCATAGCACTGATCGCTGTATAAATGCCATTGGTCCCAAAAAAGTGTCAAGTGTCCAACATGTCCGCCGCAGTGTCACAGTCCCGCTAAAAATCGCGGCCATTACTAGTAAAAAAAAAACAAATGAATGCTCATCATTCGTAAACACAGCAACTTCTGTGCAAACCAATCAATAACGCCGATTGCAATTTTTTTTTACCAAAGATATGAGGAAGAAAATAAAATCGGCCAAAACCGATGAAAAATTTTTTTTTCTTTTATATATTTTTTTTCAATTTGCATTTTAGCAAAAAGTAAGAAATAGTTTTTTGTTTTGCAAAATTGTTGCTCTTTTTTTGTTTATAGCGGCAATCAGAAATGACGCAGAGGTGATCAAATACCCCCAAAAGAAAGCTCTATTTGTGGGGAAAAAAAAGGATGCAAATTTACTACGTCGCACGACCGCGCAATTGTCAGTTAAAGTGCTGAATGGCAAAAAATGGCCTGGTCCTAAAGTGGGAAATCCCTCCGGGGCTGAAGTGGTTAAGCATGTGTGCAAAAAAAAAAAAAGAAAAAGAAAAAAAACGGCTCTGCCAGCGAAAGAATTAAAATCCGATCGACTTCGTATTTCAGGAAGGGATGTACAATTTAACCACTTCCTGCCAAGGTACATCATGTGACTTCCTGGACTTTGTGAGTGGGGTCTATCTGAATGATGGGTGGAGTTACAGGCATCATCCAGATATCTTTTTCAGCCGGCGATTCTGTGAACCGTAAGAATGATCATAGCGGCTGTTCAGGGGACGCCCCTCCCTCCTGCCACCCTTTGGTGCTCCTCCAGATGGTCCCCAGTCATCTCTGACACTCGGAGGCCCAGGCGTGATGTTATGACGACATCACGTCCGGGCCGGCAAAATTAAACAATGCTGTGTATGCGGCTGGAAAGGCCAAGAAAGTTTTATTTTTTTTATCTCTGCCTTTCCAGCTTGAAGGAGATGTGGAGTCTTATAGACCCCTCATCTCTCCATAGGAGAGGACCTGTCACGCACTATTGCTATTACAAGGGATGTTTACATTCCTTGTAATAGGAATAAACATATAAAAAAAAAAAAAAAAAAAAAAGTAGATTAAAGTGTAAAAAAAATAAAAAATAAAGCGCCCCCACGCACAGAAGCGAACGCATACGCAAGTTGTGCCCACATATGTAAACGGCGTTCAAATCAAACATCTGAGGTATCGCCACGTGCGTTAGAACGAGGGCAACAATTCTATACCAAGACCTCCTCTGTAAATCTAAACATGTAAACTGTAAAAATGTTTAAAGCATTGCGTATGGAGATTTTCAAGCACCAAAGTTTGGTGCCATTCCACGGGCGTGCACAATTTTAAATCGTGACATGTTAGGTATCTATTTACTCGGCGTAACATCATCTTTCACATTATAGAAAGAAAAAAATTGAGCTAACTTTACTGTTTTTTTTTTTAACCACTTGCCGACCAGCCCCTATTGTTTGATGACGGCAGGTCGGCTCTGCTGCGCAAATCAGCGTAGCTGTACGGCGGTCCGTGCACGAGATATTGATACGAGACGCGTACGAGAATCGATGCCCGCCGGTGACTCGCCATCGACGAGTATGGAGGCAGAATGGGGATCTGCCTATGTAAACAAGGCGGATCCCCAATTTGACAGGGGACATCTCAGAGATCTGCTGTTCCCAGTGATTGGTAACAGCGATCTCTGTCATGTCCCTGGCAACCCATCCCCCCTACAGTTAGAACACACTGAGAGAACACCGTTAACCCCTTGATCACCCTCTAGCGTTAACGCCTTCCCTGCCAGTGACATTTATGCATTGACCACTGTATTTTATAGCACTGATCAATGTAATAATGTCACTGGTCCCCAAAAAGTGTCATTTATTGTCAGATTTGTCCGCCGCAATGTTGCAGTCCCACTAAAAAACGCAGATTGCTGCCATTACCAGTAAAAACAATTAAAAATAAATAAATAAAAGTCTCTAAATCTATCCCATAGTTTGTAAACGGGATAACTTTAGCGCAAACCAATCAATATATGCCTATTGCAATTATTTCCCCCCAAAAATATGTAGAACAATATATATCGGCCTAAACTGAGGAATACACACATATATATATATAATTTTTTTTTTGGATATTAAGTAAAAAAAATTATTTTTCAAAATTGTCGCTCGTTTTTTTGTTTATAGCTCAAAAAATAAAAACCGCAGAGGTGATCAAATACCACCAAAAGAAAGCTCTATTTGTGGGGGGGGGGGAAGGACATACATTTTGATTGGCTACAACATCGCATGACTGCACAGTTAAAGTAATGCAGTGCTGTATTGCAAAAAATGGCCTGGTCACTAACCACTTCACCCCCGCAAGGTTTTCCCACTTTAGGACCAGAGCACTTTTTGCGAATTGGCACTGCGTCGCTTTAACTGACAATTGCGCGGTCGTGCGATGTTGTACCCAAACGGTGGTATTTGATCCCCTCTGCGTCATTTTTGATCGCCGCTATAAACAAAAGAAGAGCGAACATTTTGCAAAAAAACCCCAAATTTCTTACTTTTTGCTAAAATTCAAATCCAAAAAAAAAAAAAATATATATTAAAAAAAACATTTTATTTCACCGGTTTTGGCCGATTTATATTCTTCCTCATATTTTATTGATTGGTTTGCGCAAAAGTGGCCGCGTTTACGGATGATGAGAATTCATTTCTGTTTTTTTTTTTCCTAGTAATGGCGGCGATCTGCGATTTTTAGCGGTACTGCGATATTGCAGCGGACATGTCGGACATTTTTTACACCAATGACATTTATTCAGTGATCAGAAATTTAAATGTCCACTGATAACTGTGTAAATGTCATTGGCAGTGAAGGGGTTAACCTGGGGGGGGGGAGCTAGGGGTTAACTGTGTTCCCTGGGTGTGTTCTTACTGTGGGCGGTTGGGCTACCATGGGCATGAGAGATCTAACTGATCCCAGTGACAGGGATCAGTAGATCACCCATGCCTGCACTGTCAGAATGGGGAACCGCCGTGTTTACATTGGCGGTTCCCCGTTCTTTGCCTGTGGCCGCTCATCACGTCTCGCCGGCGGGCATCGGGTCCGCCCGAGCCTCGGACACACTCCTCAGGAGTGCGGCGGGCGCGATCCCCCCCCCAGTGGCCGTTCGCAGATCGCCGTCTTTTTACAGCGATTCGCGCACAGCAACCACACTGCCGCCGTGAAAACACCTTTTGGTAGCTGCTGACTTTTAACAGGGTGGAACTCCCCTTTAAAACTGAGTTCCACCCTTTCCAAATGTTTATTAAAAGTCAGCTACAAAAAGTGTAGCTGCTGACTTTTAATAAACAGGCATTCACCTGTCCCGGGCTCTAGCGATGCAGCCGCACAGAGCCTCGGATCTCTCCCCCTGCCCTCCGCCGGCATTGCTACTGTGGACACCCGGCCACGGCTTCATGGCCGGGCGCGCACTGCGCATCGTGATTGCTCCCTTAGTCTTCTAGGACCTGTCATGTGTCCTAGAAGATTTCGGGAGGGAGGGGGAAGGAGACCTTCCACTTCCAATCGCTTAAGGCGACCGGAGCAGAAGTACCTGTAAAAAAAAAAAAAAAAAAAAAAAAAAAAAAAAAAAAAATATATTGGGTATCCGCACCCCCCCTCCTCCCCAAAAGCTCAGTTTCAGCATCCGGTGCTGGGGAGGAAACCTTAAAGCGGAAGTTCCACTTTTGGGTGGAACTCCGCTTTAAGGTGCGCCAACAGGTCATGTTTTCCCTGATGGCAGTGAAACTGTTCAAATCACCTGTGCAAAATAATGGGAGTGCCTGAAAACATGCCCTGTTGGTGCGCCTTGAGGATTGGAGTTGAGAAACACTGATCTAGAAAACTTTACCAATAGCTAAAAACCAGTCTTGTACAGCTGTACCCGCTCACAGACAGCAGGGGGCAGTGCTGTCCTCCGACCAAAGGAAAGTCCCCTGTAAACGAAAGCAGTCAAGCCGACTGCCGTCAGTCGAAGTGAAAGTGAAAGCAACACGGAGGAGGGGTGAGGCCGAGAAACCAGGGATAAGAATGGAGATTTCATTTTCTTACAGTGAATGTAATAAATGTGTACAGAGAGGAGGTGCCGGCAATGAACTCACCCTCTGGGGAGAAGATCGTAGTTCTGGAATCATATCTTCGAGACTGTTAGGAGGAAAATTTAAGAAAATCATTACACAAAAAACAAAAACAAAAAAAAAACTACAACACGATATCCTTATTCAGCTTCCTGCTTCCCCTCCCCCTTTTTTCTCAGCCAGCATATAGAGCAGCCTTTCTCAACCTTTTCAACACAGAGGAACCCTTGAAATAATTTTCCGGGCTTGGGGAACCCCTGCTAAAAATTAAAAATCTACAACTCATGATACATTAGTGTGATGGTCAATGGGAAGAATGCTCCTTACACTTGTGGTCATTGGGAAGAGTTACCCCCTTGCAGATAGCTAAAAAGATCAATGGTGTCAGTGGGAATTTATCTGAGAGGTAGAAATTGACCATTGCTCAAGGG
>BLSH010271615.1:1747080-1758601 GCA_018402905.1 Glandirana rugosa | reverse complement strand
CAAAAGATCTTTGTAACCCCTACTGGCAGAACGGCGATCTGCCTCTCTCGTGAATCCGCCGGACCTGCTGATTGGCTTCCGCTGTTCCAATCGCAGAGGGGGCTGGTTGCCGGCAGCACACGTGCGCGCTGCAGACCTGGAAAAGTGAAATCACGTACCTGTAAGCGATTTTGCACAGAAGAGCCGTTGCCCCACAGATTTAAAGTGTTTGTTACCCCAGCATTTCCTATTCCCGATATGTGGCTGCTGTACCAGGAACTTATATGAGAAAGTCTCCTGTTCTCTTTGTATTGCTTCCTTTATGTGAAATCCCTGGTGTTCCTGCAAGTCCCTCTGCTTTCCTATTAAAAACTGACCACACTAAGCTGGAGAGCACGCCTTGGTGAGTTCTCTAGCTATACTGGGAACTCAACCTGCTCTGCTCCAATGATCAGACTTGTCCTGACACCCCCCCCCTGCACAGCCATTCACTGGGAAGCTCAGTGTGCTGCTGCTTCTCTCCCCCCCCCCCCCAACTCTTATGTAGTTGAGAACAGAGGGAATGTGATCACTTATAAAAAAAAGGAAAAAGGTGTTTATAATTTTTTTTTTTTATATCTATGCACAAATGTTTTGCCTTACGGATTGTCTTACAATCACTTTAAGTCGCTTTAAGTTACAATGTTCTAGTATGGCATTGCCTACATCAGGGATATGCAATTAGCGGACCTCCAGCTGTTGCAAAACTACAAATCCCATCATGCCTCTGCCTCTGGGGGTCATACTTGTGGTTGTCAGAGTGTTGCTATGCCTCATGGAACTTGTAGTTCTGCAACAGCTGGAGGTCCGCTAATTGCATATGCCTGGCCTACATTATGACAAACTTACCTGAAAACAGGGCCCTCCAGCGCTGCGCTGTCACGGCTCCACCTTCGCCCGGTCTTCCTTCCGGGATTTGTAAGCTCAGTCACCTGAGTGGCCCGACCGCGGTGACGCAGCGGCTCGCAGAGTGGCCACAAATGTGGTCTGAGCTGCGCATGCTGCGATTACCGCTGACAGGAAAGGGGAAGATTTATGAGAGAAGAGACCTCCAGGGTCTCTTCTGTTATATAAACCCTGCCTGTCAGTTGCCTTTACTTTCACTTTAACCACTTGACCACTGGGCACTTAAAGAGGAAGTAAACCCAGATGGGGTTTACTTCCTCAATATAACCCTGTAAAGTAGAAGCATAATGGGCTACTATGCATCGCACCCATTATGTGCCACTTACCTGCAAACGAAGCCTGCGATGTCCAGCGATGTCCCCTGTGCTGGCAGCGTCCATCTTCTGCCCCTCTTCCTTCCGGGGCCGCGACTCCGGCTCTGTGACTGGCCGGAGTCGCATGACGTCACTCCCGCGCATGCGCACGGGAGCCGCCAGTCACGGCACAGGGTCAGTGGAGAAACGGCACGGAGGCCGAAATGATGTCGGCACACGCAAAACACTGCATATCACCTGGACCGTACAGGTTTGGGAGATATGCAGGGCACCTACAGGTAACCTTATTCTAGGCTTACCTGTAGATTAACCATTTGCCGCCCGCCCGCCGCAGCGTGAAGGCGGCAAGGTGGCTCGTTATCGCGAAACGCCGTCACAGGACGGCGGCCGCGATAACTAATATTGTGAGCGCGCACCGCCGGAGGCGTGCTAGCGCGCTCACTGTGTTCCGGGGGGGCCAGGGAGTGGGTAGGATGGACTCGATCGCCACCGGCTACCCGCGATGGCCCCCCTCAGTGAGAGAACGGAGGTCGGTGTATGTAAACACGGATCTCCGTTCTCATAGAGGGGGAAGGGTGGTGATCACAGGCTTCCTGTATATAGGAGCCGTGATCACTCCCCTCCCCCTGCCATCCCAGCCCCCATACAGTTAGAACACACTGGGGGAACACATTTAACCGTTAGAGCGCCCCCTCCAGGTTAACCCCTTCACTGCCAATGGCATTTACACACTAATCAGTGCATTTTTATAGCACTGATCGCTGTATAAATGCCAATGGTCCCAAAAAAGTGTCGAAATGGTCCGACATGTCCGCCGCAATATCGCAGTCCTGCTAAAAATCGCAGATCGCCGCCAATACTAGTAAAAAATAAAAAAAATAATAAAAACCCCAGAAATGAATGCTCATCATCCGTAAACGCGGCAACTTTTATGCAAACCAAACATCAATAACCGCCGATTGCGATTTTATTTACCAAAAATATGAGGAAGAATATAAATCGGCCAAAACCGATAGAAAAAATGTTTTTTTATATATTTTTTTTTTATTTGTATTTTAGCAAAAAGTAAGAAATTTAGGTTTTTATGCAAAATTGTCGCTCTTCTTTTGTTTATAGCGGTGATCAGAAATGACGCAGAGGGGATCAAATACCACCAAAAGAAAGCTCTATTTGTGGGGAAAAAAGGATGCAAATTTTGTTTGGGTACAACGTCGCACGACCTCGCATTTGTCAGTTAAAGCGACGCAGCGCCGAATCGCAAACACTGCTCTGGTCCTTTGGTGTGAAATCCTTCCAGGGCTGAAGTGGTTAAAGTGGTCGTCACAGGTTGACAACCACTTTAAACCCCTTTAACAACCAGACCAATTTTCAGCTTTCAGTACTCTCACATTTTGAATGACAATTACTCAGTCATGCAACACTGTACCCATCTGAATTTTTTGTCCTTTTTTTCACACAAATAGAGCTTTCTTTTGGCGGTATTTATTCACCGCTGGGTTTTTTATTTTCTGTGCTATTATTAAAAAAAAAGACCGAAAATTTTGTAAAAAAATGAATTTTTCTTCGTTTCTGTTATAAAATTTTGCAAATTAGCAATTTTTCTTCATAAATTTTGGTCAAAATTTATACTGCTACCTATCTTTGGTAAAAAAAAAACAAAACAAATCAGTGTATATTATTTGGTCTTTGTGAAAGTTATAGAGTCTACAATCTATGGTGCCAATCACTGAATATTGATCACACCTGATGTACTGACCACCTATCTCATTTCTTGAGACCCTAAGGCCTCATACACATGGGCGTTTTATAATAAATAAGCAAAACGCCAGGTCCGACGTTTTTTAAAAAATTGGCGGTTTTTGCGGCGTTTTGCATCGGCGTTAGCGAGCGTTAGTGAGCGTTGGCGTCAATAGGCGTTTTTTAAAAAAAAAATCAGTCCTCTGCTATTTTTCAACCTAAAAACGCCGGCGTCAAAAAACGCTTGTTAACGCCGGTACGGCGTTAGCGGGCGTTAGCAAGCGTTAGTGAGCGTTTTGCCGATTGGCGTCAAAAAACGCCAAAACGCTACAGCTACAGAACGTGATGGTCCCGCGTTCTAAAAACAGCTCACTAACGCCGACGCCCTCTACTGCTCACTAACGCCGGAGTTTTTAGAAGGCCATTGAATAACATGGAGAGCTGCAAAAAACGCCTACAAACGCCGGCGTGCAAAACGCCCGTGTGTATGAGGCCTAACAAGCCAGCAAAGTACAAAGACATTCCAAGGTATTTAGTAAGAGGCATGGTGAATTTTTTGAAGTTGTAATTTTTTCCCAAAATTCTTTGCAAAATGAAGATTTTTTTTTCCTTTTTTTCCCCCCACAAAATTGTCACATGTTAAAGCGGAGTTCCACCCAAAAGTGGAACTTCCGCTGGTTGGATTCCTCCCCCCCTCAGGTGTCACATTTGGCACCTTTCCGGGGGGAGGAGGAAGAGGACACCTCTCTTTAGACGAGTGTCCTTTTCCACACATCCGGGAGCTCTGGCCGGCCGCCCCGGCCGCTGACGTCAGCAGCCCGGCTCCCTCCTCCCTGCTCGCTCTGCTACTGGCCGCCTGGCCAATAGCAGAGGGCAGCGGAGCCTCGCGCAGTAAGGTGCCCGGCATGAAGCTGTAATGCTACACGTTCGGGTTCCCTTACCCGCAATGGATGCGGCTGCACCCGACCTCTGATCCGAAGATTGGCGGCGGGTGCCGACATCGCTGGACTCCAGGACAGGTAAGTGTCCTATTATTAAAAGTCAGCAGCTACTGTATGTGTAGCTGCTGGCTTTTATTATTTTTTTTCCTGGCGGACCTCCGCTTTGACAGGTTATTTCTCACACCCAGCATATGCATACCAAAAATTACACCCCAAAACACATTCTGCTACTCCTCCTGAGTATGGCGATACAACATGTGTGAGACTTTTACACAGCCTGGCCACATACAGAGGCCCAACATGCGGGGAGCATCATCAAGCGTTCTAGGAGCATACACATCTCATTTCTTGACTACCTCTTGCACTTACCCCATTTTGGAAAGTAAACACCCCAACGTATATTCTAGGAGGCATAATGAGTGTTTTGAACGGTTCATTTTTTCCACAAGTTTTTGGAAAATGTGGAAAGAAAATGAAAACGCATTTTTTTTTTGCACAAAGTTGTCCATTTATACAATATTTTTAACACACAGCATGTACCCAGCAAAAATTACACCCCAAAATATATTCTGCTACTCCTCCCAAGTATGGCGATACCACACATGTGACACTTTTACACAGCCTGGCCACATACAGAGGCCCAACATGCAGGGAGCACCGTCAAGTGTTTTAGGGGCATACATTTCAAATCTAATTTGACTATCTTTTACACTATTGTGAGGCACTGTGGTGGCATGGATAGGCACTGTAGTGGCACGGATGGGCAGTGTAGTGGCACGGATGAGCAGTGTAGTGGCACAGATGAGCAGTGTAGTTGTACGGATGGGCACTGTAGTGGCACGGATCGGCACTGTAGTGGCATGGATGGGCACTGTAGTGGCACGAATGGGCACTGTAGTGACATGGATGTGTCACGGATGAGAACTGATGTGGTATGGATGAGCATGAATCAGGCACAAATGAGCCATGGATGGGGATGGATGAGCCGTGGATGGGGATGGATGAGCACGGATGGGGATGGATGAGCACGGATGGGGATGGATGAGCACGGATGGGATGACTGAGCATAGATGGGGATGACTGAGCACGAATGAGGATGGATGAGCACGGATGGGGATGGATGAGCACGGATGGGGATGAATGAGTACGGATGGGATGACTGAGCATGGATGGGGATGACTGAGCATGGATGGGGATGGATGAGCACGGATGGGGATGACTGAGCATGGAAGAGGATGACTGAGCACAAATGAGGATGGATGAGTATGGATGGGGATGACTGAGCACGGCTGGGTGGGTGAACATGGATGGATTGATGGATGAGCATGGCTGGGTGGGTGAGCATGGATGGGTGGCTTGGTGAGCATGGAAGGGTGGCTGGGTGTGCACGGCTGGGTAGGTGAGCATGGATGTATGGCTGGGTGAGCATGGATGGATGGGTGAGCATGGATGGATGGCTGGGTGAGCACGGCTGGGTGGGTGAGCATGGTTGGATAGATGGGTGAGCATGGTTGGGTGAGCACGGCTGGGTGGGTGAGCATGGATGGATGGCTGGGTGAGCATGGATGGATGGCTGGGTGAGCATGGAAGGGTGGCTGGGTGAGCATGGAAGGGTGGCTGGGTGAGCATGGAAGGGTGGCTGGGTGAGCATGGAAGGGTGGCTGGGTGAGCACGGCTGGGTAGGTGAGCATGGATGTATGGCTGGGTGAGCATGGATGGATGGGTGAGCATGGATGGATAGATGGGTGAGCATGGATGGGTGAGCACGGCTGGGTGGCTGGGTGAGCATGGATGGGTGGATGAGCATGGATGGATGGCTGGGTGAGCATGGATGGATGGCTGGGTGAGCATGGATGGGTGGACGAGCATGGCTGGATGGGTGAGCATGGATGGATGGGTGAGGATGGGTGGCTGAGCATGGATGGGGTGAGGATGGCTGGGTGATTGGTGAGGCTGGATGGATGGTGGGGGTGCATTGTGTCACTTAGCAGCGCTGTGGGCACTACACATCGCCCACAGCGCTGCACACGTCCTCTCTCCCCCTCCTCTCTCAATGCACCGATCGGTGCGGAGAGGGGAGAGAGAAGCCAGCACTTCCGCCGGCTTGTTTACATGTGATCACGCCGTCATTTATGGATCGATCAAGTGGTAAAAGGCTGCTCACAGCGGCCATTCATGGCGATCCGTGATTCGCCGTTCAATGGAGGACGTCACTGTACATCCTGCCAGAATTAAGCAACCGCCCTGTAGCTGTCATTTGACTATAGGGTGATTGTTAAGCGGTTAAAGAGTAACTCCGCATGTTGATAAAACCTTCCCCTCTGGGTGATCTCTGTACATTGCTAGGATTATAACAAACTTTGCTGTAGATTCCTACCTTTTGTTATTCTGAAGAAATCCCTCTGTGTTTCTCTGTGCCTTTCTGCTAAGTGGATAACGGGAGTCGTTTCATAATTATCTTTTAGGCGTGCAGCTGTAGAGCACTAATGAGGAAAATCTGCTGGGTCTGCATCCCTTTAGACGTGTTCCTATTGGGAGTGTCTCTCCAAAAATGACATTTTTGTTGCAGGGGATGCCTGAAATCTGACTTGTATCTTAGTGCAGACTTCTGGGAAAATTGATGAGCCAATCACACAAGCAGGAAATGATGTTTCTGGGGAATGGACGGTACACAACTCCAGGTCGCCATATTACATTTTTAGAAAATTACAGCGGCTGGAGATTGAAAAGGAAAGGTAATTTTTAATAACATTCAATTACAATATGACCTGAGTCGCCATTATACACGCTATATTATTTTTTCTTTATTTGCTATTCCCCCCCCCCCCCACGAAAGTGGAGTTACCCTTTAAGCAGCTACTTAGGATGGGTAGCTGCTAATTACAGGAAAGCTCTCTGGTGGCCATCTTTGTTTTGGGAAAGTGACTGCAGCTAGCCTTAGTGGTTTGGGCAGCTGTGGAGAGTGTAATGCAGAGATGTAATGGCCACAATATTCCCAAGAATGCCCCCCCCCCCAATATAGGCAAAACCCTTTTTAGATTTTGGATAGAATGGGGGAGGGGGTCATAACACCTATCAGTTTATTTTTGTTGCCCTCTGTGGAAATTTCCCTTCATTTCCTGTCCCATAACCAAAACAGGAAGTGAGAAGAAATCCCTGTAAATTAAGGGAATCCCTTGGGGGCCTCCTTACTTACTTTGACTTTCAATGATAATGGTAAAAAGGACAAATAGAGAGGGGGAATCTCTATAAAGGGGGCACAGACCAGTGTTGCCAACCTCCAGCAGCTTTTTTTACTAGCAAAACATGGGAAATTTACTGGCGGAGAACATTTTTTACTGGCAACCTGAAAAATAACTGAACTCCCATTAAAAACAAAGGCAATTGATATTCAAACACAACATGGAAACACTGGCAATACCCATATCATGTAATTTGATTGGTTTACACTTAAAAAATCAGCACAGCATGACAAATTATGAGACCCTGATATTCATAGACAGTTGTAAAAATCACTGATTTCAGTGTCAGTAAATTTACTGGCGGTTGGCAACCCTGGCACAGACAACAGTAACATTTGAAACACATTCTAATCCCTCCCCACTCTATCCAAAACGAAAGAAAAAATGTTTTGCCTTTATTTGCATTTTAATACATTTTGTATTGGGGGCAGTCTGTCTCTTCCTAACCATCCCTTCCCCTCCTCCGTCACCAACATGGCTGTTCACTCTTGCGCACTCCTCTGACGCCGGGTACCTTTGGGTAACGGGGGTCAGGGTTTAACCAGTTCCGGACCGCATCGCATACATTTACTGCTGCAGGGTGGCAGCGGAGCGCAAATCGCCGTCTATAAACGGCGATCCGCGCATGCGCAGCTAGTGGGGCGAGCGCCCACCACTGGCTGCGTACTCTCGTGCCCGACGCACGTTCCCTGATGTCCGCTGGCGATCCGCGACTGCCTGTTAGAGAAGAAAAGCGGGAAACCGCCGATGTAAACACGGCAGTTCCCCGCTGTGTCAGGTGGCATGACAGATCTACTGATCCCTGTCACTGGGATCACTTAGATCTCTGGTGCCCCTGGCAGCCCAGCCCCCTCACAGTTAGAACACGCCTAGGGAACACAGTTAACCCCTAGATCTCCCCCTGCAGGTTGACCCCTTCACTGCCAGTAATATTTACACAGTAATCAGTGGATATTTAAATTTATGATCGCTGTATAAATGTCAGTGGTCCCAAAAAAGTTTCAAAGATGTCTGACATATCCGCTGCAATATCACAGTCCCGATAAAAATCGCAGATCGCCGCCGTTGCTAGTAAAAAAAAAAAAAATTGGAAAAACGCCATAAATTAATTCTCATGGTTTGTAAAAGCGGCAACTTTTGCGCAAACCAATCAATAAACGCTGATTGCGATTTTTTTTACCACAAATATGTAGAAGTATACACATTGGCCAAAACTGAGGAATAAATTTGTTTTTTTATTTTATTTTTTTTTTTACATTTATTATAGCAAAAAGTAAAAAATATTGTTTTGTTTTTTTTCAAAATTGTCGCTCTTTTTTTGTTTATAGCGGCGATCAGAAATGACGCAGAGGGGATCAAATACCACCAAAAGAAATCTCTATTTGTGGGGGAAAAAAGGATGTAAATTTTGTTTGGGTACAACGTCGCACGATCGCGCAATTGTCAGTTAATGCGACGCAGTGCTGAATCGCCAAAAGTGCTCTGGTCCTAAACTGGGAAATCCTTCCGGGGCTGAAGTGGTTAAACAATATAGACACAATATGCAAACACTGACAATACCCAGAGCAAGTCATTTGCATGTTAAAAAGTCAACACAGCATGACAAATTATCAGCCCCTGATATTTACAAATAGTTATAAAAATCCAATAATTTTACAAACTGTCCGTACATTTAGAACGTAGAGCGGATGTCTGTATAATACTGGAAGTGGCGTTGCGTACCACATGACCCCCTGATGACGTCAGCGCGCCTCTGACGAAACGCAGCGTAGGGCATTGTGGATACTGAACGTCATTTCCGCTCGTTGGTACGCAGGTGGACCGCGATCGGCGGATTTCGTCTTATATTTCGATTGTAAGCATTCCTATGTTTTATACGTTTTAATATTAATAAAAGTAATCTCGGACGTACTTCACGATTGTTGGCTCCGTTCTCTTCCCCTCCTGCCCACTGCGTGGGTGGTGAGTATCACCCTAAAGCCTCGTACACACGGGACGACGATCGCATTCAACACGTCGTACTCACGACCGTTGTATGCGAAATCGATCGTTTGTGTGCGCGCTTTCAACAGTCGAACATACGACGGTCGTACATGGGAGTTGTATGAGCAAACTACAAAACTTGGTCGTACCAACAAGCTCGCATACGACCGTTGTATCGTGTGTAGAGCAGTTGGGTACAACAAGTTGTATTGTGCTAAACACGCATGCGCCAAGTCCACTTCAACTAACACGAAATTAGATGAAGGAGCCCAAAGGGTGACGCTACGATACCAGCACTTCCTCTTTATACGCTCGTTCGCGTCATCACGTTTGGCCGGCCGCAAGTTGTATGGACGACCGTCGGGTGCACGTCAGTATGCTATTTACATTATGCAACATACGATTTGCGACGATCGTACGTACGATCGTCGTTCTGTGTGTACGGGGCATTACAGTGATTGGCGCACCTATCGTTTTTGGCTTGAAATCCCAGGGAAGCAAGTGGTGAACACAGCCTACATAGGCTTATTTGATTTCTGTAATAGGAATCAACATCATCTGGTGAGTAGGAACTCTCACTGGGCGTGATGGTGAAGGTCTGGTCCACTATTCTGAACAAGATATCTCGTATTGGCACAATAGGAGCACCTTTGCACTTTAATGGATCTACACCTTTGAAACTATAAGACTTTGGACATTTTTTATATTCTTTCATATATATATTTTTATATATATGTGTTTTTCTTTTTTATCACTAAGCACTTTATTGGCACAATGTCACCTAATATGCATTAATTTATTGTATGTGTTGGTTTATGAGGCTGTTTTTGGCATTAAGCTGATTAATGCTCATTTCTGCTATAACCAGTGGCTGGTCACCCTAATGCAAGGGTAAGCAACCAGTAGCCCTCCAGCTGTTGTGGAACTACATTTCCCATGAGGCATTGCAAGGCTGGCAGTTACAATTACTCCCAGAGGCATGATGGGACTTGTAGTTCTGCAACAGCTGGAGGGCCCCAGATTGCCTACCCCTGATTTGTGTGCCTGACATCTGGTGGTCAGTTGATGCTAGGGCACCAGCTTACTTGTTTTTAGAATTAAGCCTCGTACACATGGGACGACGATCGTACGTACGATCGTCGCAAATTGTATGTTGCATAATGTAACTTGCATACTGACTGCACTACACGATCGTACGACCACAGTAAAAACGTTCAGGTGCATGTGATTAGCATCCGGCCGTTCCTGACTTCGGAGCATGCGTGTTTTGCACAATACAACTTGTTGTACCAACTGCTCTGCACACACGATACAACGGTCGTATGAGCGCTTGTTGGTACGACCAAGTTTTCTAGTCTGCTCATACAACTCCCTTGTACGACCGTCGTACGTTCGACTGTTCTAATCACGCGTACGAACGATCGATATCGCATACAACAGTCATTAGTACGACCTGTTGTATACGATCGCCGTCCCGTGTGTACGAGGCTTTAGTCAGCCTCTAGTAATCTGTGTGTTAGCGTGGGTTATACAGTTTTTTTAATTTACAGTTAGAACACACACAAGGAACACATTTAACCCCTTGATTGTCCCCCTAGTGTTAACCCCTTCCCTGCCAGTGACATTCATACAGTAATCAGTGCCTATTTTTAGCTCTGACCGCTGTATAAGGCCTCATACACACGGGCGTTTGCAGAAAAATAAGCAAAACGCCGGGCCTGACGTCAGGGAAGAAAACTGCCGTTTTGCTTGGCGTTTTGCATTGACGTCAATGGACGTTTTTTCACGCCAGCTTTTTGCGGCGTTTTCTGCCTCTATTACAAATCAATGGTTCCCTATGGGAGCCCATTGATTTGAATAGAAGCCGCACCAGAAGTCGGATCGCGGTGATCTGACTTGCGGAGCGACTTGTGTGCTTGGTGGGTCTTAAAAAAGAGCGACTTGTGTGCTAGGGGGGGGTCCCCCCCCCCAAGAGCATACCAGGCTCTTCGATCTGGCATGGATTTTAAGAGGAGCACCCACGCCGAAAAAAAACGGCGTAGGGTCCCCCCCAAAATCCATACCAGACCCTTATAAACCCCACCCCCCACGTCTCGGGGGGGACGGGGTTTCGTGGGTATGAGGGGTACAACTCCCGTACGCCGGACCATGCCAGGTCCTCCCCCCCCCGACGAACGAGCAGGGGTGGGGGAAAGGACCGGACGGTCCGACGCACGAGCCTATTCCCAGACCATACCTAAAACCCCCCCTGGGATGCGGCAAAAAAAAGCCGCACCCACGAGGAGAATTTTAGGTACGGTCTAGCTTCTCGGACCATACGAGAACCCCCCCCCCTGGGGGGGGATCGTGTGTTCAGCGAGAAAAAATTCTGGGTGGTTCG
>BLSH010271615.1:1708627-1719705 GCA_018402905.1 Glandirana rugosa | reverse complement strand
TGTAAGGAACATTCTTCCCACTGACCTCCATTATAAGGAGCATTCTTCCCATTGACTACCAATGTAAGGAGCATTCTTCCCACTGACCCCCCATGTAAGGAGCATTCTTCCCACTGATCACCAATGCAAGGAGCATTCTTCCCATTGACTACCAATGTAAGGAGCATTCTTCCCACTGATCACCAATGCAAGGAGCATTCTTCCCATTGACTACCAATGTAAGGAGCATTCTTCCCACTAATCACCAATGTAAGGAGCATTCTTCCCACTGATCTCCCATGTAAGGAGCATTTTTCCCACTGACCTCCAATGTAAGGAGCATTCTTTCCACTGACCACCAATGTAAGTAGCATTCTTCCCACTGATCACCAATGTAAGGAGCATTCTTCCCACTGATCACCAATGTAAGGAACATTCTTCCCATTGACTACCAATGTATGGAGCATTCTTCCCACTGATCACCAATGTAAGGAGCATTCTTCCCATTGACTACCAATGTAAGGAGCATACTTCCTACTGACTACCAATGTAATGGAACACTTCTCCTGCTAACCAACAGTGTAGGGAGGCCCCTTTTCAAATGACCACCAGTTTAAGGTGGTCCTTCTCCCACTCACCCACCCCCCTCCCCACAGTACTTTTTGTCTGCCACTAGGTGTCTAACACCATTCAACCCACTTTCTCTGAGCTCTAGTCATCCTAGACCCACCACAGCGGTGACTGGGCAGTGAAACGCAAAGCAGCACAACAATGAGCTCACCCCTCTTTCATTCTGCCCTCCTCTCTTATCAGCACACTTCTTGTCATCACATCAACCGATTGGCTCCTTGTGCTGCTTCTTCCTCTCACAATCCAGCTCTGCCGTATAGGGACTGCAAGAGGCTGATACAAGGTCCCATTCAGACACCTACACTGCTTGTATTTACAAGATACATTTATTGGTGTATTAATCAATAGAGTTGCATTTATTTGTGTCTTTTATATCTGCCTGGAGCTGTTGAAGAATTTCTGAACCGGCCTCTAGAGAGATCGGAATAAAATAACGAGCTATTGTTGAAAATTCTCTTTGTATTTTTTGGTGGAAAGTTCTAAGAGCTTTATAAAAAAAAAAAATAGAAAAGTGAAACATTTCATATGAAGACGATTTACGAGTTCTCATAAAACTGCTACAATCGGCTGCATTAAATACAAGTACTGTACACTGCGCTGGGTACGGCACCTCAGGGACGGGCAGTAATATCCCCGTTACTATCTGTAAGGTTAAACGCGGGCGCCGTTTTCTTCCCTCCGTCAGCATCTTTATAACGGCACACAGCAGATGTATCTGTGCCTCTCGCTGCAGCTTCTCTCCGTCCATTCTTTCCTCCTCCGGACGAGGATACAGCTTTCCTCCGAGGCTCTGGACAAAAATGAAGATGATGGTTTGAAGCTGCTGGATGTCCAGTGTTGTCCGTTTGCCCAGGACCAGGGCGAGCGTCTCTCTGATGACTTCAGGCCTAAGGGTACAAAGATCTGGATTAACGGAAAAAAGCGATCCCAACAGCTTCCGGTCATTATTTTGACAGCACAGTCACTGAACTGAGAGCGCGCACTGGGCGTGCTCTCAGCACGGAAGTCGCAGCCATCCATAGAAACATACACTAGTCAAAAGTATTGGAATGCCTGCATCCCCATGAAGTTGGTCAGCAGAGGGAAGCATGAAGGGCTCTAGAACAGGGATAAGCAATTAGCGGACCTCCAGCTGTTGCAAAACTACAAGTCCCATCATGCCTCTGCCTCTGGGTGTCATGCTTGTGGCTGTCAGAGTCTTGCTATGCCTCATGGGACTTGTAGTTCTACAACAGCTGGAGGTCCGCTAATTGCATATCCCTGCTCTAGAATTTCCTGGTAGAGGGCTGTGCTGACTTTGGACTTCATAAAACACAGTGGACCAACACCAGCAGATGACACGGCTCCCCAAATCATCACTGACTGTGGAAAATTTTGCATTGCATTTTGAAATTGCGGTCCCAGAGTCTGGAGGAGGAGTGGAGAGGCACGGAATCCAAGTTACATGAAGTCCACTGTGAAGTTTCCACAGTCAGTGATGATTTTGGGAGCCATGTCATCTGCTGGTGTTGGTCCACTGTCACGTAGGGTTGCCACCTCATCCCTTTAAAACTCAATACATATGAATTACACAGGTTCTGTGGCTGATTAAGGTAGTAATTAAACTCACGTATCTGCATTAAATTAGCCTCAGAACCTGAGTAATTCATATGTGTTTGGGTTTAAAGGGATGAAGTGGCAACCCTACCACTGTGTTTTATGAAGTCCAAAATCAGCGCAGCCCTCTACCAGGAAATTCTAGAGCTCTTCATGCTTCCCTCTGCTGACCAGCTCTATGGAAATGCTGATTTCATTTTCCAGCAGGACTTGGCACTGCCCACACTGCCAAAAGTACCAATACCTGGTCACATGATCATGGTATCGCTGTGCTTGATTGGCCTGCAAACTCGCCTGACTTGAACCCCATAGAGAATCTGTGGGGTATTATCAAGAGGAAGATGAGAGACCCCAGACTCAACAATGCAGATGGGTTGAAGGCCGCTATCAAAACAACCTGGGCTTCCCTAACACCTCAGCAGTGCCACAGGCTGATCGCCTCCATGCCACGCTGCATTGATGCAGCAATTCATGGAAAAGGAGCCCCAACCAAGTATTGAGTGCATCCTATACTGTACATGGACAGACTTTTCACTAAGCCAACATTTCTGTATTAAAAATCCTTTTTTTAATTGATCTTATACAATATTCCAATTTTCTGAGATACTGAATTTTGGGGTTTCACTAGCTGTAAGCCATAATCATCAAAAATTAAAAGAAAGAAATGTTTGAAATATATCACCCCGTGTGTAATAAAGTTATATAATATGTGAGTTTTACTTTTTTAATTGAATTACTGAAATAAATTATATTTTTAAAATATTTTACAGAATTTATATAGCGTCGACAGTTTGCACAGCGCTTTACAATGTTAGGGGAGACACTACAATTACAATACAATTCAATACAGGAGGAATCGGGGGGCCCTGCTCGTTAGAGCTTACAATCTAGTAGGGAGGGTTAAATGATACGAAAGGGCAATAACTGTAGGGGATGAGCTGATTGAGAAAATAATAAATAAATAATAAGTTCCGAAATAAAGTTATGTGTAATAAAAAGGAAAAAGTATTGAGCACATGAAGAAAGGGAGGTACAGAAAAGGCATGGAAAGCCAAGACACCAGCTGAAATCTATCAGTAATTAGAAAGCAATCCTGCCCCTTGTCAGTGCAAATTCATACCAGCTGTTCAACTGATGGCCTATAAAAAGGTGTCTCATTACCAAAGTGTCACACAAATAACTCTCTCAAGACCTTCACAACCTTATTGTTGCAAAACATACTGATGGCATTGGTTACAGAAGCATTTCTAAACTGAATGCACTGTTGGGGCCATAATTCGTCAGTGTAAAGAACATCATTTCACCATAAACCGGCCACGACCAGGTGCTCCTCGCAACATTTCTGACAGAGGAGCGAAAATCAGAAAATCAGAAGAGTTGTCCAAGAGCCAAGGACCACTTGTGGAGAGCTTCAAAATGACCAGGAATTAGCAGGTGCAATTGTTTAAAAAAAAAAAAACAATAGGTAATGCACTCAACCACCAAGGCCTGTAGGCACGCTCACCACGCCAGACTCCATTGCTGAAGAAAAAGCATGTTGAAGCTTAAAGTTTGCTGCACTAAATTTAGAGAAGCCTGTGAAATACGGGGAGAATATAGTCTGATCAGGTGAGACCAAAATTTAACTCTGTGGATTCCATAATACACACCAAGTTTGGAGGTCACATGGCACATCACCCCAAAAACACCCCCCAATACCAACAGTGAAGTTTGGAAGTGGGAATATCATGGTGTGGGGCTGTTTTTCAGCATACGGTCCTGGCCAACTTCATATCATTGAAGGAAGGATGAATGGAAAAATTTACCAAGACATTCTCGTTAAAAATCTGCTGCCATCTACCAGGATGATGAAGATGAAACGAGGGTGGACATTTCATCAAGACAACGACCCCCAAACACAAAGCCAAGGAAACTCTCAATTTGTTTCAAAGAAAGAAAATAAAGCTGCTAGAATGGCCCAGCCAATCACCTGACTTGAAACCAATAGAAAATCTATGGAAAGAACTAAAGATCGGAGTTCATAGAAGAGGCCCATGGGTCAAAATTACACCTGAGCAATGCATACAACTAGTTTTTCCATACAGGAGGCGTCTTGAAGCTGTCATTACCAACAAAGGATTTTGTACCAAGTATTAAATACATTTCAGTTAGCGTGTTCAATAAGGTTTCCCTGTGTCATTCCATTTTATTACACAGAACTTCATTTCTGAAGTTATTTGTTTTGTTGTCTTTGTATGTATGGATTGCATGGGTTGTTACCGACATGTGATGAAAATTTCATGTCAATAGCAGCTTTAGAAATATATTTATCTAGAAAAATGGTGACGTGTTCAATACTTAGTTTACTCTCTCTCTCTCTCTCTATATATATGTGGGGTTTTTTTTGCCCTGATCGAAATAAACACAGAAAATAAATGTTAATTTCTAACCCTTTACCCAAATGCCAAGAAGTGCCTGTGCTCACATCTGATTGAAGTTTAGTAATGTCTTACCGATCCAAAATGGCTTCTTGTTGGCAAACTTCCAGAGCCACCTCATCGCCGATTGTGAGAGGACACTTGCTAAATGACTGCCCGACCTAAAATACAGAAGCTGGGGGTTAGGCTGAATCTTTGGGAAGACCACACTCTATGTTCACTTAAACATTTTTGGATCCCGACACTAATTCTGTGTTCCCAAATCTGTGATCATGTGAGCCGGGGAGTCAAGAGTTGATCTAGAGGTGCCCTATATCATAAAAGGTACACTTGTGTCACACATGTACTTGGAGCCAATAACTATTCATTATTTTCTATGTATATATAATAATATATTCATTAGTGGTCTACAAAGTAGACAAGGCTCCATCATTCCCTGTCCCAACCATCCCAGCCCGTGTCCCATTCACACCAGTCCCTGTCCCATTCACACCAGTCCCTGTCCCATTCACAAAAGATCCTTTCTCAGTTGCACCAGCCCCATTCCAACCGTACTAGCCCCTGTCCCATTCACACCAGTCCCTATCCCATTCACACCAGTCCCTGTCCCATTCACAAAAGATCCTTTCTCATTTGCACCAGCCCCATTCCAACCGTACCAGCCCCTGTCCCATTCACACCAGTCCCTGCCCCATTGACACCAGTCCCTGTCCCATTCACAAAAGATCCTTTCTCATTTGCACCAGCCCCATTCCAACGTAGCAGTCCCTGTCCCATTCACACCAGCCCCTGTCCCATTGACACCAGTCCCTGTCCCATTCACAAAAGATCCTTTCTCATTTGCACCAGCCCCATTCCAACGTAGCAGTCCCTGTCCCATTCACACCAGCCCCTGTCCCATTCACACCAGCCCCTATCCCAATCATATTAGCCCCCCGTCCTAACTGACAACTAACCTAGCAGCATGTTTTTGGCAGGAAGTTCAACCCTCAGTAGTACACACATGGGAAGAACATACAAACTGTTTGCAATGTCCTGGTGAGTAATGGGTTCAGGAGCCCAGTTCTGCAGGACCTCAGAGTTCTAACACCACACCGTGCAGATGAGGGATCCAGAACATATTACACTGAGGTTTGGGTCCCACAAAGGATGTAAAAGAGTCTCATTGTCTTACATTTGCACACAGTCCTGCTCGGCCTCCTCCCAGGTGCTCATCTTATGGGTATTCAGATAATAGCAGTATTTCTGGTGGTGAGTCCAACCTGCAGGACATCTTCTCAGCTTCTCTCCCTACAGGCAAGCAAAACATTAATTAATATAAAAGAAGCTTATCGTGACATCATTACTCATGCAGGGGGAGGTTCTCTAGAGTTCTCTCTGACATCATTGCCTAATACCAAAAGTGGACCCCATGCAGGGGTTTTCCCCAGAGATCCCTTTGACATTATTGCCCATTTATGGACTAATACCAAATATGGACTCTAGGAAGGAGTTTCCTAAGAGTTTTCTGCCATCATTGCCAATATATGGACCAATATCAAATTTGGACTCTTGGGACAGGTTTCCCTGAAGATCTCTATGACATCATTGCTCATATATGAACTAACATTAAATATAGACTCTGGGGATGGGTTTCCTTGAAGTTCTCTCTGACATCATGACCCATATATGGACTAATATCAAATATGGCCTCTAAGAAGGGGTTTCTCTGAAGTTCTCTCTGACATCAGGACCCATATGGACGAATACCAAATATGGACTCTGTGGACAGGTTTCTCTGAAGTTCTCTCTGACATAATTTGCCATATATAGACTAATATCAAATATGGACTCTAGGAAGGGTTTTCCTGGAGTTCTCACATCATTACCCATATATGAACTATACCTCTCTGACATCATTGCCCATATATGAACTATACCTCTCTGACATCATTGCCCATAAGAAACCCCTCTATATGTGGATAATATAGAAAGAGGTTACTCTGGAGTTCTCTGACAGCATTACCAATATATGGACCAATATAAAAAAAATGGATTCAGGTTTCCATGAAGGTTTCTCTGATCTGAAGGTCTCTCTGTTTACAAAGCCATCCACAATGCCATGCCCCCAACTACATCATTAACCTGGTCTCAAAATATCAACCTAATCATTCACTTTGTTCCTCCCAACACCTCCTGTGCTGTAGCTCCCTTGTCACCTCCTCCCATGCTTGCCTCCAGGACTTCTACCGAGTCTCTCCCATCCTCTGGAACTCCCTACCCCAGTATGTCCGACTATCTCCTACTCTGTCCACTTTTAGACGATCCCTAAAAACCCTTTGTCTGTACAAAGGGGTTTCTCTGAAGTCCCCATTTGGATTTGGTTCAGCTGAACTCTATGAAAGTTGCATTTTAGTCACAGATGAACATTTTGTATTAAAACTCTCCCAAGGCAGGATGGGGCACTGCATATAATCATGTAATATAAGGCTGAAGCCTGTATAGAAATACTGTGAAAAATCGACTTAATCTAGCTGCAGGACATTATATAAAGTTCAGATTAGGATAAATTGAGTTTATTTTCTGATTTTAGCGCAGTTTCAGGGTTTGCTGGATGACACTGCCTGCTCACTCATAGTTTTGGCCTGTTGCCTGCTATCTCTTTTATACTACACCTTCTCTTTCATTTTCAGCATTTGAGCATTGTCAAAATTAATACCTGCTGTGTCCCGTTACTCGATTGGCGTATTGAGTCTGGAGGGGCGGAATCATGTTGGGGGCGTTCTGGAGCAGAGAGACTGGGCGGAGCTCCTACCAGCCAGACTTCTCCTCTTCTATGGGACTGCTGAGCTCCGCTCAATGGCGTCATCCCGTGATACTGCATAAGAACACAGAAAGAGAAAACCGACCCCATTAGCCGCAGACAGGCGAAAGGACGACTCCAACCAAGCTGCTGTATACACTTATGTAGGAAATGCCTGAACTGCCAATAAATGTGTGGAAAATAGGAGTATTAGAGAGCCACAGGTTTGTTTAAAGTCCAGTAAAGCTGTATTTATCTTGGCAAAAGATCAGAGGATACAGTCAACGCGTTTCAAGGTGTCAACTCTCCAGGGCTTGTGTGCTGACAATTGTTTGGGTACATTGGACAACAAAAAATAAAAAATTACTAATAGAGAGATCACAGGTCACCAGTCTGGCAGCTTCATACTTTGTATATTTTTCACTGTCCAGAATACATGCCCTGATGAAGGCGGAGCTGGGAACCCCCGAAATACGTTGGTTACTTACTGTGTCTTGTTACCAAGATAAATACATTTTTACTGAACTTGATACAAACTTTTGGCACTCTAACCCCTTTGTATACCATTTTGACCACTCCAGAGGCCCTAGAGGATACCCTGGCTAGCTTTTCACCTATTGCCAACACGCTTTTTGAAGAAACATGTAAAAAAATGCAAAATAACAAAAGCAGATCCGCAGATTTCCCTTGCAGTATTTTTTCTGTGACTAGATGTCTTCAACACATATGCTTCTTGTAAATCTTTATTGGGCACCAACAGCAGTGCTACATCTGAAATTTTAACGCGTTTCGGCCAGAGCCTTCATCATACCATACAAGTATGCTTTGGCTGAGGCCGAAATGCATTAGCATATCAGATGTAGCACTGCTGTTAGTGCCCAATAAAGATTTACAAGAAGAAGCATTCATGTTGCTGGCATTTTCTATGCTAATTTGATGTTCATGGAACATAACAAGCCTGAGTAGCGATACTCAGCTCATTACTCTTCAATCGTGCAGTAGAGCTTGGGTTTTGTCTGTACTAAATGTCTTCAGTTTGATGGCCGGCATCATTCAACTCACTTCCTCTGAGCTCAGGTTATCCCGGACCAGCCCCTAACCTTTGAAAAGAGAAGCAGCAGAGTGATAAGCTCATCTGCTACAACTGAAATGCTAACGCCTTTCGGCCAGAACCATCCTCATAGCATACAAGTATGCTTTGGCTCAGGCCAAAACGCGTTAACATTTCAGATGTAGCACTGCTGTTAGTGCCCAATAAAGATTTACAAGAAGAAGCATTCATGTTGCTGGCATTTTTTATGCTAATTTGATATTCATGGGACATAACAAGCCTGAGCAGCGATAGTCAGCTCATTACTCTTCAATCATGCGGTAGTGCTTGGGTTTTGTCTGTACTAGATGTCTTCAGTTTGATGGCCGGCATCATTCAACTCACTTCTTCTGAGCTCAGGTTATCCCGGACCAGCCCCCAACCATTGAAAGGAGAAGCAGCAGAGTGATAAACTCACCTGCTACATCGAAAACTAACGCGTTTCGGCTTTGACTCAGGCCGAAAAGTGTTAACATTTCAGATGTAGCACTACTGTTAGTGCCCAATAAAGATTTACAAGAAGAAGCATTCATGTTGCTGCCATTTTCTATACTAATTTGATGTTTATGGGACATAACATGCCTGAGCACCGATACTCAGCTCATTACTCTTTAATCGTGCGGTAGAGCTTGGGTTTTGTCTGTACTAGATGTCTTCAGTTTGATGGCCTGCATCATTCAACTCACTTCCTCTGAACTCAGGTTATCCCGGACGAGCCCCCAACCTTTGATGAGCTCATCTCTCTGTTACTCTGCTCTCTCCTCCTATCAGCTTGCTTCTTATCAGCACATGAACTGATGGGCTCCTCGTGCTGCTTCTTCCTCTCCCAGCCTTGGCTCTGCCGGACATGGACTGCAAGAGGCAGATACCAAGTAAGATTCAGGTACTTACACTACCCGTATTTACAGAAATATGTTTAATGGTGCATTAATGGCTAGAGAGCCGCATTCTGTTGCTTCTTTTATATATCGGCCTGGAGTTCAGCTTTAAAAAAAAAAAAAAAAGTTGGCAAGCATCGAAAAGAATAAAGAAATTATGTCTGAGAGCTTCATCATCCCAATTATTGAATTATTGGAGACCTAACTATGCTTTTCACCACTCCCCTCAATGAGGGTCTTAATCTCATCCCGCAGCCCCGTGTCATCTTCATCAGTCTGCGCTAATTAAATCGCCGGCGGAGGCCCGGGCCCTCTTAAGAGAGAATGTCAACCTCGGCCCCAATTTATACCAACCACTCAGCGGACCTGGAGCGGCGTAATGACATAATTAGATCTGTGCAATAATCCATAGAAGTTTTTCATTTGCTGGGAAGAACATTATCAATTAGGAATGAGTTATACCGTCTCATTTATTTCCACCGTTATTAATGCCCCCTTTTTTTTTTTTTTTGCTCTTGTGTTTTCGGAGAGTTAAATTAAACCTACGAGGACGCTGCTTCCAGCAAAGGCCGGCTCCGGTCCCAGGCGTTCGATGCCGGACACGGAATGATAAATCCGAGGGGCGGATTGGACGGAGGCTCGCGTGTTTGGCAACCGGATCTGAGTGATCTGAGTGGAGATTTCGCCGGTTTTTCCACGGCTCCTGGCGTTCGTGTTGTGGCCTCCGCACTGACCTGTCAACAAAAAATAAACTGAGGTTAAAAAAAAAAGAGACCCATGTTTATCTGTCTTTTTATTTTGGGAGGAACGTGGAGGCTGTTGCTGTGATCCCTACAGTCAGAGGTCTCCAAACGCTTCAATACGGGGGCCACATTGTACATTTTATTAATAATGTTCACTGGATGAAAAATGTCAGTTTTATTAAGAGCCCCCCTTACATCCAGGAGTGACCCATCAGAGTCCCCCTTTACATCCAGAAGTGCCCATCAGTACTTCCCCTTATATCCAGGAGTGCCCAGCAATGTGCCACTTACATCCACCAGTGCCCATTAGCACCCCTCCTCTAATATCCAGGAGTGCACCATCAGAGTTCCCCCTTACATCTAGCAGTGCCCATCAAAGTCCCTCCTTATATCCAGGAGTACCCATCAGAGTCCCCCCTTACATCCAGCAGTGACTCATCAGAGTCCCCCCTTACATCCAGAAGTGCCCATCAGTACTTCCTCTTATATCCAGGAGTGCCCAGCAATGTGCCACTTACATCCACCAGTGCCCATTAGCACCCCTCCTCTAATATCCAGGAGTGCACCATCAGAGCCCCCTTTAAATCTAGCAGTATCCATGAGAGTCCCCCCTTATATCCAGGAGTGTCCATCAGAGTTCCCCCTTACATCCTTGAGTGCCCATTAACACCCATTCTCTAATATCCAGGAGTGCCCCATCAGAGTCCCCCCTTACATCTAGCAGCGCCCATCAAATTCCCTCCTTATATACAGGAGTACCCATCCAGGAGTGCCCGTTAACAATCCAACCTCTAATATCAAGGATTTCCCCTTCAGAGGTCCTCCTTACATCTAGGAGTGCCCATCAGAGTGCCTCCTTACTTCCAGAAGTGCCCATTAACACATATCCTGTAGTATCCAGGAGTGCCCCATCAGTGCCCCCCCACATTCCCCCCTGAGACTACCCCGTGAGGACCTATAATC
>BLSH010271615.1:1663430-1697736 GCA_018402905.1 Glandirana rugosa | reverse complement strand
GACCTTCCTGGGCTTTTTTACAGCATTTTTAACATTTTTCATTAAAATTACCAGAACCCCGGACCCGAAAGTCCGGGTCCCGGACACCCCAAAGTTCGGTACGGACCCGAACTTTACAGTCCGGGTTCGCTCAACTCTAATCATGTTTGCAGTCTCAGACCATCTCCTGTATCATTTCTGCAGTCTCTGACCATCAGCTGTATCATTGCTGCAGTCTCTGCCTATTTCTTGTATCATTTCTGCAGTCCCTGACCATCTACTTTATCATGTCTGCACTCTCTGACTATCTCCTGTATCATGCCTGCAGTCTCTGACCATCTCCTGTATGATGTCTGCACTCTCTGACCATCTCCTGTATCATTTCTGCAGTCTCTGACCATCTCCTGTACTATGTCTGCAGTCTCTGACCATCTCCTGTACCATGTCTGCAGTCTCTTACCATCTCCTGTACCATGTCCGCAGTCTCTGACCATCTCCTGTACTATGTCTGCAGTCTCTGACCATCTCCTGTACCATGTCTGCAGTCTCTGACCATCTCCTGTACCATGTCCGCAGTCTCTGATCATCTCCTGTCGTATGTCCGCAGTCTCTGACCATCTCCTGTACCATGTCTGCAGTCTCTGACCATCTCCTGTACCATGTCTGCAGTCTCTGACCATCTCCTGTACCATGTCCGCAGTCTCTGACCATCTCCTGTACTATGTCTGCAGTCTCTGACCATCTCCTGTACCATGTCTGCAGTCTCTGACCATCTCCTGTACTATGTCCGCAGTCTCTGATCATCTCCTGTCGTATGTCCGCAGTCTCTGACCATCTCCTGTACCATGTCCGCAGTCTCTGACCGTCTCCTGTACCATGTCCGCAGTCTCTGACCATCTCCTGTAGTATGTCTGCAGTTTCTGACCATCTCCTGTACCATGTCCGCAGTCTCTAACCATCTCTTGTACCATGTCTGCAGTCTCTGACCGTCTCCTGTACCATGTCCACAGTCTCTGACCATCTCCTGTACTATGTCCGCAGTCTCTGACCGTGATAAGGGCGCAATACTGGGATCAGGAGGGTGCAGTACAGGTTCTGGGATGCTTCCCAGGACACAACCATCCCGGGACAGTTTAGTAAAAAGCATGACTATCCTGGCAAATCCGGGACAGCTGGCATGTATGATACAATGCAAGATTATTATGAGCCCCCTCCCATACACCTGGGGCCCCTAGGCACTACCCAGGGATGCCCATGCATTAAGACAGCCCTGTCACTGTCGGCCTTCACTGATGTAGCCCTTATTATGGAAGAGTGGCTGGATGAAGATGGAAGCCTCTCCTCATTGCAAAACACATTAACGTCTTCTTGGATCTTTAAAAAGAAAGCTCCTGAAGGGTTCCTAGACTGTGAGGAACAAGAATAATCTCTGCTATGAAGAAAGAAATATAGAACTTTTTTGCCTCAGTTGTAAATGTTATTTATGTAAGAAACCATTTCGGCAGCCGCATTCGAATCAAAATTTTTCGGATCGGGCGATTAATAATTTTTCGGTTCGATCATTTTGAATCGAAAAAAAAAAAAATCAGGAAAAACAAGGAAAATTCAAAATAATAAAGGAAAAGAATTCCGAATACGAATTCCAAAAACAAATTCAACCGAATTGAACGAAATTAAATGGATTAATGAATCTAAACAAAACGAAAACAGGTATTTTTCATCATGCACGTCTACCCATCACAGCTCCACCTTACATACATGAGTGCCCATCACAGTTCCTCCTTACATACAGGAGTGCCCATCACAGTTCCACCTTACATACAGGAGTGCCCATCACAGTTCCTCCTTACATACAGGAATGCCCATCACAGTTCCTCCTTACATACAGGAGTGCCCATCACAGTTCCTCCTTACATACAGGAGTGCCCATCACAGTTCCTCCTTACATACAGGAGTGCCCATCACAGTTCCACCTTACATACAGGAGTGCCCATCACAGTTCCTCCTTACATACAGGAGTGCCCATCACAGTTCCACCTTACATACAGGAGTGCCCATCACAGTTCCACAGTGAGTGAGTGCGCCGGCGGGTCGAGCGGACTTGGTGATTGCCGGCGACCGGCAATCGCCTAATACAGAGGCAGAACGGGGAACCGCTAATGTAAACACGGCGGTTCCCCGTTCTGTCAGGGGACATAACAGAGATCTACTGATCCCTGTATTCGGGAACAGTGAAAACTGTCATGCCCCTGCCAGCCCAGCCCTCACACAGTTAGAACACGCTGAGGGAACACATTTAACCACTTGATTGCCCCCTACAGGTTAACCCCTTCCCTGCCAGTGACATCATCAGTGTCTATTTTTAGCTCTGATTGCTGTTATAAATGGTGCCAAAAAATTGCCAAAAGAGTCCGATCTGTCCGCCGCAATATCGCAGTCCCGATAAAAATCGCAGATCGCCGCCATTACCAGTAAAAAAAATAAATAAATAAATAAAAATTCCATAAATCTATTCCCATAGTTTGTAGACGCGATAACCAATTAATAAACGCTTACTGCGATTTTATTTACCAAAGATATGTAGATTACATATTGGCCTAAACTGAGGAATACATTTATTTTTTTTTATATTTATTATAGAAAAAAGTAAAAAAATAAATATTTTTTTTCAAAATTTTGTTTATAGCGCAAAAAATAAAAAACGCAGGGGTGTTCAAATACCGCCAAAAGAAAGCTCTATTTGTGGGGAAAAAAGGACGTCAATTTTGTTTGGGTACAACGTCGCACGACCGCGCAATTGTCAGTTAAAGTGACGCAGTGGCGAATCGCAAAAAGTGCTCTGGTCAGGAAGGGGGTAAATCCTTCCGGGGCTGAAGTGGTTAAATATTTAAACTGTTTGTTCTATTTAAGGGCGGATATATGGGTGTGTTTAGGAAGTACGTGTGGTTGTGTTAAATTTTTGTTTTAATATAAAAAGCATCTTTGGAAATCTCGTAAGTATACAATGACAAATAAAGTATCTTGTAGCACTGAACTCCGGAAAAAAACAAATATTGTCTAAATCCATTTATCCTGTGTATTCTTCTTGAATCTTTGTGTGCTTTGTGCATTTCTTCAAGATCTGTGCAGTAATTCAGTGTGAGACTTCCTGTAATAAAGACCGCTCACTGCTGCTCTCTCTCCTTGTGCAGGGTGACTGGTCTTGTCTCCGCCCCCTCCTGTAGTTTCCTGCAGGTCCCCTGTAGTAGGTGGAGCTTTTTGGCCCCTCCCACAGCTCGGCTCTCTGTGCCGCCTATGCACAGCACAGTGATGATGTCACAGTAATAAATAGCTTGCAAAGATATTTGGTGCAAACAAAGTGGATTTATATCCTTCGTAGGCTATTGACGAATACATTTATCTGAAAGTCCTTCTAGCTAAAGTTTGACTATAACTCGGAACAAAACCTCAGGAGTCACAGGCGGTTCTATAGGCTCCCTGTGTCTAACAAGATTAGTAATGTCATTGCCTTTTGGTTCAGTGTCTTTCACCCTAATTTGCCAATAAAGTTTTTCTTGAATTGCAAAAAAAAGGTAAAATGTAGACAATAAAATGTAGACATAGGCAGAATGAAAAAAATTGATTTAATTTGATTTGTTAATTACATAAATGAATTTTAGTTAAATTTGTTTAATTTGTTTTCGAATTGATTCAAAATTTTTGACTTCCATTGAAATTCTAATCGAATTCCATTCAAAATCAAATTTATTCTATTTGAAATTTGAATTTTGGAAGATGGTTATACTCTTTCTATTCTGTTCTATTGTTATTTTCTATTCTGTTCTTTTCTTTTCTATTATATTCTATTTGTTTTCTATTCTTGTCTATTCAAATTCAAATTTATTGTGTTCAAAATTTTAATTTCAGAAAACGGTTATGTTGTTATATTCTGTTTTATTCTATTCTTTTCTCTTGTTTATTCTATTCTATTATTTTGTATTCTATTCTTTTCTATTATGGTCTATCCCTTTCTACTCTATTCAAATTCAAATTTATTCTATTAGAATTTAGAATTTCAGAAGATGGTTATATTCTTTCTATTCTATTTTATTCTATTTTTTATTCTATTCTATTGTATTCCTTTATTTTCTATTCTATTTTAGTCTGTTCTTTTATTTTCTATTCCATTTTGTTCTGTTTTACTCTATTCTTTTATTTTCTATTCTGTCCATTTTTTTCTATTCTATTACGGTATATTCTATTCTTTTATTTCCTATTATATTCTTTTCTATCCTATTCCTATATTTCCTATTCTATTTTATTCTCTTTGGAAATTCGAAATTTGATTAGAAAATTATTCGAATTTGGTTTGAAAACTATTCGAAATTTGAATTTCGTTTGAAATTTTGATTCGTTATTTTGGATTCATGGCCATTTTGGATTTTACAGTTATGGTCACTTTGTAGTCTCCATCAGGGAAGCATGTGATGAGGTGACAACACCGGAGCACAATCAGAAAACAGGGACACAGCGTTGTCACCCTATAGCAGGAAGTACCTGAGCAAGGGCCATCATGACAGAATCACCAGGGAATTTTTTTTATAAAAGCTGCAGATTAAAAAATATTCCCCCACCTATTACAATGGTTAAATGCTTCTTTGGGTTTAGGGGGCCACAAAAAGCAGTTTTACTTACCCAATGAAAAAAAAGAGACAGGATCTGTCTGACTTGCTGCAGCTTTCAATGCACATTGTGAGAAGCTCACAGTGTGCAGTGAAATCAGAGTACGTGATTTCAATCCAGGAGAGGAGCAATCCAAAGGGATAGCACCCCGAACTACCCTATCATGTGACTTTCTCTTGCCCCAGATTCGCCCCAACTAGTTGAAGTCATATCCCATATTACAGATCCTTCTCACCATCTCTGGGATCCACAATCTCCACCGTGGCCTCCCGATTCTTCCCCAGCACGGCGTTCTTGGGGGTCCTCAGTAAAATTTTTAAAAGCTCGTGATTTTCCTCCAACCCGTCATTCTTTAGGTAAATATTCCAGGATTTCATGGAAACTCCTAAAGGAGAGAAGACAGAATATTCAACTGAAGTCAAAGATATTATATATTCATATTAATTATAGCTGAAGCCTGGGGGTCAGTCCAGACAGATCTCACAAACTCATAGAAGAGATCTCGCAAACTCATAGAAGAGATCTCACCAACTCATAGAAGAGATCTCGCCAACTCATAGAAGAGATCTCGCCAACTCATAGAAGAGATCTCACCAACTCATAGAAGGGATCTCGCCAACTCATAGAAGGGATCTCGCCAACTCATAGAAGAGATCTCACCAACTTATAGAAGAGATCTCACCAACTCATAGAAGAGATCTCGCCAACTCATAGAAGAGATCTCACCAACTTATAGAAGAGATCTCACCAACTCATAGAAGAGATCTCGCCGACTCATAGAAGAGATCTCACCAACTTATAGAAGAGATCTCACCAACTCATAGAAGAGATCTCGCCGACTCATAGAAGAGATCTCACCAACTCATAGAAGTGATCTCACCAACTCATAGAAGAGATCTCACCAACTCATAGAAGGGATCTCACCAACTCATAGAAGAGATCTCACCAACTCATAGAAGAGATCTCACCAACTCATAGAAGGGATCTCACCAACTCATAGAAGGGATCTTGCCAACTCATAGAAGGGATCTCGCCAACTCATAGAAGAGATCTCGCCAACTCATAGAAGGGATCTCACCAACTCATAGAAGGGATCTAACCAACTCATAGAAGAGATCTCACCGACTCATAGAAGAGATCTCACCAACTCATAGAAGAGATCTCACCAACTCATAGAAGAGATCTCACCGACTCATAGAAGGGATCTCACTGACTCATAGAAGAGATCTCACAAACTCATAGAAGGTATCTCACCAACTGATCAGAGAGATCTCACCAACTCATAGAAGAGATCTCACCAACTGATCAGAGAGATCTCACCAACTCATAGAAGAGATCTCACCAACTCAAAGAAGAGATCTCACCAACTCGTAGAAGAGATCTCACAAACTCATAGAAGAGATCTCGCCAACTCATAGAAGAGATCTCGCCAACTCATAGAAGAGATCTCACCAACTCATAGAAGAGATCTCACCGACTCATAGAAGGGATCTCACCGACTCATAGAAAGGATCTCACCGACTCATAGAAGAGATCTCACCAACTCATAGAAGAGATCTCACCAACTCATAGAAGAGATCTCACCAACTCATAGAAGGGATTTCACCAACTCATAGAAGAGATCTCACCAACTCATAGAAGGGATCTCACCGACTCATAGAAGGGATCTCACCGACTCATAGAAGAGATCTCACCAACTCATAGAAGAGATCTCACCGACTCATAGAAGGGATCTCACCAACTCATAGAAGAGATCTCACAACTCATAGAAGAGATCTCACCAACTCATAGAAGAGATCTCACCAACTCATAGAAGGGATCTCACCAACTCATAGAAGAGATCTCACCAACTCATAGAAGGGATCTCACCGACTCATAGAAGGTCTGCAGTCTCTGACCGTCTTCTGTACTATGTCTGCAGTCTCTGACCATCTCCTGTACCATGTCCGCAGTCTCTGACCATCTCCTGTAATATGTCTGCAGTCTCTGACCATCTCCGGTACCATGTCCACAGTCTCTGACCCTCTCCTGTACTATGTCCACAGTCTCTGACCATCTCCTGTACTATGTCTGCAGTCTCTGACCATCTCTTTTGTTTGGGTACAACGTCGCACAACCGCGCAATTATCAGTAAAAGCGACGCAGTGGCGAATCGCAAAAAGTGCTCTGGTCGGGAAGGGGGTAAATCCTTCCGGGGCTGAAGTGGTTAAATATTTAAACTGTTTGTTTTATTTAAGGGAGGATATATGGGTGTGTTTAGGAGGTATGTGTGGTTGTGTTAAATTTTTGTTTTAATATAAAAAGCATCTTTGGAAATCTCGTAAGTATACAATGACAAATAAAGTATCTTGTAGCACTGAACTCCGGAAAAAACAAATATTGTCTAAATCCATTCATCATGAGTATTCTTCTTGAATCTCGGTGAGCTTTGTGTATTTCTTAAAGATCTGTGCAGTAATCCAGTGTGAGACTTCCTATAATAAAGACCGCTCACTGCTGCTCTCTCTCCTTGTGCAGGGTGACTGGTCTTGTCTCCGCCCCCTCCTGTAGTTTCCTGCAGGTCCCCTGTAGTAGGTGGAGCTTTTTGGCCCCTCCCACAGCTCGGCTCTCTGTGCCGCCTATGCACAGCACAGTGATGATGTCACAGTAATAAATAGCTTGCAAAGATATTTGGTGCAAACAACTCGTAGAAGAGATCTCACAAACTCATAGAAGAGATCTCGCCAACTCATAGAAGAGATCTCGCCAACTCATAGAAGAGATCTCACCAACTCATAGAAGAGATCTCACCGACTCATAGAAGGGATCTCACCGACTCATAGAAAGGATCTCACCGACTCATAGAAGAGATCTCACCAACTCATAGAAGAGATCTCACCAACTCATAGAAGAGATCTCACCAACTCATAGAAGAGATCTCACCAACTCATAGAAGGGATCTCACCAACTCATAGAAGAGATCTCACCAACTCATAGAAGGGATTCTATGATAGAAGAGATCTCACCAACTCATAGAAGGGATCTCACAAACGCATAGCAGAGATCTCACCAACTCATAGCAGAGATCTCACCAACTCATAGCAGAGATCTCACCAACTCATAGAAGAGATCTCACCAACTCATAGAAGAGATCTCACCAACTCATAGAAGAGATCTCACCGACTCATAGAAGAGATCTCACCAACTCATAGAAGGGATCTCACCAACTCATAGAAGAGATCTCACCAACTCATAGAAGGGATCTCACCAACTCATAGAAGAGATCTCACCGACTCATAGAAGAGATCTCACCAACTCATAGAAGGGATCTCACCAACTCATAGAAGAGATCTCACCAACTCATAGAAGAGATCTCACAAACTCATAGAATAGATCTCACCAACTCATAGAAGAGATCTCACCAACTCATAAAATAATCCTCAACTGACAGAAGAGATTCATCAACTGACAGAAGAGATCTCACAAAATGATAGAAGAGATTTCACCAACTGACAGAAGAGATCTCGCCAACTAATAGAAGAGATCTCACCAAATGACAGAAAAGATCTTCCCAACTGACAGAAGAGATCTCACCAAGTGATAGAAGAGACTCGCCAACTGACAGAAGAGATCTCACCAACGCATAGAAGAGACTCGCTAACTGATCAAAGAGATCTCACCAACTGACTGAAGAAATTCATCAACTGACAGGAGAGACTCGCCAACTGATAGAATCAGTAGATCAGAGATTGACATCAGTAGTAGTGGATAGTGTCAGTAGTAGTGGATGGTGTCAGTAGTAGTGGATGGCATCAGTAGTAGTGGATGGCATCAGTAGTAGTGGATAGTGTCAGTAGTAGTGGATTGTGTCAGTAGTAGTGGATGGCATCAGCAGTAGTGGATAGTGTCAGTAGTAGTGGATGGTGTCAGTAGTAGTGGATGGTGTCAGTAGTAGTGGAAGGCATCAGTAGTAGTGGATGGTGTCAGTAGTAGTGGATGGTGTCAGTAGTAGTGGATGGCATCAGTAGTAGTGGAAGGCATCAGTAGTAGTGGATAGTGTCAGTAGTAGTGGATGGTGTCAGTAGTAGTGGATGGCATCAGTAGTAGTGGATGGCATCAGTAGTAGTGGATGGCGTCAGTAGTAGTGGATGGTGTCAGTAGTAGCGGATGGCATCAGTAGTAGTGGATGGTGTCAGTAGTAGTGGATGGCATCAGTAGTAGTGGATGGCATCAGTAGTAGTGGATGGTGTCAGTATTAGTGGATGGCATCAGTAGTAGTGGATGGCATCAGTAGTAGTGGATGGTGTCAGTAGTAGTGGATGGCATCAGTAGTAGTGGATAGTGTCAGTAGTAGTGGATGGCATCAGTAGTAGTGGATAGTGTCAGTAGTAGTGGATAGTGTCAGTAGTAGTAGATGGTGTCAGTAGTAGTGGATAGTGTCAGTAGTAGTGGATGGTGTCAGTAGTAGTGGATGGCATCAGTAGTAGTGGATGGCATCAGTAGTAGTGGATGGTGTCAGTAGTAGTGGATGGCATCAGTAGTAGTGGATGGCATCAGTAGTAGTGGATGGCATCAGTAGTAGTGGATGGTGTCAGTAGTAGTGGATGGCATCAGTAGTAGTGGATAGTGTCAGTAGTAGTGGATGGTGTCAGTAGTAGTGGATGGTGTCAGTAGTAGTGGATGACATCAGTAGTAGTGGATGGCATCAGTAGTAGTGGATGGTGTCAGTAGTAGTGGATGGTGTCAGTAGTAGTGGATGGTGTCAGTAGTAGTGGATGGCATCAGTAGTAGTGGATGGTGTCAGTAGTAGTGGATGGCATCAGTAGTAGTGGATGGTGTCAGTAGTAGTGGATGGCATCAGTAGTAGTGGATAGTGTCAGTAGTAGTGGATAGTGTCAGTAGTAGTGGATGGTGTCAGTAGTAGTGGATAGTGTCAGTAGTAGTGGATGGTGTCAGTAGTAGTGGATGGTGTCAGTAGTAGTGGATAGTGTCAGTAGTAGTGGATGGTGTCAGTAGTAGTGGATAGTGTCAGTAGTAGTGGATAGTGTCAGTAGTAGTGGATGGTGTCAGTATTAGTGGATGGCGTCAGTAGTAGTGGAAGGCATCAGTAGTAGTGGATGGTGTCAGTAGTAGTGGATGGTGTCAGTAGTAGTGGATGGTGTCAGTAGTAGTGGAAGGCATCAGTAGTAGTGGATAGTGTCAGTAGTAGTGGATGGTGTCAGTAGTAGTGGATGGTGTCAGTAGTAGTGGAAGGCATCAGTAGTAGTGGATAGTGTCAGTAGTAGTGGATGGTGTCAGTAGTAGTGGATGGTGTCAGTAGTAGTGGATGGTGTCAGTAGTAGTGGAAGGCATCAGTAGTAGTGGATAGTGTCAGTAGTAGTGGATAGTGTCAGTAGTAGTGGATGGTGTCAGTAGTAGTGGAAGGCATCAGTAGTAGTGGATAGTGTCAGTAGTAGTGGATAGTGTCAGTAGTAGTGGATGGCATCAGTAGTAGTGCATGGTGTCAGTAGTTTTTTATTTGTATTATTTTATTTTTTTAATTATTTTTTACAATTTTATTTTTTTATTATTTTTACAATATTATTTTACTTTTTTTTTTATAAGTCCCATGGGTGTTTTTGGTGAGATATCAGGGGACTAAATAGATCAGGGCACAAACAGCAGGGGGAATCTGCGCCACAAGGGGTGATTAGGGTGTGCCCAGGCACATCCGACACACCCTGTACGCACGCCTATGGGTTAAACTGTGATTTATTATTCATTCATAATCCAAATTTTAGACATCACTACTCTTCAAATAGGTTTGTGTAGTCAATGAATGTGACATCACTAATTACTATTCCTGCACCCTAAATCTGGTGTGAGGTCACTGCCCCCCAAAACCAGAAGTGATATTTGTCTCCGTATAGCCAATGCCGGTCCATGAAAATCCATAATGAATTGTTTAGCATAATAAGCTGATTGAACCCGGATACGTGTCACTTTATAAAGGAGTGTGTCCATTTAATGTTACCTTTAATGAAATGCCTTTTTGAAACGACAACCTTTAATTGAGCGCTGACCCCGTCCTGAGATTTGATTTACTGGAACGCTCTATTTTGCTGGAATTCACTGAGATGAATAAATTAGCCCGGTACCAGTAACTGGATTATAAATTGCCTGTCCGCCAGCAGGCAGAGCTCTAGGTGCAGGTGGCGGGATGGAGCTGGAGAAACGTTATTTTACAATTCCTGATGGGATCACAGAAAATCCTCATCACTGGATTCAGGGGATATCCGGCTTGCGTGGTAAGGTGGTGAAAGGAGAAATGATGATGGAAAGAGCAAGCCTGATCTCAACTTTCAGCTGCTGTATTATTATTATTAACATTATTCATAGGCGTGTGCAGCCTTCTGCATTAGGGTGTGCACCCCAAAGCTGTGTGTGTGTGTGTATATATATATATATATATATATATATATATATATATATATATACACACACACACTCTATATTACCAAAAGTATTGAGACACCTGCCTTTACACGCACATGAACTTTAATGGCATCCCAGTCTTAGTCTGTAGGGTTCAATATTGAGTTGGCTCATCCTTTGCAGCTATAACAGCTTCATCTCTTCTGGGAAGGCTGTCCACAAGGTTTAGATTGCATAAAATTGTCCAAAATGTCTTGGTATGCTGACACCTTAAGAGTTCCCTTTAATGTAACTAAGAGGCCAAGCCCAACCCCTGAAAAACAACCCCCCACCATAATTACCCCCCCACCAAATGATTTGGACCAGAGCACAAAGCAAGGTCCATAAAGACATGGAAGAGCGAATTTGGGGTGGAGGAACTTGACTGACCTGCACAGAGTCCTGACCTCAACCCGATAGAACACCTTTGGGATAAATTAGAGCGGAGACTGCGAGCCAGGCCTTCTCATCCCACATCAGTGCCAGACCTCACAAATGCGCTTCTGGAAGAATGGTCAAACATTCCCATAGACGCTCCTAAACCTTGTGGACAGCCTTCCCAGAAGAGTTGAAGCTGTTATAGCTGCAAAGGGTGGGCCAACTCAATATTGAACCCAATGGACTAAGACTGGGATGGCATTAAAGTTCATGTGGGTGTAAAGGCAGGCGTCCCAATACTTTTGGTAATATAATGTTTATACATATACACACACATACGCACACAATTCCTGTTAAATGTAAAGGATAAAACTGTATTGCGTTAATAAATAAAGCTCTGTGTGTCTTGGGGCTCAGTTACATGGGTCCTGAGGTATTTACAGTGTAACTGTAAATCAGTGGTTTTCACATCCAATTCCTATGCTGCCTGGGCCCCCTGAAGCCTAGTGGCACACGGGGTGATTAGGGTGTGCCCAGGCACATCCGACACACCCTGTGCGCACGCCTATCACATTATTATTATTATACTTTGTTTACCGAGCACCAAGACATTACACAGGACTGGACATGAAACAACAGGAGGGTTCAAACTCCAGACATGACACCGGGGTAAAGGAAAGGGATCAGAATACAATGTAAGAGGAGAAGAGAAGATTCCATTGAAGCGGATCACTGAGGGAGGAACAAAGGTTCACCAAGCTTCGTGAATAAAGGGGAGCTTAAATTAAGAGGCCAAAAACTACAATGACCACGGTGTGGTAATCTGATGATTGGTTGTGGTATAAAAAGAAAAAGAGAGAAAAGAGAACGAAGAAAGAAAGCAATGAAGAAAAAATAGAAGGGGAAGGAAGGAAGAAAGAAAGGAAAGCAAGGAAGAAAAAATAGAAGGGGAAGGAAGGAAGAAAGAAAGGAAAGCAAGGAAGAAAAAAATAGAAGGTGAAGGAAGGAAGAGAGAAAGGAAAGCAATGAAGAAAAAATAGAAGGGGAGGGAAGGAAGAGAGAAAGGAAAGCAAGGAAGAAAAAATAGAAGGGGAAGGAAGGAAGAGAGAAAGGAAAGCAATGAAGAAAAAATAGAAGGTGAAGGAAGGAAGAGAGAAAGGAAAGCAATGAAGAAAAAACAGAAGGGGAAGGAAGGAAGAAAGAAAGGAAAGCAATGAAGAAAAAATAGAAGGGGAAGGAAGGAAGAGAGAAAGGAAAGCAATGAAGAAAAAATAGAAGGTGAAGGAAGGAAGAAAGAAAGGAAAGCAATGAAGAAAAAATAGAAGGGGAAGGAAGGAAGAGAGAAAGGAAAGCAATGAAGAAAAAATAGAAGGTGAAGGAAGGAAGAGAGAAAGGAAAGCAAGGAAGAAAAAACAGAAGGGGAAGGAAGGAAGAAAGAAAGGAAAGCAATGAAGAAAAAATAGAAGGGGAAGGAAGGAAGAGAGAAAGGAAAACAATGAAGAAAAAATAGAAGGGGAAGGAAGGGAGAAAGGAAAGCAAGGAAGAAAAAATAGAAGGGGAAGGAAGGAAGAAAGAAAGGAAAGCAAGGAAGAAAAAATAGAAGAGGAAGAAAGGAAAGAATGAAGTAAGGAAGGAGGGGAAGGGAAGGGAAGGGAAAGGAAAATAATGGAAAAAATAAAAGAAATGGAGAAAAGAAGTAAAGAAGGAATAAAGTAGAGGAGGCAGGAAAGAAAATGAAAGGGAAGGCGGAAGGAAGATAGGAAGAAAAAAGGGAAGGAAGAAAAAGGATATATATGATAAAAGAAGAAAAGGAAGTAAAGAAGGGGAATGAAATTGAGGAAGAAATATGAAACATACTCAGCACTTGGTAGGTGACCCAGCTATGACTGGGAAGTGTATTTAGGTCTATGTACAGGAACATTACATTTATTTGTTGTCTTTATTAAATGTTTATTAAGGACAAAGTGTGCAGCCAACCATCTATAAAGCCTTATCTCAATTCTCTGATATGGAAAGAAAGGACGTCTTTCAGGACTGAAATATGAAGCAAAGGACATATTGACATCACAGCCAATCAGATCTGTCCCCTGGTATATGGAGAGTGATGGGATCCAGGCTCCTGTATTCAGTGATGGCCCATCCATTAGGGGCGCAGGGGCCCTCCTAATCTGCCCCCCCCTCAAAATCCTAATCTCCATGCGGTGCACCAGACATTTGAATGTTTTATTGTTGAAGCACGTGATTAGAGCCGGAGGCTCTAATTGGCTTAAAAAGGGTGGGCTCAGGCAGCCCACCCAGTTGTGTGACATTACCGAATTAATATTTGCTAATGTCTTCCTGCTTCTTCTTCCGGTCAATCAGGAAACAGGTCCTGTCTCAGGAAGTGGGTCCTGTCTCAGGACCCGTCTCCTGTTCGGCTGGGAGGAGAAGCAACGGCCCCTTCCAGATTGCACCATCACCTCGTCCTCCTCCCTGCACCTCTACCGCAGTATAAGGTAAGGCTACAGACAGCCATGCGGGTGGCGGGGGTGCTTGCAGTAATGTGAGTGGATCACAGTGAGTGCATGGGGAGGGGGGCAGATGTTTACAGAGTGTTGGTAAAAGAAGAGGCGATGCTACACCATGCTAAACATGGCCCCACCCCAACTTTTCTGAGACTTGTTGCTGCAATCAATTTCAAAATGACTTTATTTTTTTCTTAAAATGGTTCCATTTGCATTCTGTTTTTATGGTCCATGCCCCGGATGACGTTAGATGTGACGAAACATGTAGGGTGGGGGCCTGCTGTGACGTCATTGTGTAACCGGAAGCTTACCGGAAGCTATTTTCTCATCTGCCGGCAAGTTTGTTTGTAATTCAAAATTGCTTTTACAGTATTTGAAATGTTAGTACATCACCTTTCTTAATAAATTTGCCTTTATGGTTTCACACTATGTTTGGCTTTTTGCTCTTCTTTCCTGTATGTGTTTGGAGGATGGAGGGGCGATTATGGATATCAATGTCATCTATTGGCAATGAATATTCTTGTCATATCTAGCCATGCGCGAACATTTAAGAGGGGATTCCTGTGAAATTATAGTTCCAATGCCTGTTTGACTTCTCTTTAATTAGAGGGTCATTCCCATCCGGTGAGCACATATTTGGGGTATCTGGTGGAGGTGCTACTGCTATCATTGGACACTCTTGCCCTCAAGATTCCCATGGTGTTTTTCTTCTGGACATTTATTACTTTTTTCACTTTGGACTCTATTATAATTTTTTTCACCTTTTTTGGGATTTTTTTATATGGTGTACAGTATGGTGATTATTCTTTTTCATTATTTATTTGCATATTTGTGCTACACAGTTTCGAAAATTGTCATAACATGAATTAGCGCAACATTTTCTTATAACCTTTCGATTTTACAGAGCATCCCAGCTATTTTGGACCTGGGGTTGCATTATATTGTGCTCATTGCTAAAGAAACAAATTCTCCAACAAGCCCCAAGCTCAGTTCATCTTCAACACACAATCCGCTCAGCAGCTCTGCTATTAGCAGATAGTCATCCGACCGGCGAACGACAATTTATTCCGCCCGGCGCTCAGTTTATGGATTTCTCCCACACTTTGTTCCGCCTTTCATATCACACCTGTGTCACATTATTACCCGGCTCTCCAAAACAGATGTCTCCTCCTAATCCTGATGAGTTAAGTGATCCTCTTGCTACAAATGTAATGAATTTCACATTCCCTGCTGAACTCCAGGGGAAAGAACGTTGGCCAAATCCAAACCGCCTTCTTTAGATGCCATCTGGGCCGGTGCTGCAACTTGGACCCACGCTCGGCCTTAACTATGTTATATTGTTCATCCCTCCCTCTAATTCTGGGAGAAGAGGTGGGGGGGTAAGATCACATTTCCTAACGGGATTGTTGTTTCAGGTCCCGTGTCACTCTCCTCACCATAGAGGACAACCAGTCACCAATGCATTTCTGCAATATTTTATCTGCTTTTGACATGTGCGGTATATATACAGTATCTCACAAAAGTGAGTACACCCCTCACATTTTTGTAAATATTTTATTCTACCTTTTCATGTGACAACACTGAAGAAATGACACTTTGCTACAATGTAAAGTAGTGAGCGTGCAGCTTGTATAACAGTGTAAATTTGCTGTCCCCTCAAAATAACTCAACACACAGCCATTAATGTCTAAACCACTGGCAACAAAAGTGAGTACACCCCTAAGTGAAAATGTCCAAATTGGGCCCAAAGTGTCAATGTTTTGTGTGGCCACCATTATTTTCCAGCACTGCCTTAACCCTCTTGGGCATGGAGTTCACCAGAGCTTCACAGGTTGCCACTGGAGTTCTCTTCCCCTCCTCCATGAGGACATCACAGAGCTGGTGGATGTTAGAGACCTTGCGCTCCTCCACCATCCATTTGGGGATGCCCCACAGATGCTCAATAGGGTTTAGGTCTGGAGATGCTTGGCCAGTCCATCAACTTTACCCTCAGCTTCTTTAGCAAGGCAGTGGTCATCTAGGAGGTGTGTTTGGGGTCGTTATGTTGAAATACTGCCCTGCGGCCCAGTCTCCGCAGGGAAATATCCATGCTCTGCTTCAGTATGTCACAGTACATGTTGGCATTCATGGTTCCCTCAATGAACTGAAGCTCCTCAGTGCCGGCAGCACTCAGGCAGCCCCAGACCATGACACTCCCACCACCATGCTTGACTGTAGGTAAGATACACCATGCTGCTACAGATGGTTGCGCTTGTGACGTTGTAGCTGATTTCTCCTGCGGCCTGTCCCACTCTGAGGCTAGGGAGCTGCACGATTCTTTCCCCAGGAGTAGCGGAGACACGATCGGAGAGTCCGGGGCCTCCGGCTGGCACTGCGACTCCAAGGTATGGCCTGGTGTAGGGTGCATCTTCCCTGTCTTTTTCTGGGTGCCTGAGACCGCGTTGTTACTGCGAGGCGGCACCATCTTGGGATCCAAGGCCGGGGTCGGTGTGACTGAGTTTCGGAGGAAGTAGGACGAGATGTCCAAACCCCGATGAGCGGCAGGAGTGCCCTGTGCTTTGTCCGCCGTGGACATGAAAGATAGCGAGGTCTGGCGTGACTGAAAGGCTCACTCTCCCGGTTACCGCACGGAGCTCCTCGGCATGCGTCCTCACAGTGCCATAGCTAAGCCACCCGGCAAGGCACTCTTTGTCCTCCTCACCTGGTTGCCGCCACACACGCTTGACACCATCTGAACCAAATAAGTTTATCTTGGTCTCATCAGACCACAGGACATGGTTCCAGTAATCCATGTCCTTAGTCTGCTTGTCTTCAGCAAACTGTTTGCAGGATTTCTTGTGCATCATCTTTAGAAGAGGCTTCCTTCTGGGATGACAGCCATGCAGACCAATTTGATGCAGTGTGCGGCGTATGGTCTGAGCACTGACAGGCTGACCCCTCCACCCCTTCAACCTCTGCAGCAATGCTGGCAGCACTCATACGTCTATTTCCCAAAGACAACCTCTGGATATGACGCTGAGCACTGCACTCAACTTCTTTGGTTGACCATGGTGAGGCGCTGTTCTGAGTGGAACCTGCCCTGTTAAACTGCTGTATGGTCTTGGCCACTGTGCTGCAGCTCAGTTTCAGGGTCTTGGCAATCTTCTTATAACCTAGGCCATCTTTATGTAGAACAACAATTCTTTTTCTCAGATCCTCAGAGAGTTCTTTGCCATGAGGTGCCATGTTGAACTTCCAGTGACCAGTATGAGAGAGTGAGAGCGATAACACCAAATTTAACACACCTGCTCCCCATTCACACCTGAGACCTTGTAACACTAACGAGTCACATGACACCGGGGAGGGAAAATGGCTAATTGGGCCGAATTTGGACATTTTCACTTAGGGGTGTACTCACTTTTGTTGCCAGCGGTTTAGACATTAATGGCTGTGTGTTGAGTTATTTTGAGGGGACAGCAAATTTACACTGTTATACAAGCTGTACACTCACTACTTTACATTGTAGCAAAGTGTCATTTCTTCTTCAGTGTTGTCACATGAAAAGATAGAATAAAATATTTACAAAAATGCGAGGGGTGTACTTACTTTTGTGAGATACTGTATATATCAATAGTGCTGTCAAGAACGAAAACGAAAGTTTTTTGTGATGAATAGATGAATGTGATAGAATATAAAATTAGTTCAAAATCCAGAACAAGCGTGTGCCCTCTTGCAATAGCGTTACACAAAGGCATGTAGAGAAGTACATAATGATGGATGGATGGATGGATGGATGGATAGATAGATAGATAGATAGATAGATAGATAGATAGATAGATAGATAGATAGATAGATAGATAGATAGATAGATAGATATTGATGTTACCTGGGTCAAACTGGACGAGGCTTGCACTGCTGTGTGTAAAATCCAGGCCGTGTCTGGCGGAAAGTTCTTGAACCTTTAAACAGAAATATTCCATTTATACGTTTTAGTTGACATTTGCGTCGATCGGATCTGATCACATAGAAAGCTCCGGATTGATCCCCCCCAGGTCATTCACACACAGGGAGGATCGCTGTGAGACATAAATGACAGATGTGGAACTGAATATATATTTACCATCAAACTATCATCTATGGTCATTGTTCTAGATGTTCCTTCACAGGGCGGCATATCTAGGGGGTCCCATGCCTGTTCCCTGGAGTTATAAAGAATCTCAGGGGGTTCACCGTTACAAAATAGAGCGCCCGGAATTTCCATTTCTCCTTCCGAAGAAGTGCGGTCCTGGGTAAGGCCAGGCACACAACTATGCGTGACGGAAACTCGTGCAAAACAATGCGCTTTCCCAACACGCACAGAAATGCGCTGCTCTTTAGCAGACACGTGACGGTGCCATTGATTGTTAATGACACCCCCACACATCTGCAGGTCTTCACGTGCGCCAAACCGCATAGCGCCGTAGCACCATGTGATTCGGTACGGCTCGTTTTTGGAAGAGAGTCAGGGACTCTCATTTCCACGTTTCTGGCGCATAGTGCAGCCCATTGAAATGAATAGGCTGCTCTACACGTAACCTCGCCCGCGCTTGGTGGCACCTGTAAGTGTGAACCCCCCCAGCCTAATGGTTACCAGTCACTAGGTCAAATCTGCGATCCCTTGGGGAGGCGATTATATTATTGACTCTAAAAAAAAAAAAACATTTTTTTCCAATAATTTCAAAAATGTGATGTACAATAACTAAGAAAAAAATTATTTAATAAATTGGCATTTGATTAAATTTTGTTTCCTACCTTTTTTTTTTTTTGCTTTGTTTTTTTCTTTACTAAATCATGCCAAGAGTTTCAATGAAAAAAATAAAAAAAATCAGACAATACAACATAGCATCTCCCTTTTTTTTTCAAACAAATAAGTGCTCCTAAAAAAAGCCAAACATTTATTTTTCTAATAATTTAAAAAATGGGATGTACAATAATCAAGAAAAAATAATGATTTAAAAAATTGGCAGTTTATTATGTTTTGTTTACTACCTATTTTTTCACTTTGGTTTACATAGTTACATAGTTGGTAAGGCTGAATAAAGACAACAGTCCATCCAGTTAGACTTGTGTAGGTTTATTCTTTGGTAAATCAGGCCAAGAGTTTAATTATATAAAAAGCCTATATTTTATTTTTATTTTTGCTTTGGTTTATTGTTTAGTAAATCAGGCTAAGAGTATCAATTAAAAAACAGACAATCCAAAATAGCGCCTCCCCCTTTTTTTTTTAAACAGATAAGTGCTCTTAAAAAAAAATCAAAAGGTTTTCTAATCATTTCAAAAATGTGACATACAAAAAATACTAAATTGTGAAAAAATTGTGAAAAAAAATTGTCATTTTACATTTTGCAAAACATGAGATAACCAATGTATATAGATTCTGTACCTGCCCTTTGTTGTTTCCCTTTTTATTTTATTTTATTTTTTTTTTATTTGGTTCATTCTTTAGTAAATCAGGCCAATAGTTTTAAGAAAAAAAAAACAGCAGATGGTCCAAAATAGTTTCTCATTTTTTTCCCTACAAATAAGTGCTCTAAAAAGCAATCATTTTTTCTAATAATTCCAAAACGGATGTACTATAATTGAGAGAGAAAAAAGCAAATGATGAATAGGAAAAAAAAAGAATTTTATTAAGTTTTGCAAATACAACAAATAAGTGCTCTTTAGAAAGCAAAACATTTTTCTAATAATTTCAAAAATGTGATATATAATAACTGAGAAAGAAAAAAAAAATTAGGAAAAAACTTGAATATTTACTACATTTTGCAAAAAGTGATATAATCAATGTATTTACCCTTGAAATTGTTTCCTACTAATTTTTCTTCTTTTTAGCCCTGCAAACAATAAATTTAAATCCGTCCCTGAGGAAACAAACTAAACAAGCAAAAAACGACTGAATAGCAGAGAAAACAAGTCAGTAGTTTTCTCTAAAATAATTAAAAAAAAAATGTTTTTTTTTTAAATTTTATTTCCAGGCCTGACTGAGAATCCAGGCAATGTTAGTTATCTGCAGGCACAGTCGCTGTGTTTGGCTCAGCTTATCGACTTGAAGCAGATTTTTGCAGGCCTGTTATCTCGCTCTTTACATGTCCATGCACACAGAACCGGTGGCCCCACATAAATATCTTCCTCCAAAGCCCAACACCTTCCAGGATTTGGCACGGGGAAATGGGTGATGTGTGTGCTGGAAGGATTTAGTGAGGATTGAGCCTGCGGAAAGCCCCCAAACTTTATATTTTTTTGTCAACTTGCAAAAAAAAAAAAAAAAAACATGAGAAAAAAGCGATGCTGGATTTGGTTGTATTAAACCCAAAAATTCTGGAGTAAAAGAAAAGCTCTGGAAAAGTAAATAGTTTAGAGGAAATCAAATGTTTTATGTGAAAATTGACTTTCTACTGGAAATATTATTTGCTAACATGACAAAAACAGGAATATTCCATAGAAGGTACACCGATCTTTAATTTTTTAAATATAAAATAATGAGATTTTAGTAACTTGGACTTAGCTTTTAGAGTTTTCGAAAAAAGGAAATTTGTTCCCCTTTGACGAAATTCTATTGTCATCTATAGTCATCTAGGCTAAGGCTAAGGCTAAGGCTAAAGGCTAAGGCTTAAGGCTAAGGCTAAGGCTAAAGGCTAAGGCTAAGGCTAAGGCTAAAGGCTAAGGCTAAGGCTAAGGCTAAAGGCTAAGGCTAAGGCTAAAGGTTAAAGGCTAAGGCTAAGGCTAAAGGCTAAGGCTAAGGCTAAAGGCTAAGGCTAAAGGCTAAGTTCACCTTTTGAAACATAGAAACAGAAGATTGCAGGAAAAAGACCAAGTGGTCTCCATTGAATCTGCCCCATTTTTTTTAAATTGTTTATGCTTTTTTTCTCTAACTTTTTTGACTAGATCTATGTTTGTCCCAAGCATGATTGAATCTACTTACTGTTGAATAAAATGCAGGGAATGGCCCTAAACTCACATTTCTGGAAACAGGTATATAGGATCTCTCAAACATTTACAAACTTCCATATACCATTTGACCCTACCTTTCTCCTTCCTCCTCAAAAATTCAATCTCCACCATAATATATCGAAAATAATTCAGAGACATCTCATAGATCCAGTCTGTATTCCAGCCCGCTGGTGCAAAGTATATATCCCCTTCAATTCCAATGTGACTTAACAATGTAGACAGCATTGGAAGGATAGAAGATCTTTTTCCCCCCAAAAAATTACAAACTTCCATATACCCTTTGACCCTTCCTTTCTCTTTCCTCCTCAATAATTCGATCCCCACCATAATATATCGGAAATCAATTGCGAGACATCTCATAAATCCAGGCCTGTATTCCAGGTGGCTTCCAGCAATTGCAGAAACTCAGATGGGGCTCAGGAACCACCCTGCACCCGGTAATGACGTCAACGGCGGTTCCTGAGCCCGATCTGAGTCTCTGGAAGTGCTGGAGGCCACCTGCTCAGCCAGTACCAGCGGCCAGCAGTGTTCCTCACCTGCAGCCCGTCTTCCTGAAGGAGTGGATGAACCTCTACATAAGGCCTTTTGCCACACATGCGCTGACAATGCTTTTATCTTGTGAGTTGCCATTTGTCTTTTTAATAAAAATGTTTTTATACTGCTGTACTTAGATTGGCGCTGCTCTTTTTCTGTTTTATGTCCGCACAGAGTTCCTTCTAGCTCTTTTCAGAGCCTGCAGCTGTCTAAAGCCAGAATTTTACCTTCTGAGACCTCAAAAGACACCTTGGACTTTCCACCCATGGTCCACAGATGACAGACTGATCCAGTGCCCCCACATTCTCTCCATCCAGCTACCAGGGCGCACAAGAGGTTACATGTTTATCTACTATGACTTAACAGAGTACACAGCATCAGAAGGATGGAGGATCTGACTCATTCTGCCCAAAAAATAGGTCAGATCTGTTCAACAAGACATGGTTCGACTGGTTCCAGTTTGTCTACTTGAAGGAAGGTGAGCACCTGCTGGTGGGACAGGACTGGATGGACACAGTCCCATCTACCCTCCTGTTACTGCCCTGACTTCATCCACCCATTCCTGGACAAAATCTCATTATGCCCCTCAGTGGTTCCACTGTGACTCAACAAAGTAGACAACATCAGAAGGATGAATGTCCAGACTAATTTGCAAAAAAATAGTTCAGATGTGTTCAACAAGACATTGTTCTATTGGTTCCAGTTCATCTACTCGGAAGAGGGTAAGCACCTGCTGGTGGCACAGGACTGAGCGGACACAGTACCCATCTACTCCCCTCCTACTGCCCTGACTTCATCCGTCATTCCTTGACAACATCTTGTTATGCCCCCCAGTGGTTCCATTGTGACTCAACAAAGTAGACAGCATCAGAAGGATAGAGAACCTGACTTGAAAACAGATCAGATGTGGTCAACAAGTCATGGTTCCAGTTCATCTACTCCGAAGAGGGTAAGTGCCGTCTGGGGGGACAGGACAGAGCGAGGACAGTACCCATCTACCCCCCTCCTACTGCCCCGACTTGATCCACCCCTACTACATTCCATTCCTCCTGTTCCTTGACAGCATCTCATTATGCCCCTCAGTAGTTCTCCCACCCTCACCCCCATCTAATTTCCGCCTTTAGTCCCTTGTTTACACCCCTCACCACCCACTGACACCCCTCACCACCCACTGACACCCCTCACCACCCACCGACACCCCTGTATCTTAATAGTGATGCATCGCGTAATCGAATCTTTGACATGATAATCGTAATCGAATCGAATTGTGAGGCCAGTGAAGATGCGCACCCCTAGTGCGTTGGGCTCGAACACACGCAAACTGCGATTGTCCCACACATGTTAGGTATCACTGGGTACGTTGGATCATGGACATTTCTAGCACTAGACCTTCTCTGTACATCTAAAGTGGTTACCTGTAAAGGCTTTTAAAGCTTTGCCTATGGATAATAAAATTTATGCCATTTGTTGCAGTTGTGCGGAGGTGCGCAATTTTAAAGCGTGACATGTTTGGTATCTATTTACTCGGCGTGACATCATCTTTTATAGTTTACAAAAAAGTGGGTTATTTATTGTGTTTTTTTGCATTAAAATTTTAAACAGTGTATTTTTTTCTCAAAAACTGTGTTTGAAAAAAGGCTGCACAAATACCGTGTGACAATAAAAATTGCAAAACCCACCAATTTATTTTCTAGGGCCTCTGCTTTAAAAATATAAATATATATATATAATGCTTGGTGGCTTCTACCTAATTTTCTAGCAAAAAAAACAAAACAAAACAGATTTTCACATGTAAACAAAAAGTGCCAGAAAACGCCTGGTCTTTAAGTGGGTTTAAAGTGATTTTTAATGCAATATTTTGCAATGTCTCCATTATCTAGCAGCAGCGCAGATCTTACCTTTATTCCAATGAATGCTGGATCCTTGCTGCTCCCTGTTCTCATTAGCGTGATAGCGAGAGTCCCCGAGTTTTCGCAAACCCGATAATACGGCTCAGCAAGTTGTAGGATCGACCACTGCAGTTCAAGACTGAAAGAAGACAATTATATTAATGTGCAGATTTTCAGAGTGCAACCAACCAAACAATTATAAAAAACACAAACTTTTGTGTCTTGTAGTTAGCCAGACACTCAGACTCCATTCACAAAGCGGTATCTTACCCTGTCCGAGCAAAAAAAAAAGTGTTTTTGCATTCACTAAAAACCGCTATTAAAATACCGCATGAGTTATTTTATGAAGTCATGCGGTATTTTAGTAGTGAAGGCCTGCGATAATTTACAGGCGGCGTTAGACGGCGTCCTTAACACAGGCTTTAAATAGCTGGGTGTTAAGGAGCAGGCGGCCGGCGGCGTCCTTAACAACCAGTAGCTAACATATGCCGGTAATAAAAAATTAAGTAAAAAAACGGTGTGGGATCCTCCCTCCAATCTATACCAGACCCTTCCAAACACCTGTAGCTCCAACACTAACCAAACTGTAACCCTAACACTGATTCTCCCTGTAAACTCAACACTAACCGCTGATGCAACTCCAACATTTTCCCCTCCTGTAACCTCATAAATATCCTTCCTTGGAACACTAACCCTCCCTATATCCCTAACACTAACCGTCCCTATAGCTCCACCACTAATCCAACTGCGACCTTAAAACTAACCCTCCCTAAACCCTAACACTAACCCTCCCTATAACCCCAACACTAACCGTCCCTATAAAACCGTCCCTATAACCCTAACACTAACCGTCCCTATAGCTCCACCACTAACCCAGCTGTGACCCTAAAACTAGCCCTCCCTAAACCCTAACACTAACCCTCCCTAAACCCTAACACTAGCCCTCCCTATCACCCTAACACTAACTGTTCCTATAACTCTACCACTAACCCAACTGTGACCCTAAAACTAACCCTCCCTATAACACTAACCCTCCCTATAACCCTAACACTAACTGTCCCTATAGCTCCACCACTAACCCAACTGTGACCCTGACACTAACCCTACTTATAACCCTAACACTAACCCTCCCTAGAACCCTAACACTAACCCTCCCTATAGCTCCACCACTAACCCAACTGTGACCCTAACACTAACCCTCCCTATAACCCTAACACTAACCCTCCCTATAACCCTAACACTAACCCTTTCCTATAACCCTAGCACTAACCGTCCCTATAGCTCCAACATAAATCCAACTGTGATCCTGACACTAACCCTCCCTATAACCTTACCGCTAATCCTCCTGTAACTTCAGCACCAACCCTCCCTACAGCAGTAATACTAACCCAACTGTGACCAAAGCACTGATCCTCCCTGTAATCCTAACACTAACCCTTGCTGCAACTCCAGCATTTTCCTTCCCTGTAATCCCATACCTATCCCTCCGTGTAACTATAACACTAACCCTTCCTATATAATCCTAACACTAACCCCTCAGTAACTAACACTATCCCTCCCAATTGCCTCAACACTGACCCGATTGTGATCCTAATGCTGATCCTCCCTTTAACCCCAACACTAACTCTTGCTATAACCAGGGCCGTCTTTAAAGCAGGGCAAAAGGGGCAGCTGCCCTGGGCCCAGTCACTGTTGTAGGGCCCAAAGCAGCTGTCCCTCAAATAGTTGATGAGTGGATTTAGGGGGCCCAAGAAAATGTTTGCCCAGGATCCAATCAATATTAAAGACAGTCCTGGCTATAACACCAACACTAACAATCCCTGGAACCTTAACACTACCCCTCTGTAACTCTAACATTACCTGTCCCCATAATCCTAACACTAACCCTTCTAAACTCTAACACTAACTGTCCTTATAACTCTAACACTAACCCCTCTATAACATTAACCCTTCCTATAGTCTTAACACTAACCCCACTGTAACCCTAACACTGATCCTCTATGTAAGCCCAACGCAAACCCTTGCTGTAACACCAACACTGTTTCTAACTCCAACAATAACCCTCCTTGCTACTCCAATATTTACCCTCCCCAAACCTACCCCTCCCTGTAACGCTAACACAGATTTTGTTTGTAAACCTAACTCTATTTTTCCCTGTAGCCCTAACACTTTCCCTCCATGTTACCCCATAACTATCCCTCTTTTAAACCCTAACATTAGCCCTCCATATAACCCTTACACTAACTCTGCTTGTAACCCTGACAATAACCCACCATGTAACCCTCTCAGAAACATACCCAATGTAAAGGGATTCTTCATCCTAGGATACTCACTGCTAGGGCTTTCTATGCCATAAACCAGGGGTCTCCAAACCTTTCAAACAAAGGGCCAGTTTATTGCCCTTTAGACTTTAGGAGGGCCGGAATTTGCCCAGCGGTGGCAGAAAGTGTCTCGGGCTCGGCATCAGTGAGAATAAATATGGCCTCGGGGTTGGTAGTCAATAGAAAAGGAGGAGTAGTGCCACTATTTGTAGGAGGACTAGTATCCCATGATAGGTATCGGTGGAAGAAATAATGCCCCATTATTGGTGTCAATGTGGGAGGAATGGCTTATCAGTAGGAGGAATAGTACCCCAAGGGCCAGATAAAGGCTAGCAAAAAGGCCACAATTGGCCCTCGGGCCGCAGTTTGGAGACCCCTGCCAAAGACCAACCCTTCCTGAGCCGTATAGCACCAGAGTCCCAATGTCTGCAGTTTTGCGAACTTCCTGCCTCATTTTGTATGTCACACTCAGTGAGCAGGATTTACTTCTGTTAGTTGGCTTTCTTGGTTAATATTATTTCAGAAACGTATGTTTAGGTGTGGCTTTTTTTAAAATGTGGTGTAGATAAAAGAACTCTAAAGGGTGAGGCAAATGCCTAACACAGCCGTCACAAATAATTCCCATAACTGGTCTAATATGTGTATTTACTAAGATCTTCAGCCCCATCTAGTGGCTATAATGCCATTTTTTCCCTGAAATTCTGCAATCAGGAAAATGGTGCATTATGGCCACTAGATGGATACATAGTCGAAGCAGCAGACCCAAAGTAAAAGTATGTGGATTTTTTGTGCAGGATATCCCACTGTTCTGGGTAGTGTGTGTTAGCCATTAGCAATGGGGTCCAGCCAAAGGGTAAGAAAAAGAGGCATCTGTCTTGGGCACTTTAGCAGGAGGGTGCTGAAAAAGGGAGGGGCCTGCAACCTATGCTGCTGAAGTAATTCACAGCTCATGGTGGGGGCACCTAGGATGCTAATGGAACTTGTCCTCCCAGCATGGCTCAGCAACAGATACAATAATATTATCAGCACAAAGACTTCAATATTCCACAAGGAACCCACATTTCAGGAGGAATTTTATTTCCAGCCGGGTCTGTGACTTGAAATTCAAAGCTGTCTGAATTCACATCTAATAAGGGGTTAATGACATAGCGAATCAGCCTGTGATTAATATCCTTCTGTGTGAACGTTCTTCCTATGTGGTCACCTGTAAAAAAAAAAAAACAGATTAAATAACCTGCAGATACAAAATAGTTACAGTAGATGTAAACCCTAACCAAATGACTAAATCACTGTGTATCAAAACCAACTGCCATTTTTTTGATCCTTTGTTACAAGACAAGAATTTTCTATTTCAAAGCCATAGAAGTTAAATGAGTAAATCGGAGGGTCAGTTTACACTTTTCCAATGCACTGCTTTGACGCAACTCACGTTCAGACGTGAAAAAAACATGCAATGCTCAATAATGCTACCAGACAAATGCAGGGCCCTAAAAGTTTTCAGCTTCAGCAAAATTTCACTGATGAAGAAATGGATATTTTTGGGGCAAAATCGACATGTGCACTGCTGAAAAATGTGTTCATCTTCATTTCATTTTGTTTTTTTTTGTTTTTTTTGTGTCATTCGTTATGATCGCAGTTCGTAAATTCAAAAATTTATAAATTCGAAAATTCATAAATTTGTAAATTTCGAAAATCCGAAAAATTTGAAAATCCGTAAATAAGAAAAAAAATCATAAAATTTGAAAGAATGAAAATACGAAAATTCTAAATAATAACTAACTAATAACAACTAACTATTAAATGATAGGTATTGGAATTTCCTTTCAAATTTGGCTGTTAGTGAACGTAACGAATACAAATTTATCCGAAGTTCCGAATTATCCGAAATAACAAATGCCGTATCTAAACAAATGGAACGGAACAAATGAATAATGAATAATAATAATAAAAAGTTATTATTATTATTGTTATTTATTATTATTCATTCATTACTTTCCATTCGTTTAGATACAGCATTCGGATTCGTTATTTCAGAGAATACGTAACTTTGGATAAATTCGTATTCGTTACGTTCACTAACAGCCAAATTTGAAAGCAAATTCCAATACCTATCATTTAATAGTTAGTAATAGTTAAGATATTATTAATTAATTAATATTTCAGATTTTCAAATTTTTGGATTTTTGAATTCCAAATATATATTTTCCTGCACACTGCACCAACTAGCCATAAAAAAAAAAAAAATTTACACAGTTAAGAAATTTGTGTTAAAACATGAAGTTTTAGTTGCAAATAGATGTGGATGTTACACTGCCTTGTTAAGGCCCCTTGGTGTAGGGTGGTCTCCAGCTCTAATCTATGAGAGCCTCAATCTTGAAACATACAGTATATAGGAGTGGATAAACTGAGGGCAGGTATGTCTGTAGGGAGCCCATTCCTCCATTAATGCGGAGTTCCACCCACAAATACATCTTTATATATTTCAAATCCCCTATGCATGATGAATCACCTTTGGGAAAAAAAAAATTATACTCACCCTAAGTGCCCTTAAGTGCAACTTATTATTTCAAATGATCTTCCTTATTTCCGAAATTCGGAAATAAGAAAAACATTTGAAATAATAATAAATACCTATTAAATTATAGGTATTGGAATTTTCTTGAAAATATGGCTATTAGTGATACATTTCATATTTAAGTTCACTAACAGCCAAACTTTCAAGGAAATTCCAATACCTATAATTTTATAGTTATTAATTAGTTATTATTTCAAATGTTTTTAGTTATTTTCAAATTTTCGGATTTCCGAATTTCGGATTTTCGGCTGTTCTGAATGCTGAATTTCCGAATTAGCACAATTGCCGAATTGCTGCAAATTTCCGAATTACCGCAATTACCGAATTACCGCAAATTTCCCAATTTCGGATTTCCGAATTTTTTAATCTCCAAATTCCGAATTTTTTTAATTTACGAATTTCCGAATTCCGAATTTTTTTGAATCTCAGAATTTCCGAAAAATGAAAAAAACTAATTTTTTAGCCATGCACAAGTCTAATATATACTGTACGTGGGCAGAATGACTGTGGATAGAAATGAAGGACGCCATGCCCCAACTATATATATTTAAAGAAATACAAAATCTGCTGCACACTGGATTGCTTCTCCCTGCCTTCTGGAAAGCTCCAGAACATAGCAGTGGAGCAGGTTAAGTGAGCAGTCTGAATATTTATGAGGTCCCAACCAATCCCTGGGGTGGTGTGCCCAGAAGGTGACTGGAGAACATAAATAATTTTGGGCTGGAGCAGTAAGGGTCTTGTCCCAGGAAGAGAGGCACCCAGCCTGGAGAATTATTGCCCTCCCAGGCCACTTACTGTAGTTGATATCTGCCAAGAAGATCAGGTCCCAGCAGATACAAAGCTGGGGCTGGGGGGATATCCATTCAAAGAAATTTCTGAGGTTAAAGAAGAAGGGGTAATCACCCAGAGATCAGTCTGAAGAGCCCACTTTGCAAATGTCTGCATGATACAGGAGGAAGGCATCCAACTACTTAAGGACTTGAACTGACCCCGAAGCAGGACCTGAGTGACTGTGCTACTGTGAAACCCATGGATTAATATTGCTAATAATTGCCTGGCTTGGTTCATTGTCTATGGTGCCCCCAGAAATTATCGAGGGGACTGTTCTAAAATGTGGCTGCAGAGAGAAAGGTGTCCTGTTATAGCTGTTCAGAATTCTGGAGTATCCTACACCTCCCTACCCTATCCAAGTTACTCAGCAATAAACACAAAAAAAGGCATCCCTTAGCACAGTGTTTCTCAACTCCGGTCCTCGGGACCCACTAACAGGTCAGGTTTGCAGAATAACTGAAATACATCACAGGTGATATAATTTGCTACTCAGTGATTGCAGTGTTCTAGTCTGCATCTCCCCAAGGTAATACTTAAAATCTGGCCTGTTAGTGGGTCCCGAGGACCGGAGTTGAGAACCACTGCCTTAGACTATTCGGTGAGCCAGAGGAGTGAATGATGCTGTGTGCCTGGCTGCTGCACTACAGAGAGGGAGGAACCTGGGATAAATCAGTGGCCCTTGCAGGGGTAGTTTGAGGAATACCTTATTGCAGTGATGACTCCCATTGTCTTTACCTGTCTTTGCGTTTTCCAAGTGTCCGAAACTGGGCGATCTCAGAATGACGTAGAGAAGGTCATCATCAGCGCTGTCGGGATCCGTGGCCTTCAGGTTTCGTGATGTGATCTGGATGACCGATTTCCCATCTTTCAAGTTTTCCACCGTAGAGGGTTTCTCCTTCTGTAGAATTTTTGGGGGCATTTTATCCACATGCTGCACCTTAAAAAAGCAAAGGAATAGTGTTTTAGACCTATGTGTTGCGGTAATGCACAATAAAACACGTGATGCATGGTAATGCAGGACTGGTGGTGCCATGCAAGGCTGATGATATTCTGCACAGCAGTTATAACTTTAGGACGCTACAAAGAGCAGCTACTGACCTCCTTCTGCAAATGCTGGTTGCCTGGCTGTAAACCAAGCCTCTGACTGCAACAATGTTTGAGTCACCATCCCTGAGCAGATCTACTCCTTCTGGATCAGTGACTTAAAACACTGAAGCCAGAGTCATCATGGTAGCCAGGCAACAGCACTGAAGTCGATGTGGAAATGAAAATGGAAGGCAAGTATATGCACATAAAGAACCATGTCCCACTAACAGGTTTCACCCAACGTGGGTTTAATCTATGATTAAGCCCATATCGGGTGAAACATGTCAGGGGGCATGGTTCGGGAAGGGATGGAGCTGAAGTCTTCCTGTCCCATTTGAAATTGAGCGGCTTTCACTGTGCGCTGCTATCTTCCCCATGTATATTAACTGCAATGTGGAAATGTATTGGAGGGCTGACCACGCCTTTAGGGTGTCAGACTCATGGTAGTGACGTAATGAATTTACAGAAATGTGGAGATGGATTGGAGAAACGACAATTCTTCTAGGTTTCAAGACACAGGGGCGATCACATCATTCATTCTCAGGAATGTGGAGATGGATTGGAGAAACGACAACACCTTTAGGGACTGATGGGCAATGACATCATTCATTCACTTGAATATGGAAATGTATTGGAGGGCTGACAGCGTCTCTAGGGTGCCGGACTCATGGCATCCTTCATTCCTAGGGTGCCAGGGTCAGGGGTTAAGACATTATTCATCCTCAGAAATGTGGAGACGGATTGGAGGGCCGACAACACATCTGAGGCAATAACATTCATTCACATGAATGTGGAGATGTATTGGAGAGCTGACAACGCCTCTAGGGTGCCAGATTCAGGGGTGATGACATTATTATTACTCAGGAATGTGAAGACGGATTGGAGGGCTGACAACACCTCTGGGGTCCTGGACTCAAGGGTGATGACATCATTCATTCACATGAATGTGAAGATGTATTGGAGAGCCGACAACCACTCTAGGTTGACGGACTCACGGGTGACGACACCATTCATTCCAAGAATGTGGCGATAGATGCAAGGGCCAACGACACCTTTAGGGTGCTGGACTCAAGGGCGATGACATCATTCATTCACATGAATGTGAAGATGTATTGGAGAGCCGACAACCACTCTAGGTTGACGAACTCATGGGTGACGACACCATTCATTCCAAGAATGTGGCGATAGATGCAAGGGCCAACAACACCTTTAGGGTGCTGGACTCAAGGGCGATGACATCATTCATTCACAGGGATGTGGAGATGGATTGGAGGGCTGACAACACCTTTGACGACTCAGGGGCAATGGCATTATTCATTCACTTGAATGTGGAAATGTATTGGAGAGCCGACACCTTAACTAGGATGCAGGACTCATGGGTGATGGCATCCTTCATTCACTGGATTAGAGGGCCAGCAACACCTCTAGGCTGCCGGACTCATGGGTCAATGACATCATTCATTCACAGGGATGTGGAGATGGATTGGAGGGCTGACAACACCTTTGACGACTCAGGGGCAATGGCATCATTCATTCACTTGAATGTGGAAATGTATTGGAGAGCCGACACCTTAACTAGGATGCAGGACTCATGGGTGATTGCATCCTTCATTCACTGGATTGGAGGGCCCAACAACGCCTCTAGGGTGCCAGACTCAGGGGTTAAGACATTATTCATCCCACATCATACACATCTGGGGCAATAACATCATTCATTCACATGAATGTGAAGATGTATTGGAGAGCTGACAAGGATTCTAGGTTGATGGACTCACGGGTGATGACACCATTCATTCCAAGAATGTGGCGATAGATGCAAGGGCCAACAACACCTCTAGGGTTCTGGACTCAAGGGCGATGACATCATTCATTCACAGGAATGTGGAGATGTATTGGAGGGCTGACAACATTCATTTATTCACAGGAATGTGGAGATGTATTGGAAGGCTGACAAAGCCTCTAGGGTGCGGGACTCATGGGTGATGACATCTTAATTCCCATGAATGTGGAGATGGATGGAAGGACTAACAACACTTCTAGGGAGCCAGACTCATAGATGAGGACATCATTCATTCTCAAGAATGTGGAGTTGGGTTGGAGGCCCTGTAGGTGGGGTGCAGCGTGGAGCGTGGGGTGCAGCTTGGAGCAGAGGCAATAATTCATACAGACAGGTGCAATAGAAACTTGTTTTGAAGTGATGCAGCAACGGTTCACAATAAATCTGGACTGCAGTCTGCCCAACAGCGTAGACAGAACAGGTATCAGCCAGACTGACAGCATCTGTTGAGGATAGCATGCAGCCTGGTCGTCTCATGCCCAATCAGGAAGATGTCCATTAGAGTAGCGACCCTATGTTTTCCCTCCTCGCCAGGAACCTCTTCCTATCACTACTACTGCCCCTTGCCGGCAGGGTACCTTTTCCTGGACTACCCACTTGCGTAAAGCGCGCCAAACCCAGGAGCCAGAGTCTAAATAGACTCTGCAACACCCATGATGGCCACCAAAGTCGCATGTGTGGCCAGCATCCAATTGGATCACTGCCCCAGTGATTCATCAAACCATAGAGGAACCCTGTTCCACATGACTCCCTCTTCATTGTGCTGCGGTTGAGCGCCACCTGCAGTGGAGACAGCAAACTGCACCTGCCTACAGGCCAACAACACAACTTTGAATTTAGGGGTTTAATAGTTTACGTCCCTTGATAAGAAATAAGGCATTATCACAATCACTGGCAGGATCAACAGGTAAACTTGGAGAATCAAGAGAATGTTACCATGATACTGTAATGTAAATGATTATAAAACAAATGGAAGATATATTTGTAGATTGATTATTAATTTGGGATGGAGTTCTATTTTTTTTTTTTTGGTGGTAGGAAGGGCAAATTTTGCCAAAAAACAAACCAAAAAAAAAAAAAAAACACTCCTCATTAGCCTCTTTATTTGATTTTTTTGCACAGACAGCCAAAAAATAAAGGAAATTAAAAAAATAGAAAATGACTGCGCAAATCATAAAATACACACAAAAAAAGAGAAAAAAGTAAACAAAAGAAATACAAAGAGTAAATGAAATAGACTAAACTGCTCTGAATACATCACCCGAAAACACATTAAATAAATAATTTAAAAGAATTGGATTGATCGTGGTTTTTTTTTCTAACTACACAGCTCGGCAGGTTTGCAATGGTGCATGCCCCTGAAGGCGGTGACTGAAAAACAAATGATTTTATAAATCTAAACCAAAATGATTATTTTATGAGTATACAACAAACAAAAAAAAAAAAAATCTGAAATGTCTGCTAAATTAGTCTTTCCTGCTCATTTAGGAGAACGTTCCTTCTGCAAAAACCGTGAACTGCAAAAACTTTTTTCACCTGTTCAAGCAATGTGCACCCCGCGGGACGCCCACCTCCACGCTGCTGTCCAGCTAATTAGCCGCCTCGCTGACTGCGTTCTGTATTTCTGAATTGATGGCTCCCTACCTGACATCTCATGACACGTGATTAGCAATCTAGGCCACAAATTTACCAAATAAGCAGTTTAGACATTCATGGCCGTTAACTCTTTGTCGGCCTCACTCACCGTGACCGGCCCAAGGCTGGGACAACGGGTTTTATATATTTTTTTCCTTCAGTATCTTAAGTCTAGGTTCACACCTATGCGGCTGCTCTGTCTGTTTTTTTCCCCGTTTTTTACCACGTCTTTTCCCAGCGATTTGATTTGCGTTTTTCATTTTATTTTTTTTGGGCGGGGGGGGGGGTGGGATTTGTTGCTAGGCAGATTTAAAAATGCGTTGTTTAGGGTGGGGGGGGGGGCGGGTTTTTTTTATTTTACTTTTTGCGTTTAGTTTAGCGACCCTTTTCTGCACCATTTTTTGCCCCTTTTTTTGTCTGTCTCGTCGGCGTATCCACACTTGGATCTGAATTCTATGACTTCCTTTTTTTATATATTTTGGGCAACAGGGTCGGAACCCGGCCAGTGCCACTCACTCCGGCTGTTTCTCAATTGCCGGTACTTACAGATTTGACGAATAAACCATTTAAACACCGGATCTAACGATTAGTGCACAGTACTCTACAGTCCATCCCTCGGTAGTTAAGTCTTTATGTCTTGCGTCAGTCGCTCCGCCGATTAATCGACCTGTCGTCGC
>BLSH010271615.1:1631311-1643354 GCA_018402905.1 Glandirana rugosa | reverse complement strand
ATGCCTGATTGTTGCTTTAACGTTTTTCAATGCAAAGGCTCAAGTGTGTTTCTTGGGGGGGGCTTCAGGTTTGTTGCCACCGAGTCTTTATCGTTACATTAATCTATTTTTTCCTTTCTCCAATTGCCCAGAAATCTGTGAAAATCCCTCGTAACCTAACAAGGGAACAACACTGCGCTCCGCGTCCAGCCCTGGCACCGAGTCCTCCGACGGAGCGCTGGCAGATTGGAAGTTACGCATGTGTTGAGCAGATGGGTAAACTTTAAAGAAACGCGAGAAAAAAAAAAAAAAGCAATTTATTAAATCACCTGGAAACAGCAGCTCGACTCCAAAAATAGTGAGAATGAAATATAGCAGAGGACGGCGCGGGAAGCTGGCACGGCCCGGCACCAGAAGGTACCGGTTACAAAACAAGATAAACATTTTGGGAAGCCTCAGCTGTGGAGCGGAATAATGAGCTGCTATTTAACCCAATAAGCCCAACCCCGATAAATGCTACCAGCATGGCGGATTCTGTGTTTCTCTCCTGCTTACCTTGAATCAGCGGTTTTTTTTTGGCATCTGTTGGACAGGCGGGCAACTTAGATGCGTTTGGAAGGTGTGGGATAACCTGTGAACGACTTGTACAGATGGCACCGGCTCTCTAAGGCACTTAAAGCGGTTGTCTACTCAAAAAAAATAAAAAATAAAAAATAAAAACCTGCAAGACAATAGCATAATGAGCTAGTATGCACCGCATACTAGCTCATTATGAAATACTCACCTTAAAATGAAGATCCGACCGAGCCGCTCGGTCCCCTCCGTGGGAGCGGACATCTTCACCCGGATCTTGCTTCCGGGTACGCGGCTCCGGCGCTGTGACTGGCCGGAGCTGCAAGACGTCACTCCCGCGCATGCGAGCGGGGCTCATTTTTCCCGTCAGGGTCCGGAACTAATGCCGGCTTTTGCCGGGACACATACACAGCGCATGCGCCGTAACGATATATTACATTAGAAAGGGAATATCTTCTAAACCATACAGGTTTAGAAGATATTCATTTTACCTACAGGTAAGCCTTATTCTAGGCTTACCTGTAGGTAAAAGTACAAAAAAAGGGTAGACAACCGCTTTAAGGCTGAAGTTTAATCTGCTTATATTTTGACTTCCCTGGTTCCTCCAACATATTAATGTTATTTTTACATAAACTGTTTACATTTTCATTATAGACCTCATTTTAGACACAGAGACATCATCACTGGGTCTCTATGCTTCTCTATGCAATGCAGGCAGATCATGGCGGTGGGAGGGGCCAGCAGAGGGCTGTACAGGGCTTCCTGACAACATCACAGCACCCGGCCTCAGTACTCCTTTCAAAATTTCTCAGCCTTCCTCTTGGGAGGGGTTATGCAAATATCAGAATGTCTTGATGGGGGTCAGTCTGCAGGAGGGGGCATTCCTAGGCAGGTTGTATTTACTAGGTAACCCCCCACCCGCTGTGATGCTGATCCTCCATGATTGACAGACCTGAAATCCAATGAATGAAAGGGGCGGGCCAGAGACAAAAGAACTTAGAGGATTCCATAAAACTGCTCAGGATTTGTCTTTTGCTCTATGGCTCTTTTATTAGAGAAATAAACAATATAGTAAAGTAGTCCTATACCCTCCTCTCTTTTAAATCTAACATATTGATGTCTGCAAAATTCCAAAAAATTTGACTCTTTAAATGCGTAAAAATTTCTTCTTCCTGATCCCCCAGTGCCACTTCCCTGAACTTCCAGTCGGGGGCAGCACACACTATAAAGGTCACACGATTGTCTGCAACAGGACTATAAGTCCCTTTATACTTTGCATCATTAATGCAAGGCACATGCCTGACCAGCTTAAGGGTTCATTTGGTTGGAACGCTGGCACATGCAATGCCAGAAAGGTGGCCCCAGTGGACTCTGCAAGAGAAATTTGAGTGCAGATTAGGGATGAGGGAACCACGGACAAACCCGGAAGTAAGCTGTCATTGTTGGGCCAATGAGCTGTAGGCAAGGGATTGACCTAATATGGACAATATTGTTGTTATTGGCCATTTGGTCATATTAGCTTAATGATGTCACAAGCATGGCATTGACCTAATACGATGGTCAATGATGTCACAAGCATGGCATTGACCTAATACTGCATGTCCATGTGGCCAATGATGTCACAAGCATGCCATTGACCTAATATGATGGTCAATGATGTCACAAGCATGCCATTGACCTAATATGGCCATGTGGCCAATAATGTCATGAGCATGTCAATGACTTAATGTTACCAGGTGCGCCATGATTTCAAAAGCATGTCTTTGACCTAATATGGCTATGTAGCCAATGAGGTCATGAGCATGTGATTGATCGAATATGGCCATGTGGCCAATGATGTAACAAGCATGTCATTGACCTAATGTGGTGGGCAATGATGGTAAAAGCATGTCATTGACCTAATATGGCCATATGGGCAATAATATCACAAGGATGTCCTTGACCCAATATAACCATGTGGCCAATGATGTCACAAGCATGTCACTGACCTAAAATGACCAATGATGTCACAAGCATGTCACTGACCTAAAATGGCCAATGATGTCACAAGCATGTCACTGACCTAAAATGGCCAATGATGTCACGGGCATCGCTGCCCCTTTATGTACATGCAGCTGTGCGTGAGAAATCCACCTGCAGCTCAGTGCCCTAGCAATGGCATCTTACCTCTGGGTTCATCTGAACTTGGGTTTGGACTGATGTGCATCGTATTAGGTCAATGATTAGATGATATTAGGTCAATGATGTCATAAGCATCCCGAATTTGTGTAAGTGCAGCTGTGAGCTGCAGGCAGGGGGTTTACCTAATATGGCCATTGTCATTGTAATTTACCATTTGGCCATATTAAGTCATGATATCACAAGCATGTCAATAAACTATAATGGCTGTGTGGCTAATAATGTCACAAGGGTGTCATTGACCTAATATGGCCATGTGGTTATTGGTGTCACAAGCATGTCATTGGCCTAATATTATCATGTGGCCAATGATGTCACAAGCTAGTCATTGACATAATATGGCCGTGTGGGGAACAATGTCACAAGCATGTCATTGGTTTTATATGGCTGTGTGGACAACGATGTCACAAGCATGTCATTGACCCAATATAACCATGTGGCCAATGATGTCATGAGATAGTCATTGACATAATATTTCTATGCAGCCAATGATGTTACAAGCATGTAATTGACCTAATATGGTCTTGTGGTTATTGATGTCACAAGCATGCCATTGACATAATATGGCCAATGATGTCATGAGCATGTCATTGGCCCAATATAACCATGTGGCCAATGATGTCACGAGCTAGTCATTGACATATTATGGCTATGGGGCCAACGATGTCATGACTATGTCATTGTCCTAATATGACCATGTAGCCAATGATGTCAGAGCATAAAACTGACCTAATATAGCCATGTGGTTATTGATGGCACAAGCATGTCATTGACCCAACATTACCATGTGGCCAATGATGTCATGAGCTAGTCATTGACATAATATTTCTATGCAGCCAATGATGCTATGAGCATGTAATTGACCTAATATGGTCTTGTGGTTATTGATGTCACAAGCATGCCATTGACCTAATATGGCCACATGGCCAATGATGTCATGAGCATGTCATTGGCCCAATATAACCATGTGGCCAATGATGTCACTGACATATTATGGCTATGGGGCCAACGATGTCATGAGTATGTTATTGACCTAATATTACCATGTAGCCAATGATGTCAGAGCATAAAACTGACCTAATATAGCCATGTGGTTATTGATGGCACAAGCATGTCATTGGCTTAATATGGCCATGTGGTTATTGTTATCACAAGCATGTCATTGACCCAATATAATCATGTGGCCAATGATGTCACAAGCATGTCATTGACATAACATGTCCATGTGGTCATTGATGTCACTAGCATGTCATTGATCTAATGTGGCCATGAAGCCAATGATGTCATGAGCATGTCATTGACCTAATATGGCCATGTGGTCATTGATGTCACAAGCATGTCATTGACCTAATATGACCGTATGGCCATAATAGGTCAATGATGTCAGAAACATCCTGGCACTTATTGGCCTGACACTGACAGCTCACTTCTAAGTTCGACCGGCCAGGAGTTCAGATGATATCCAAGCTCATAACTAGTGCAGATGTATGCTGCTGTATGTTAATTTTTGAACGGAGGGTTTGATAACACTTAATAATGGTGGCAGTTCCTGGAAGCGACATTTTATATAAATCTATGACAGTCATTTTGCAAGGGGCACTTTGGACACCGCGAAGCTGTCTAAGCCTTGTAAAGCTAGATTTAGATTCCCCACCCTTCGCATTGTACCAGATATTCTTCATCGCAGATGGCATTAAGATTTCCAACACAGGACCTCCCCAGCCTCGTTATTCATTCCTGCGCACGGCTGGTACCCTTCCTGACATATGGTGCCATTCCAGGGCGTTTAACCCTTTCTAAGGAACGGGCAAAAAAAAAATCCATCTCACCTGAATGAATCCGTCCCGGCCTCGCGGCTGTTGTCATGGACGTAGCAAACCTTCTGAGCCGCGACATCCAACTGGCTGAAGCTGGAGATGGGCAAGCCGGGATAATTGATGTACTCAATCTGACCATGGACAGGTGGCACAGAGACGGCATACAGCAGCCTCTCCGGTTTGCCCGTGCCATCTGTTGCCAAGAGAACAGCTGTCGTCAAGGTCACCCTGTCACCCTCTGTTAAAGTTACGGGTCTGGTGAGGAGAACGATGTCACCTATGGAACACAAAAATGAAGGGACAACGTAACCAAATGATCCTGAAATGATGAACATTCCATCCTTAAAATAAAAATATGACAGAATGGGGGTTCCCTAATACTGGCCGTACAGATTGTATTACAGACAGCTTTCATGTATAATAAGAAATATATTTAAAGCTGAACTCGAGGGTATAAAAGACACAAGTGAATGCAGCTCTGTAATCAACAACACATCATTAAATGTATTTTTTTTTAACATACAAGCAATGTAAAAATACCTGAATGTGACCTGGTCTTTCAGTTCCTGTACAGCAGGGCTGGAGTGTTAGAGGAAGCAGCACAAGGAGCCATTTAGGTCATATGTTGACAAGAAGCATGCTGATAGGAGAAGAGAGCAGAGTGACAGAGATAGGTTCATCACTGTGCTGCTTCTTCTTTCACTGTCCAGTCACAGACTGGGGGCGGGTCCAGGATGATCTGGGCTCAGATGAAGCAGGTTGCATGATGCTAGCTAGCGGACTGAGGGCATCTAGTGGCAGAAAAAAAGTACTGCAGGGGTATATTTCTTGATTGATTCTCTGGATTGGCTTTTCTTATTTAGCTTGTTATGTTTGGCAGAGGTTTTATATATATATTGTGACAGGAGGCCAGGAAAACTACTGGTTGTGTCCAGGATGGGAGAAATATTTGTCCCGGTAGCAGTATATAGACTGTTTGGACCTGGGACAAATATATGCCCCATCCTGGACACAACCAGTAGTGCCTTTACACTCACATGAACTTTAATGTCATCCCAGTCTTAGTCCATTGGGTTCAATATTGAGTTGGCCCACCCTTTGCAGCTATAACAGCTTCAACTCTTCTGGGAAGGCTGTGCACAAGGTTTAGGAGTGTCTATGGGAATGTTTGACCATTCTTCCTGAAGGGCATTTCTGAGGTCAGGCGCTGATGTTGGAGGAGAAGGCCTGGCTCGCAGTGTCCACTCTAATTCATCCCAAAGGTGTTCTGTCGGATTGAGGTCAGGCCAGTCAAGTTCCTCCACCCCAAACTCGCTCATCCATGTCTTTATGGACCTTGCTTTGTGCAGTGGTGAGCAGTCATGTTGGAACAGAAAGGGGCCATCCCCAAACTCTTCCCACAAAGTTGGGAGCATGAAATTGTCCAAAATGTCTTAGTATGCTGAAGCCTTAAGAGTTCCCTTCACTGGAACTAACGGGAGAAGCCCAACCCATGAAAAACAACCCCACACCATAATCCCCCTCCACCAGGATTTGGACCAGTGCACAAAGCAAGGTCCATAAAGACATGGGTGAGCGAGTTTGGGGTGGAGGAACTTGACTGGCCTGCACCTCAACCTGATAGAACACCTTTGGGATGAATTAGAGAGGAGACTGCGAGCCAGGCCTTCTCATCCAACATCAGTGCCTGACCTCACAAATGCACTTCTGGAAGAATGGTCAAACATTCCCATAGACACTCCTAAACCTTGTGCACAGCCTTCCCAGAAGAGTTGAAGCTGTTATAGCTGCAAAGGGTGGGCCAACTGAATATTGAACCCTACGGACTAAGACGCAATTAAATTTCATGTGCGTGTAAAGGCAGGTGTCCCAATACTTTTGGTAATGTAGGGTATATTTGGTTAAGCGCTGCATATTTTATTTTTCTATTGTGGTATAATTTGGAATCAACAAATTGGTACTGGCTTGTTTTTATATTCATTGCTTTATATTCTGAGCGCAGATATTTTATGCAATTTTAAAGTCTTATTAGAACAAAACAGATCACATATGTTTTTTGTGCAGTTGCTTTACCGCCCGCTCAACATAAATAGGCTGCCTTAACGCAATGGATGGTAACACTTGAAATACTACACATTGGGTTATGAACATGAAGTTCCGATTTAATTCTCCAGCATCTACCAAGCACTGAAAATATCATTTCTGGGTAGAGGGACCCTTTAAAAACAGAAGGCAAGCAAATGACTCTAAGTAATAGAGAATGTTTTTCATTTAAGAAATATGAATTAAGACTCAGAGAAGATTTAAGTGATTTGAAACATTAATATGGGGTAGAGATTGGAATAAAGAGGATCTTTATAATGCCAATGAGCCCAAAAAGTCAATTAGCTGCAGAGGGTGTAATTAGTATTGACTGGTAGGGGTTCAGCAGCCAGTGCCGATCAATACATGTTAATTAGGTGCATCCTCGCCGCACTCAGATAATATATAACAGAACGGAATAAAGATTTTTAAGCATGTTTGGGGTCTTTAGGTTGAAGGTGACGCTGCAGAGATAAGTGCAGAATTTCAGGTTTGCGAATCACAAATGCAAATTATAAAAGAAAAGGCCAAAGTCCTGTATTACATGGGCATTCCTCCACTTTTATTTGCATGTTCCATTTTTAAAACAAAACTTTGGTCAGCTACGTACGTATTGCATTTAAAGTGCTTTTGGATAGTGTGAATTAGTCAAAACTTTAGATTTTATTGCCCCCCCCCCCCCCCACTAGGGGAGATTAACCCTCACTTATGGTTTCCTAACCTTACGATTTAACTAACATTATGGTCCCAGATCCTGGGACACTGTTAACCCCACCCACAGTCCACATTCTGCTCAGCCACATTCCAGGAAGGCGTTCCTAAATCAGACTCTGCCTCTAAATATGTGGGACTGCCCATCACACCCACTTTATGGGCTGGGCCTGCCCATTCTGTCTCTAAAAATGAGAACCGTGCATCCCACCCACCCCACCGGTTGGTCCCACCCAGATCCCATCTCTAAAAATATGAGAACCGTTCATCAAAGGCGCGTTACGGGTTTGTTCCACCTAGACTCCAACTCTAAATATGTGGGACTGCTCGGCCCACCAATTTTACAGGTAAGCCTTGCCCAGAACTGCCACCCATCCAGTCCACTTTATGGGTTGGTCCCACACAGATCGCACCTCTAAATATGTGAGAACCACCCATCACACCTACTTTCAGGTTGGCCCCACCCAGAAACTGCCTCTAAATATGGGAGAACCATCAATCTCAGCGGCTTTACGGGTTGGTCCCACCAAGATCTTGTCTCTAAATATGTGGGACTGCCCATCACACCCAAATATCCTGACTCTCATATGGGAGAATTGCCCTACCAGTTGGTCCCACTCAGACCCCACCTCTAAATATATGAGAACCGTTCATCACACACGTTACAAGTTGGTTCCTCCTAGACTCCACCTCTACATATGTGGGACTGCTCATCCCACCCATTTTGCGGATTAGTCTCGCCCCTACCCGTCTCTAAATATGTGGGACCACCCAACCAAAACACTTTATGGGTTGGTCCCACACAGACCCCCCCTCTAAATATGGGAGAACCATCGATCTCAGTGGCTTTACGGGTTGGTCCCACCAAGATCTTGTCTCTAAATATGTGGGACTGCCCATCACACCCAACTATCCTGTCTCTTAATATGGGAGAATTGCCCATCCCACCCACTCTACCAGTTGGTCCCACTCAGACCCCATCTCTAAATATATGAGAACCGTTTATCAAAGGCGTGTTACAGGTTTGTTCCATCTAGACTCCACCTCTAAATATGTGGGACTGCTCAGCCCACTAATTTTATAGGTAAGCCTTGCCCAGAACTGCCACTCATCCAATCCACGTTATGGGTTGGTCCCACACAGATTTCACCCCTAAATATGTGAGAACCACCCATCACACGTACTTTCAGGTTGGCCCCACCAAGAAACTGCCTCTAAATATGGGAAAACCATCAATCCCAGCGGCTTTACAGGTTGGTCCCACCAAGATCTTGTCTCTAAATATGTTGGACTGCCCATCACACCCAAATATCCTGTCTCTTAATATGGGAGAATTGCCCTACTAGTTGGTCCCACTCAGACCCCACCGTTCATCACACACATGTTACAAGTTGGTTCCTCCTAGACTCCACCTCTATATATGTGGGACTGCTCACCCCACCCATTTTGCGGATTAGTCTCACCCCTACCCGTCTCTAAATATGTAGGACCACCCAACCAAAACACTTTATGGGTTGGTCCCACACAGGCCACCCCTCTAAATATGGGAGAACCATCAATCTCAGCGGCTTTACGGGTTGGTCCCACCAAGATCTTGTCTCTAAATATGTGGGACTGCCCATCACACCCACATATCCTGTCTCTTAATATGAGAAAATCGCCCATCCCACCCACTCTACCAGTTGGTTACACTCAGACCCCATCTCTAAATATATGAGAACCGTTCATCAAAGGCGTGTTACGGGTTTGTTCCACCTAGACTCCACCTCTAAATATGTGGGACTGCTCAGCCCACCAATTTTACAGGTAAGCCTTGCCCAGAACTGCCACCTATCCAATCCACTTTATGGGTTGGTCCCACACAGATCGCACCTGAAAATATGTAAGAACCACCCATCACACCCACTTTCAGGTTGGTCCCACCCAGAAACTGCCTCTAAATATGGGAGAACCATCAATCCCAGCGGCTTTACAGGTTGGTCCCACCAAGATCTTGTCTCTAAATATGTGGGACTGCCCATCACACCCACATATTCAGTCTCTTAATATGAGAGAACCGCCCATCCCACCCAGTCTGCCAGTTGGTCCCACTCAGACCCCACCTCTAAATATATGAGAACCGTTCATCACACACGTTACGGGTTGGTTCCTCCTAGACTCCACGTCTACATACTGTATGTGGGACTGCTCATCCCACCCATTTTGCGGATTAGTCTCGCTCCTACCCGTCTCTAAATATGTGGGGCCACCCAACCAAAACACTTTATGGGTTGGTCCCACACAGACCACCCCTCTAAATATGTGAGAACAGTTCATCAAAGGCATGTTGCGGGTTTGTTCCACCTAGACTCCACCTCTAAATATGTGAGACTGCTCAGCCCACCTTGCTTTGCCCAGAACTGCCACCCATCCAATCCACTTTATGGGTTGGTCCCACACAGATCGAACCTCTAAATATGTGAGAACCACCCATCACACTCACTTTCAGGTTGGCCCCACCCAGAAACTGCCTCTAAATATGGGAGAACCATCAATCCCAGCGGCTTTACAGGTTGGTCCCACCAAGATCTTGTCTCTAAATATGTGGGACTGCCCATCACACCCACATATTCAGTCTCTTAATATGAGAGAACCGCCCATCCCACCCAGTCTGCCAGTTGGTCCCACTCAGACCCCACCTCTAAATATATGAGAACCGTTCATCACACACGTTACGGGTTGGTTCCTCCTAGACTCCACGTCTACATACTGTATGTGGGACTGCTCATCCCACCCATTTTGCGGATTAGTCTCGCTCCTACCCGTCTCTAAATATGTGGGGCCACCCAACCAAAACACTTTATGGGTTGGTCCCACACAGACCACCCCTCTAAATATGTGAGAACAGTTCATCAAAGGCATGTTGCGGGTTTGTTCCACCTAGACTCCACCTCTAAATATGTGAGACTGCTCAGCCCACCTTGCTTTGCCCAGAACTGCCACCCATCCAATCCACTTTATGGGTTGGTCCCACACAGATCGAACCTCTAAATATGTGAGAACCACCCATCACACTCACTTTCAGGTTGGCCCCACCCAGAAACTGCCTCTAAATATGGGAGAACCATCAATCCCAGCGGCTTTACAGGTTGGTCCCACCAAGATCTTGTCTCTAAATATGTGGGACTGCCCATCACACCCACATATCATATATATATATTAATCCAAATCAGAGAAATTCTTTCAAATCAGACGCCTCCCAACACTTCAGCCCCTAAATAAAACATGCTCCAAGGAATAACCTTACCCCCAAATGTTTGTACAATATAGGAGTGAGAGATGATCTGTACTGTGCCAGGTGTGGTCACTTTCCAGGATTCCACACCCATCATCTGTGGCGCTGTTCCAAGTTGAGAAGGGATTGGGCCAAGTTAGTAGGAACGCTTAATGGTCTCCTTGGGTTTCACCTCCCAGTTGAACCCCTCACCTGTTTGCTCGGGTAAATTGATTCATCCTCAATAGACCAAAATTTAACACTTACTGTCTCTCGAGCATTATTCATAGCTCACAGACTTATTATACTTAAGTGAACCTCACCTCGACCACCCATTCTTTCTGAATGGATAATGGACCCTAATAGATGTTAGCCAACAAATAACTTCATATCAGGAGTCTCTCTTCTCTTGCTTCTGGTGATGGCTGTGGACACAGTTAATGTCTTTGGTTCATTTGTAAGGACCTAGTGGCTGCATTAAGTTGCCCACTATATGTAGGGCACCCTGGTTTGTGATCCTAGCTAAGTGAATCCTGTCTGGTGGTCTTCTGCCCTTTCCACAGTTCCCGGACAAGACTCTCCTCATTGTCATTCCCCATTGCACTCCATTTCTTTTGTCAGAGAAGGAATTTTTAATTCTCTACATGTTATATGGTTGTTGGATATCCTATTAAATAGTATTATCTTCTGAAGAGGTAAAGGTTGCTTTACGAAACGCGTCGAGTTGTAGGATATTAACTAGCTATTCTTATACACATATATGATATGCCACCATACAACTATTCATCATCTTTGGGTACACTTTATGCAATTTTATTATAGTTTTAATTATGTATTTGAATAAAAATTGCATTATTGCAGAATGTACTGATTTGTTTTTGTGTGTGGTGCAACTCTTCCAAAGTCCCATGGGCAATGATTGTATTTGAGAGTTCTCAAATCAAAAGTCCCCTTCACATCAGAAGCCTCCCCTTCATATCAGAGTCCGTCCCCTTCTCACATCAGAAGCCCCATCACGTCAGAACCTCCTACATACAACACCCTTCAAGAAAGAACTTCATATCAGAAATCCTCCTTCACATCAGATGATTCCCATCACAGAGCTCCCCTTTCAAGTCAGAGTCCCCCTCCTTAGTAGACTACACTTCCTCCTAAAGACTATACTTCAAGAAAGAACTTCCCACAACATACATCCTCCAAGACTGCACTACCCCGAAGACTACACTCTTCCCCTGCCTGAGACTATACTTCCCCTCCGAAGACTACACTTCCCCTGAAAACTAAACTCTTGAGAGTTTATGTTAGTAACGGGTACCCTGAAACCTTCTCAACGTGGTGTGTGTTTTTGTTTAGTCATGTAAGACGTTATTACGTTAAAAATAAGTTTATGTATTAATTTTGATATTATTTTAACGTATTTCACATGGGTTTCTACTACTTATCAACATAC
>BLSH010271615.1:1613271-1630022 GCA_018402905.1 Glandirana rugosa | reverse complement strand
GGTTAAATTCGGTACTATTGAAATTCGGAGATTCGGATACATCCGAATTTCCGAAAATTCGTCCGAATTTTAATTCGGAACGAAACTGACCGTACATGCCTATTTTTGAGAGATACCGGCTGCCACTTTCGGCTCAGCCGGAGGTTGCCCCCCTTCCTTCCCCTGTGGCCTTCTGGGACTCTTCACATGTCCCAGAAGACTGCGGCCCATTCACAAAGCGCATTGCGCAGCAGGAAACCGGTTTTACTGCTGGTTTCCCTTAGTCAAGATGGGAGCGCAAGTTCCAAAAAAAGTAGGTGGCGAGCTGAGGTTCCACTCTGCATAGCTCAGTGAGGAGAGTTCTGAGTCCTGATTGGACAGAAGGGACTCCCCCCCCCCTCCAAACAGCACACAGGAGCAGAGCTGAGGCTGTCAATCACAGGCGGTGTGCTGGAGCTCCCTCCCCTGTCACCATTTTTTTCTTGGTGTCAGAAAAATTTGTCAGAAGAGATTCATCCTTAGCAGAGGAGAAGGCAGAAATGATACCTAGTGCTCTGGACTGAGACAGGTACACACTATAGAGGGATATGCTTTGTTCATATTTCATGGCTGGAGGTTTACAACCACGTTAAGCCTTGTAAATATTTCAGATACAAAAGGTAGAGGATAATTTTTTTTTCGCGAAGGCTCGGAACGAGTTAATTTTTCTCATTTCCAGCCTGCATGTCGTTAAGCAGAAGCAGGGTTTATTATGTCGGCCTGCTTATTGGTTTTGGCACCGGATCCTTAATTATATTAAAAGTGATGACTGACAAAGAACTTGGGGAGAGGCAAGCTGTTTTTGGCTGCGCTCTCTCCGCTAAAACCTTTGAAAACGATTTGAATGCGTGGTCACGACTGTGCGAACCGGAGGGAGCGGAGCCTGAAGGTGCGCAAGGCTGACAGCAAGCCATTAGACCGGAACGCCATCCCCGGCCGCGCCGATGCACGCTTCACGGCTCTGTGGCCGGAGCCGAATCCCGCTTCCCTGAAGGCCCCAGCGCGCGCGAGATCAGAAAAAGACGCGGTGGACGGCGCAGATTATTCGCTGTGCTGCCGCGCTCGCCTCGCTAATGATATCGGCATCAAAGGCTCGTTGTTTACTCCTTGTTCCTTTGTTTACAAGCCAATGACCTTTCCAGCAGAAACGCAAGCACGCACCGTAAAACCTCAAGTCGCCACCATGTTCAAAATAAACAGACGACAGAATCCCATTTGATTCGATTGCCAATTAAAAGTAAAAAAAAAAAAAAAAAAAATTTTTAAGAAGCCGACTTCAGAACACTAACGCAAACGGTAATTAAACTGAACTCAGACATGTAGTAAAGGAATGCTGTTTTATGATCTTGTTTTGCTTGTGGTAATAAAGGAAATTACACAAACAGAAAATTGGAATATAGGTGGCGTTAGAGCAGAGGTAGGCAACCTGGGGTCCTCCAGCTGTTGCAGAACTACAAGTTCCATCATGCCTCTGGGAGTAATTGTAACTGCCAGCCTTGCAATGCCTCATGGGAAATGTAGTTCCACAACAGCTGGAGGGCTACTGGTTGCCTACCACTGCGTTAGAGGGTCTAGTTTTAAAAATCCACTGCTTTGACACAGCCATCATGAATACTCCTTTGTAATACTGCACTTAGAGGCGCCTCCTTTTTGTCTTCTTTTTTTGTCTTCATCATGAATACTCCCCATAACGTGTCAAATATGTGTATTTCCTATGATCATCAGCTCCATCTAGTGGCCATAATGCTGTAAATTCCTGACTGAGGTATTTCAGCAAAATACCGCATTATGACCACTAGTTGGAGCTGACGATCATAGGAAATAAACATATTAGACACATTACGGAGATCATGAGATGGCTGTGTAAATGGTGAGACATTCGCAAACCAGATTTTTTTTTATAAATAAACCCCTAAATGAAAGAGCAGAAGTAGGCATGTACAGTCTCTCTGAGCTGGTCAAGAACTGAGATATCCATATTAATACATCAATAGCTGTACTTATATACAAGGGCGACGATGACAAATGACAGGCCCTGCTTTGTGGTAGTAAAACCTATTTCCGCATACAATGGCGGTCTGTGTAGTATCCCTTTAAGACCCCTTTCACACTTGTGCGAGTTGTCCTGCGATTTGGGACTGCAAAGTCGCATGCCAAGTCATTCCCCATTATTTCCAATGAGTACCCTTCATAGCTGTGCGACTTCAAGTCGTGCCGACTTCAAAGTAGTCCCTGCATTACTTTGGTCCAACTTTTATGTAACTTGAGATCCATAGACTTCAATGTTAAACCCTCAAAATCTCATGCAAATCACACCGGAATAATATAGATGCGATTTCTGTACTACTTCTGTACGACTTTGTAATATGTTTTCATTGAGCCAAAGTTGCACCAAAGTCAGACCAAAGTTGTACTGTACCGAAATCGTGGTAAAATCGCAGTAAAATCATGGCAAAAAAAATCGCCGCAAAATTGCAGTACAATCGTATCGCACAAGTGTGAAAGGGGCCTAAATGGTAGGTGCAAATGTCCATGTTACAGTGGTGGTTCGTAGGGATGTGCCCCCTTATATTGGTAGAGCGCCCCTTTACAATGATGCTTAAGGAGGGAAGGATGGTCACCATACATGTGCTCAAAGGGACAAGAAGGACCTCCCCTTACATTGGTGGTCAGTAGGTAAGGATGGGCCCCTTACATATTGTAGGTGGCCAGTGGGAGAGGAAAAGTCCCCTTACTTTAGTGACCAGTGGCTATATAGTTCCCCCTTGCATAGGTGGCCAGCAGAGAAGGGTTTCATTACATCAATGTTTAGCAAAGAAGCTCATCTTAACATTGGTGGTGAGCGGTGGAGTTCCCGATTACATTGATAGTCTAACAAGAATTGCCCCTTTACACAGTCAGTGTAAATGCTTTTATTACATTGCGGGCAGACATGGCACTGATGATGCCAGAAGAAGATGCCCCTTACAATAGTGGCTAATGAAAGAGGAGGAGTCCTCTTAAATAGGTGGCCAGCAGGGGAAGGGGGATTCCTTCCATTGGTAGTCAGAGAGACTTCCACTGACCGTCAGTATAGATATAAAAGCAGGTCAACCTAGTGGGTGACACAGGCTCACCCGAGGTGCAGGGTCTAAATGCTAATCAGTGTTTACCAGAGATCCTGATGGTGGAGATGGGTTTTGCTGTGTGTTAATTCTAGGTCAAGGTCCTCAGGATGACCCAACCAGGAGGTGAACAAGTCAGGGTCTAGTAGCAGATATAGCAGGTAGTGCACAAGCCAAGGTTGGTAACAAGTGGTAGCGAAGAGGCAAATGGCAGTAGGAGTGACAAGCACAAGATTTTGCCTGGAGAAAGCACAATAATCTGGCAAACAGGAAGTGCAGAGACATGGCTTAAATCAAGAAGTTCATGGGAAGAGCAAAGAGTTCAAGATTCATGAAAAACAAGACCTAAAATGATTGTAAATTCTAATTTTTTAAACTAACATGTTATACTTACCTGCTCTGTTGCAGTGGATTTGCACAGAGCAGCCCGGATCCTCCTCTTCTTGGGTCCCTCTTCTGTGATCCTGGCCCCTCCCTCCTGTTCAGTGCCCCCACAGCAAGCAGCTTGCTATGGGGGCACCCGAGCTGAGTCACAGCTCCCTGTGTCCATTCAGACACGGAGCCCCGTCCTGGACCCGCCCCCTTTCTCCCCTGATTGGCAAGCTGACTTTGACTGACAGCAGTGGGAGCCAATGGCGCTGCTGCTGTGTCTCAGCCAATCAGAAAGGAGAATCTCGGACAGCTGAGACACTCGTGGACAGAGAAGGTCCTCAGGTTAGTGTTAGGGGGGCTGAGGGGGGATGCTGCACACAGAAGGCTTTTTATCTTAATGCCGTTACAACCCCTTTAAGGCAAGGTTGTCTAAGCCAGGGGTCCTCAAACTATGACCCTCCAGTTGTTCAGGAACTACAATTCCCATCATGGCTAGTCATGTCTGTGAATGTCAGAGTTTTACAATGCCTCATGGGATGTGTAGTTCCGCAACAGCTGGAGGGCCATAGTTTGAGGATCCCTGGTCTAAGCAATCATACAGGGAACTGTCCAGGATCTTAGGTCGCTCAGTGAGAAGAGTTACTATTGGACACAGCAGAGGTCTTAGGTTCAGGTCCAGGCCCTGACAGTGGGAAAAGAAAAGCCCCCTTAATTGGCCCTGACAGTGGGAGAAGAAAAGCCCCCTTAATTGGTGGCCACTTAAAAGGGAAAGGCCCCCTTACAATGGTGGTCAGTAGATGAAAAGAACCGCTTATATTAGTGGCTAGTGGTAGAAGAAGGGCACTTTATATTAGTTGTCAGTGGTAGAAGAAGGGTGGTCATTGAAAGAAGGAAGACTCCCTTACCTTGGGTGATCATTGGGAGAGAGAGAGACCCCTTACATTGGTAGCCAGTGGTAAAAAAAAGACCCCTTTACATTGTTGGTCAGTGGAAAAGGAAGGATCTCTTTACCTTGTCAGCCAGTGAGAAAATAAAGGCCTTTGCATTGGTGGTCAGCAGACTGTTCAAGGAAGATCACTGAAGTCAGTGGTTACATACCCCTTGTAAAGCAGATAAAGCAGAATGATAAAGACATCAATCCACCCAAGAAAAATCCCAAAGCCTGGATACTGGACAAGGTACTTCCATTCAATGGGGATGCCTGGACTGGTAAGCAGAGCAAAAGTAGGTCTCTGCTGCCCACCAGTTAATGGAAATTCTGTAATGTGTATATTGTGCCCCATCATTGCTATTGGTGGGAGGAATAGTGCGCCATCAATGGGATCAGTGGAAGGAAGAATGTCCCATTGTTGGTGTCAGTCAGAGTCAAGGTGCCTTATTTTTGGTGTCAGTGGGAGGAATAGTGCCCCATCAATGGTGTCTGTCAGATGAATAGTGCCTTATTGTTGGTGTCAGTGGGAGGAATAGCACCCAAATAATAGTGTCAGTGTTAGTTATTGTGCCCTATAGTTGGTGTCAGTGGGAGAAATAGTGCCCCATCATTGATGTCAGTGGGAGAAACAGTGCCCCATTGTTGATAAGGGGCCTGGTAAAGGCAAACAAAGGGCCACATCTGCAGTTTGGAGACCACTGGTCTAGCCCATGCTCCCCACTTCATATAACAAAGCACAAACCTTAGTGGTCTGGCTGTCATCTGATGCCCATGGACAGCTTAGGAAAAGCAAAGCAGACTTAGGTTTCTTTTTGTCATTGTGATCTGCAGCAGACCAAGGCAAGTGAGTTACCCGCTGTCTTCAGGGTAGCTGCTCGGCATCAGACCTGGAAGCTAGTGGAGATCGCTGTAGTAGTGGTGCCTAATACAGTGATTCCCAGTTCTAGACCAACCTTTTCAACCCTTGAAATAATATTCTGGTCTCAGGGGACCTCTGATAAAAAATACTAAATCTACAACTCATGATATGTTAGTGTGATGGTCAGTGGGAAGACAGCCCCATGCATTTGTGGTCATTGGGAAGACTTACCCCCTTAAAAAGATGAATGGTGTCAGTGGGAATTTATCTGAGAGGCAGAAATTACCCATTGCTCAAGGAACCCCTAGCAGCCTTTGGAGGAACCCTAGGATCCCTGGTTGAGAAACCCTGCTCTAGAGGGATCCCTCAGGTATGGAACATGAGTATTACATTGGTCTAAGATGGAATATTGTAACTATGTAAACATTGCCAAACCTAAACCTCAGCTTTAGGAGGAGGATCACGTAAAATAGAGCTAACCATCAAGTTTTAATTCAAGCCCCGCATTACTCATCTGCGCCGCTATCACAGCAAACCCCTCCATATACATCCAAGTGGGAAGAATGCTCCTTACACGTGTGGTCATTGGGAGGAATTACCCCCTTACAGAAAATAATCAAAGATGCCAGTGGGAACTTATCTCAGAGTCAGAAATTGGTCATTGATCAAGGAACCCTTAGCATCCTCTGGAGGAACCCTAGGATTGCATGGAACCTTGGTTGAGAAACCCTGTCCTAGAGGGATCCCCCAGGTATGGAACATGCATACTTACCTTGGTCCAAGCTGGAACCGCCGCCCCGATCTGAAGAGCATCTTAACATCTTAATTTGCATTAAAAGCCATTAAAGTTGGAAGAATGTCCCTTACACTTGTGGTCATTGGGGGGATTTACCCCCTTACAGAAAGCTAAAATAAACAAAGGTGCCAGTGGGAAATTATTTTAGAGTCAGAAATTGGTCATTGATCAAGGAACCCTTAGCAGCCTCTGGAGGAACCCTAGGATTCCATGGACCCCTTATTGAGAAACCCTGTTCTAGAGGGATCCCACGGGTTTGGAACATGCATACTTACCTTGGTCCCAGCTGCAACCGCCGCCCCGATCTGAAGAACATCTTAACATCTTAATTTGCATTAAAAGTCATTAAAGTGGGAAGAATGCTCCTTACACTTGTGGTCATTGGGAAGAATTACCGCCTTACAGAAAGCTAAAATAATCAAAGGTGCCAGTGGGAACTTATCTCAGAGTCAGAAATTGGTCATTGATCAAAGAACCCTTAGCATCCTCTGGAGGAACCTTAGGATTCCATGGAACCCTGATTGAGAAACCCTGTTCTAGAGGGAACCCATAGGTATGGAACATGCATACTTACATTGGTTCAAGCTGGAACCGCCGCCCCGATCTGAAGAGCATCTTAACATCTTAATTTGCATTAAAAGCCATTAAATTGGGAAGAATGCTCCTTACACTTGTGGTCATTGGTAAGAATTACCGCCTTACAGATAGTTAAAATGATCAAAGGTGTCAGTGAGAACTTACTGTATCTTTGAGACAGAAATTGGTCATTGCTCAAGGAACCCCTAGCAACCTCTGGAGAAACCCTAGGATTCCATGGAACCCTGGTTGAGAAATCCTGTTCTAGCGGGATCCCGCCAGGGTTGCCACATCATCCCTTTAATCCAGGACACATATTAAGTTCACAGGTTCTGTGGCTGATTAAGGTGGTAATTAAACTCACTTGGTGCCGTATCTGCATTAAATTAGCCTCAGAACAACCTGTGTAATTCATATGTGTCCTAGATTAAAAGGATGATGTGGCAACCCTAGATCCCGCAGATATGGATCATCCATACTTACCTTGGTCATAGCTTGAATATTGTAACTTTGTAAAAACTGCCAAACCTAAACCTCAACTTTAGGAGGAGGATCAGAGCTAACCAGCAATTTTTAATCCAAGCCCCGCATTACGCATCTGCGCCGCAATCACAGCAAACCCCTCCATATACATCCAGCCCCAGACTTTACACTTTTATAGCGTGGGAAAAATAGCCCGCCATAGCTACGGCGGCGATCGCTTACCGCCGCTCTGATCTGAAGAGCATCTTAACCCCTAATTTGCATTAAAAGCCAACTGCACGCCTTTATTTTTTCCTTGTTTATTCTTGCATTATAATAAGGGTAACCTTTTTTTCTCTCCACCATTTCCCACCATGCAGAAAGGCTGCCGATGATTGCTCTGAATTAATGGATTATCTCGTGCACCATTTGGCTATCATCTGGTCAAAACAAAAAAAAAAACGCACAAAAATCAACAAATGCACCTGTTTACTAATAAATAAAGCCTCAGCTGTAAGAAAAATAAATTAGATGCGTTTAATTGGTAGGCTGAGCGGGCACCTCTCTTTATTACAATGTCGCCTCTTGTATTTTTTTTATGATGTCAGGGAGCATGGCACACTGACAAAGTGTTTATGAATCGCAGTTTGCAGATGGCACTTCTGCGTTCTCACTAGTTTTGTGGACAAGTAGCATTAGCGATGAACGAGGGAGGAGGGGGATTTTTTTTTTTTTTCTTCTATGCCAAGGTCTCCCCCCCTCTCTGCCAACCGTCCCTTCCCCCCACCCTCTGGGAATTAGCAGTGTCTGGCTCTCTTGTGCCAATCTCTTACTGGCAGCATCCTTCCACAAGCACATGTTCAATAAATCACCAGCTCCTGGCGTGTTTGCACAGACATCGAACGCTTGCTGCACATACTCACCCGCACTTTGTTGGGTGGTTTCAGTTTTTGTGTGCCCCACAGACTTGGCAGTCTACCGGTCATACAAAGCTGATCGTATTTGCAGCATTCTTATTTTCTTGCAAAGCATACAGTCTATGTAAGTTGCTTTGATATTCATTTTATTGAAGCGCAGATCTTTTACGCTGGTGTGTTACAGTAATGCGCATTAATTGCAATGCGTGGTAACGCTAATACGGTAATAGTTTTTATTTACTTTTTTTTATTTTTCCCATACATGTTCAAATCTGCATCTCTTGCTGGAAATTAACCTAAACCACAAAGCAATGATATATTTTCTGAAAGCAGGGACCTGAAGAAAAAAATGGTGGCCGTTGCAATTTTCCTCAAGTTGCATGATATTTGTGCAACTGATCAAACCCATGTTTTGAATTTAAGCGCAAGCAAACACAATATAATACCCTACTATTGGTAAAATGTCAAAATAAAAATAAATAAAATAAAAAATTAAATAAAATAACAAAAGATGCGATTGTGTCAATTAAATAGATAGATACCAAACATGTCAAGCCTGAAATTTGTGTGCGCCCCTGAAATTGTGAAAAGTACGGTACAGTAAAATTCTCCATGGGTAATGCTTAAAAATCCTGATTATCAAACCCATATTTTCAAGTAAAATACATTAAATTGAATTTAAGCGCAAGCATTCGGTTGATTTATTAAAGGGAAATAGGCTGTGCATTTTGAAAAGTGCAGTTGCTCAAGAGCTTAGTAAATAAGGTAAAGATTCACTTTGCAAAGAATATCCAATCATGTGCAAGGAAAAAAAAAGATTTTTTTTTGCTTACACGTGATTGGATGATGAAGTCAGCAGAGCTTATACTCATTTACTAAGCTCTGGAGCAACTGCAAAGTGCACAGTCTTTTGGCCTTTAGTAAATCCACCCCAATATAATACCCCATTATTGGTAAAATATCAAATTATAATAAATAAAATAAAATGAAGTGATGCTTTAATAACCTTTCTAGAATTATTGCTTTCACTTTGACGCCTGCAGTGACACCTCACGTGTATGGCGCAATTTTTGGTTTACATACATGTGCACAAGTTTGCATTGGGGTGTGTAGAGGAGAGTGGTTTTACATTTTTATATTTTTTTTATTTGTTTTATTCATTTTTTTTACATTTTATTTATATTTTATTTTTTGTATTTAATTGTATTGCTTTAACAAGCTAACAAGCTCCCTATGTGATAGCATGGGCAGGTCCTCTTTATGGAGATATCAGGGGTCTATTAAACCCCCCATGCCGCTACTAATCCTCTACAGGTAATAAAGTGCATTTTTTTCCAGTAAAAAATACCCTAAAGTTTATTTTAGGGCAGACAAACCCAATAAATGATATACTGTATATAGACCTAATTGTTTTGTAAATTATGAAGAAATACCCAACATGTTAAGCTTTAAAAATGTGTGTGCCCCTAAAACGATGACAAACTTCAGTACCCTATATTTTCGATAGGCAACACTTTAAGACCACCGACAGGTTATTAGTTTAGAATTAACTGTGAATAATTGGCCCTAGAGTTATTGACCCCACTCTGGCATGCATAGCAATATGTAACCTGCACCCAGACTCTGCAAGAATGGGCTCTGATGAGAACCCCGATGTAAGGGAGGAATCTGATGCAAGAAGGATTCAGATGGGGACCCTGAAGTACAGGGGACTATGATGGGGACCTGATATAAGGGAGAGTATGATGGGTACCTCTGATGTAAGGGAGAGTATGATGGGCACCTGATGTAATGGAGAGTATAATGGTGACCTCTGATGTATGGTAGAGTATGATGGGGACCTCTGATGTAAGGGAGAGTATGATGGGGATCTGATGTAAGGGAGAGTATGATGGAGACCTGATGTAAGGGAGAGTATGATGAGGACCTGATGTAAGGAAGAGTATGATGGGGACCTCTGATGTAAGGGAGAGTATGATGGGGATCTGATGTAAGGGAGAGTATGACGGAGACCTAATGTAAGGGAGAGTATGATGGAGACCTAATGCAAGGGAGAGTATGATGGGGACCTCGGATGTAAGGGAGAGTATGATGGGGACCTAATGTAGGGTAGAGTATGATGGGAACTTGATGTAAGGGAGAGTATGATGAGGACCTGATGTAAGGAAGAGTATGATGAGGACCTGATGTAAGGAAGAGTATGATGGGGACCTGATGTAAGGGAGATTATGATGGAGACCTCTGATGTAAGGGAGAGTATGATGGGGATCTGATGTAAGGGAGAGTATGATGGGGATCTGATGTAAGGGAGAGTATGACGGAGACCTAATTTAAGGGAGAGTATGACGGAGACCTAATGTAAGGGAGAGTATGATGGGGACCTCGGATGTAAGGGAGAGTATGATGGAGACCTGATGTAAGGTAGAGTATGATGGGGACCTGATGTAGGGTAGAGTATGATGGGAACTGGATGTAAGGGAGAGTATGATGGGGATCTGATGTAAGGGAGAGTATGATGAGGACCTGATGTAAGGGAGAATATGATGGGGACCTCTGATGTAAGGCAGAGTATGATGAGGACCTGAGGTAAGGGAGAGTATGATGGGAACATCTGACATAAGGGACAGTATGATGGGGACCTGATGTAGGGGAGAATATAATGGGGACCTGATGTAAGGGAGAGTATGATGAGGAGCTGATGTAACGGAGAGTATGATGGGGACCTGATGTGAGAGTATGATGGGGATCTGATGTAAGCGAGAATATAATGGGGACCTGATGTAAGGGAGATTATGATGGAGACCTGATGTAAGGGAGAGTATGATGGGAACCTGATGTAAGGGAGAGTATGATGGGGACCTCTGATGTATGGTAGAGTATGATGGGGACCTCTGATGTAAGGGAGAGTATGATGGGGACCGGATGTAAGGGAGAGTATGATGAGGACCTGATGTAAGGGAGATTATGATGGGAACCTCTGATGTAAGGGAGATTATGATGGGAACATCTGATATAAGGGACAGTATGATGGGGACCTGATGTAAGGGAGAATATAATGGGGACCTGATGTAAGGGAGAGTATGATGAGGAGCTGATGTAACGGAGAGTATGATGGGGACCTGATGTGAGAGTATGATGGGGATCTGATGTAAGCGAGAATATAATGGGGACCTGATGTAAGGGAGATTATGATGGAGACCTGATGTAAGGGAGAGTATGATGGGAACCTGATGTAAGGGAGAGTATGATGGGGACCTCTGATGTATGGTAGAGTATGATGGGGACCTCTGATGTAAGGGAGAGTATGATGGGGACCGGATGTAAGGGAGAGTATGATGAGGACCTGATGTAAGGGAGATTATGATGGGAACCTCTGATGTAAGGGAGATTATGATGGGAACATCTGATATAAGGGACAGTATGATGGGGACCTGATGTAAGGGAGAATATAATGGGGACCTGATGTAAGGGAGAGTATGATGAGGAGCTGATGTAACGGAGAGTATGATGGGGACCTGATGTGAGAGTATGATGGGGATCTGATGTAAGCGAGAATATAATGGGGACCTGATGTAAGGGAGATTATGATGGAGACCTGATGTAAGGGAGAGTATGATGGGAACCTGATGTAAGGGAGAGTATGATGGGGACCTCTGATGTATGGTAGAGTATGATGGGGACCTCTGATGTAAGGGAGAGAATGATGGGGACCGGATGTAAGGGAGAGTATGATGGAGAACTGATGTAAGGGAGAGTATAATGGAGACCTGATGTAAGGGAGAGTATGATGGGGATCTGATGTAAGGGAGAGTATGATGGAGACCTGATGTAAGGGAGAGTATGATGGGGATCTGATGTAAGGGAGAGTATGATGGGGATCTGATGTAAGGGAGAGTATGATGGAGACCTGATGTAAGGGAGAGTATGATGGGGATCTGATGTAAGGGAGAGTATGATGGAGACCTGATGTAAGGGAGAGTATGATGGGGACCTGATGAAAGGGAGAGTATGACGAGGACCTGATGTAAGCAAGAATATGATGGGGACCTGATGTAAGGGAGAGTATGATGGGGACCTGATATAAGGGAGAGTATGATGAGGACCTGATGTAAGAGAGAATATGATGGGGACCTGATGTAAGGGAGAGTATGATGGGGACCTGATGTAAGGGAGAGTATGATGAGGACCTGATGTAAGAGAGAATATGATGGGGACCTCTGATGTAAGGGAGAGTATGTATCATGAGGACCTGATATAAGGGAGAATATGATGGGGACCTGATGTAAGGGAGAGTATGATGGGGACCTGATATAAGGGAGAATATGATGGGGACCTGATGTAAGTGAGAGTATGATGGGCACCTGATGTAAGGGAGATTATGATGAGGACCTGATGTAAGGGAGAATATGATGGGCACCTGGTGTAGGGGAGAGTATGATGGGGACCTGATGTAAAGGTGAGTATGATGGGCACCTGATGTAAGGGAGATTATGATGAGGACCTGATGTAAGGGAGAATATGATGGGCACCTGGTGTAAGGGTGAGTATGATGGGGACCTGATGTAAGGGAGATTATGATGGGGATCTGATGTAAGGGAGAATATGATGGGCACCTGATGTAAGGGGAATATGATGGGGACCTGAGCTAAAGGAGAGTACGATGGGGACCTCTGACGTAAGGGAGAGTATGATGGGAACATCTGATGTAAGGGAGAGTATGATGGGGGCCTGATGTAAAGGAGAGTATGATGGGCACCTGGTGTAAGGGTGAGTATGATGAGGACCTGATGTAAGGAAGAGTATGATGAGGACCTGATATAAGCAAGAATATGATGGGGACCTGATGTAAGGGGAATATGATGGGGACCTGAGCTAAAGGAGAGTACGATTGGGACCTCTGACGTAAGGGAGAGTATGATGGGGGCCTGATGTAAAGGAGAGTATGATGGGGATCTGATGTAAGGGAGAGTATGATGGGGAGCTGATGTAAGGGAGAGTATGATGGGGAGCTGATGTAAGGGAGAGTATGATGGGGACTTGATGTAAGGGAGAGTATGATGGGGACCTGATGTAAGGGAGAGTATGATGGGGACCTGATGTAAGGGAGAGTATGATGGGGATCTGATGTAAGGGAGAGTATGATGGGGATCTGATGTAAGGGAGAGTATGATGGGGAGCTGATGTAAGGGAGAGTATGATGGGGACCTGATGTAAGGGAGAGTATGATGGGGACCTGATGTAAGGGAGAGTATGATGGGGAGCTGATGTAAGGGAGAGTATGATGGGGACCTGATGTAAGGGAGAGTATGATGGGGACCCGATGTAAGGGAGAGTATGATGGGGACCTGATGTAAGAGAGAGTATGATGGGGACCTCTGATGTAAGGGAGAGTATGATGGGGATCTGATGTAAGGGAGAGTATGATGGGGACCTGATGTAAGGGAGAGTATGATGGGGAGCTGATGTAAGGGAGAGTATGATGGGGACCTGATGTAAGGGAGAGTATGATGGGGACCCGATGTAAGGGAGAGTATGATGGGGACCTGATGTAAGGGAGAGTATGATGGGGACCTGATGTAAGGGAGAGTATGATGGGGACCTGATGTAAGGGAGAGTATAATGGGGACCTGATGTAAGGGAGAGTATGATGAGGAGCTGATGTAAGGGAGAGTATGATGGGGACCTGATGTAAGGGAGAGTATAATGGGGACCTGATGTAAGGGAGAGTATGATGGGGATCTGATGTAAGGGAGAGTATAATGGGGACCTGATGTAAGGGAGAGTATGATGAGGAGCTGATGTAAGGGAGAGTATGATGGGGACCTGATGTAAGGGAGAGTATAATGGGGACCTGATGTAAGGGAGAGTATGATGGGGACCTGATCTAAGGGAGAGTATGATGGGGATCTGATGTAAGGGAGAAAATAATGGGGACCTCTGATGTAAGGGAGAGTATGATGGAGCCCTGATGTAAGGGAGAGTATGATGGGGATCTGATGTAAGGGAGAGTATGATGGGGATCTGATGTAAGGGAGAGTATGATGGGGATCTGATGTAAGGGAGAGTATAATGGGGACCTGATGTAAGGGAGAGTATGATGGGGATCTGATGTAAGGGAGAAAATAATGGGGACCTCTGATGTAAAGGAGAGTATGATGGGGACCTGACGTAAGGAAGAGTATGATGGGAACCTCTGATGTAAGGAGGGATTCTGATGGGTACCCTGATGCAGTAGCGTAACTGTTTTTTTTTTTTTTACAATTTCATTTTTTAATAGATTTTCACAATTCTTTTTTTACAAAATCATTTTTTACAACTCTTTTTACAAGCCCCGTTGGGGGGCTTTGGTGATATCAGGGGTCTAAACAAACCCCTGATGTTGTACCTTTGAGACAGAGAAAGGTGATTGAGGGCACAGCCCTCAATCTCCATCTCTGCAGCCTCAGTTGTACAGAATGAATGGACAGGAAGAGATCTGCACAGAGCTTCCCGTTCTTTCTCAAACTGAAGCACAGCAAACACGTTTACTATGCTTCAGTTTAAAATGGACAGCGCCAGTGATCAGTACAGATCACTGACTCTATTCATTCAGGCAAGGAAGGAGCCAGTAAATGGCACATTTACCGGCCCCTTTCCTGCTCTTTATCATGACACAATCCCTGCAGCATCCTGCGGAACGAGGGGGGGGGGGCAGGAGAGAGCACAGGGGAGCTTGGAAAGAGCTCAGGGGGCAGGAGAGCACACGGGGGGCAGTAGAAGAAAGCTGGATAGGAAGAGCGGTGGGGGTGGCTGCATACAGGGGAAGCGATCTCTTCATTTTCCTCCTGCAGCCGCTGAATGCCTGCGGGAGGGAGAAGCAGGCATTCAGCGGCTGCAGGAAGAAAATGATGAGATTGGTTCCTCTGTATGCAGCTGCCCCCACCACTCTCCCTATCCAGGTGTACAGGGGGGGTGCACAGGCAGCCTGGAGCATGGGGCTGGGTCGTAATTGCGACCCCTGTGATCCCTGTAGGTATGCCCCTACCCCGTTGTAAAGGAGAACTCTGATGTAAGAGGGATTCAGATGGGGACCCTGATATAAGGAGGACTATGATGAGCACCCTGATGTAGGGGGGACCTCTAATGTAAGGGGGGGGATTCTGATATAAGGAGGAACTCTGATGTGACCATAATGTAAGGGGGACTCTGATGGACATTCTAATGTAACAGGGGCCTCCTTTGGGGACTCTGACGTAAAAAAGAATTTAATGGGGGCCCTGATATAATGTAGAATGTGGCCCTATTACTGAAAAGCTTGGAGACCCCTGCCCTATATGGTAGAAGCTAATCTATAGTATCCCACTCAAACATCAAAATGATTCATAGATTCACCGCGTTTTTAAAAATTCATTTTTGTGCTTCGCCCAACCCATAACAAATCACTAGATACTTTATTATATATTAAAAAAAAAAAGGATATTTCAAATTTGACCCTTGAAATATTAAAACTGAAAACTGCGGGCTTGATATATTTCAAATGTATACATATAATAAATAAGTAAACAAATAAGATAAAATATTTAAAAATAGTATTAAATGAGAATCATTTAAAAAATATTTTTGTATAATTTTTGGTGAGCAAAAAAAATAAAAAATTATAAAAACACACACACAAAAAAAAGAAAAGTTTCAGCTGACAAAATGATCAATTAAAAGCACTCAGCGGATAAATGGCCTGAAACTTTGCTATTTTCCAGTTGAATTCTTTATTTTTTTTATACTTTGGAGAATAAACAGCAAATGTATGGCATCAGGGATAACGACAATGCCACACGTGGGAAAACGGCGTGCGATCGTTAAAAAGGTTGGGCAGACTGACTGGTCACCATGACGATAACACGTCTGCAGATGGCCCATCGGAATGGTCACTGGAAACAGACAGTTGATTATCAGCAAGCTTGTAAACATTGTTCCTAGATTCTCCAACGTGAATAATGGCGGCATTGTCCATTTATGTCTGCAACGTTTTTTGGCTTCTTTTATTCTTTTAAGCATTTTAAAGTCATTAGATTTTTATTTGTTTGTTTATTTATTTCTTTTTTTTTGCACATAATGAAGCATTTTAGCAGTCTTTGATTACTGAATACAGTAGAACAGCCACTCTCAACCAGTTTAACATGGAGGAACCCTCGAAATAACTGTCAGGTCACAACTGAAACAACTGTTAGAAGGGAGCCCCCTTCTAATAATTATTATATCTACACCTCATTGTATGTTACAATTATTATTATTATTATTATTATTATACAGGATTTATATAGCGCCAACAGTTTGCGCAGCGCTTTACAATAAAGGAGGGACACAGTACAATTACAATACAGTTCAATACAGAAGGAATAGGAGGGTCTTGCTCGTAGAGCTTACAATCTAAAGGGAGGGGGAGGTGATACAAAAGGTAATGGCTGCAGGGGATGAACTGATAGAGCTGGCTCAGGCACGGGTCTTAGGTGGAGGTGGGGTAGGCTTCCCTGAATAAGTGAGTTTTCAAGGATCGTCTAAAGGCGGACAGGGTGGGGGCTGACCTGACATTCTGGGGCAGGGAGTTCCAGAGGATGGGAGAGGCTCTGGAGAAGTCCTGTAGGCGAGCATGGGAGGAGCTAACAAGGGAGCTAGAGAGAAGGAGGTCTTGGGAGGAGCGTAGAGGACGATTGGGGTGATATCTGTGGATGAGATTGGC
>BLSH010271615.1:1599088-1613261 GCA_018402905.1 Glandirana rugosa | reverse complement strand
TATATATATATATATATACACACACACACGTATACACACACACCACATTCAGTGTAGACTATATATACAGTGTATTTGGTGCTGTACAGTATACAGGGTGGGCCATTTATATGGATACACCTTAATAAAATGGGAATGGTTGGTGATATTAACTTCCTGTTTGTGGCTCATTAGTATTATTATTATACAGGATTTATATAGCGCCAACAGTTTGCGCAGCGCTTTACAATAAAGGAGGGACACAGTACAATTACAATACAGTTCAATACAGAAGGAATAGGAGGGTCTTGCTCGTAGAGCTTACAATCTAAAGGGAGGGGGAGGTGATACAAAAGGTAATGGCTGCAGGGGATGAACTGATAGAGCTGGCTCAGGCACGGGTCTTAGGTGGAGGTGGGGTAGGCTTCCCTGAATAAGTGAGTTTTCAAGGATCGTCTAAAGGCGGACAGGGTGGGGGCTGACCTGACATTCTGGGGCAGGGAGTTCCAGAGGATGGGAGAGGCTCTGGAGAAGTCCTGTAGGCGAGCATGGGAGGAAGTAACAAGGAAGCTAGAGAGAAGGAGGTCTTGGGAGGAGCGTAGAGGACGATTGGGGTGATATCTGTGGATGAGATTGGCGATGTAGCTGGGGGCAGTGTGGTGGATGGCCTTGTATGTTGAAGAGTACGTTGAAAAAAAGAAACATTTAAATGAATCCGGAATGTCCCGTTCTTAGCTTATTTGATATTCAATACTGCTTTTTATGACAAAGTATTTTCATTGGTAATAAATTATGAGCTAAAACAAAAAATTTGAGTTAGACTTACAGGTAACTTGTTTTCCATGAGTCTTTCGGGACTGCACCTGAGAGATGGTGGCTCCTCTCACCGGACCACAGGAACCACCTTCTTCCTCCAAATCCTTAAAGGGAGGCTCATCCCTTCCATCCATGAGTTGTAGAAGAGAACCTCTGGTCCCGGCTGGAACACATAAGCATATACGTTAGTCACAGCATTTTATTCATTGCTGTCCTGAAAGACTCATGGAAAACAAGTTACCGGTAAGTCTAACTTGAATTTTCCCAAAGCGTCTTTCAGGACAGCACCTGAGAGGATAACTGAGACTTACCCCCTTAGGGTGGGACAACAGCCTGTAGGACCTTCCTGCCAAAAGCTTGATCGTTGGCAGATAAGGGGTTCAGCCTGTAATGCCGCACAAAGGTGCGGAAACTTGACCACGTTGCCGCCTTGCAAATTTGTTCAGGGGTGGCACCAGCCTGCCCATGTGGCCGCAAACGCTCTAGTTGAGTGTACACGCATTCCTTCTGTCGGGGGCAATCCCGCGTGAGAATGTGCTTCCAGGGTAGTTAATTTTAGCCATCTTACATTTGACCCCTTTGAAGCTTGACAACCTTTCTTGTTGCCCGAAAACAAAACAAAGAATCAGACTTTCTTAAGTCCTTCGTTAACTCCAGATAACATAACAAAATTCTTTTCACATCCAACATATGGAAAAAGTCTCTTTCTCCCCTGCCGGGTTTGTGCAGAAGGTTGGGAGAACAATATCCAGAGAACGATTGCTCAGTGAAGCCACTTCAGGTAAAAATTTTGGACCTGTCCTAAGAATAATTCTATCTGGGAATTTTGATAGGTATGGTTTCTTGGTCGACAGAGCGTGTAGCTCGCTGATCCTACGCGCTGTCGTGATGGGGATCAAAAACACGGTTTTAAGTGTGAGACACCTCAGAGAAGCTTCTTCTACAGGTTCAAAAGGGCTCTTTGCTAGGGATTACAGGACTATTGTCAGGTCCCATTTTGGAAAACCTTTGAATGGTATTGGTCTACTTCTTGACAGAGCCCTAAAGAACTTAACTACTAGAGGTTCAGAGGCGATAGATCTCTTTAGGAACACTCCTAGTGCCGCCACCTGTACCTTTAGGGTACTGACTGCTAGTCCTTTATCTGCTCCCACCTGTAAAAATTCCAATATGGACAGGAGCTTCTTTGGTTACTGTTTAGCTGACATACAAGATGAGTTATAAACCTTCCAGACCTTAGAGAATGGCCCTAGTCACCCTTTTTCTACTCGATAGTAAAGCTGAGACCAATCGTTCAGACAATCCCTTACTCCTTCAGCGCTGCTCTTCAGATACCAAGCTGCTAGAGACAGCTTGGCTACTTCTGGGTGACTTACTGGGCCTTGGCTTAGTAGATCCAGTCTGAGCGGCAGATGCCAACATGGCTTGATTGCCAACCTCAGAATGGTTGAAAACCATGGTTTCTTTGGCCAAAAGGGGGCAATCAAAATGACCAGTACCCCTTCCTTCTGTATCTTCTTCAGTACTAGAGGTATTAGCTGGAATGGGGGTTGCATAACAAAGGTGAAATTCCCATAGATGTACCAGGGCATCCGTGCCCAGGGACCCGTGGAGATTGTTCAGGGAAAAGAATTGAGGAACCTGTGTATTCTCTGTCTAGGCAAACAAGTCCACCTCCGGTTGTCCCCGCATCCTGGAAATCATTACAAAGACGTCTGGATTTAGAGTCCATTCTGCTTAAAAAGTCTGCCAACCTGTTCAGCGTTCCTTTCAGGTGGACCGCTGAGGCACTGACAAGGATAGCAAATGTTTTTCAGCTCCGACCAGAATCTCCTCTGCCAACTACTGTAGAGGTCCCCCTGCCTGTTTATATAAGCCACCACCGTGGCATTGTCTGTCAATACTTGGACATGGTGAGCCTTGAGATCCTGAGCAAATACCACCAGGGCTAAAGCGATTGCTTTTAGTTCTCTCCAATTTGAAGATCTTTTTGATTCCCTTTTTGACCAACTCCCCTGGGTGAAAGCTACTCCTAGATTGGCCCCCTTCCCACTGTAGCTGGAGTCTGTGGTCAGTCTTTTTTTCTGTCGAAAAGGCCCATATCAGACCCTTGGTCAGGACCGACTAGTCCCTCCACCACCACAGAGATCTCTTTACCTTGGTGGGAACTCTTATTTCCATGTCCAGGGACCTCTGACTGTGGTCCCATTACCTTAGGAGGAACATTTGCAGACTCCTGAAGTGAAGCCTTGCCCACTGTATTGCTGGCATTGTTGAGGTTAGGACTCCTAAAGCTGACATCATCTTCCTTACTGGCATTCGGTGGCTGTCCTGTAACATGGCCACCGTGTTCAGCACTTTGTCTCTTTTTTCTTGGGGGGGAGATACATTTTCTGTTCTACTGAGTTGATCTGATATCCCAGAAACTGCACCACCTGTGAGGGCTCCAGAGAAGACTTCTGGAGGTTCACAATCCATCCCAGTGATTCTAGATGGTATTGAGCTTTGATTAGATCGTCTTATAACCTTTCCCTCAAGGGTGCAAAAAAGAGAAGATCGTCTAAATAGGGGATTACTGCAATTCTCTAAAGATGAAGTGGGGCTAATGCTTCTGCCATTACCTTGGTAAATATCCGTGGGGCAGATGACAGACCGAAAGGTAAGGCCCTGAACTGTAGGTGATGGACCTGGTCCCCTATTTTTACTGCCAATCTGAGAAACTTCTGATACCGGGGCGAAATGGGAATATGCAGGGATGCATCCCTTAAATCTATTGACGCCATAAAACATTCTGGGGTCAACAGATTTCTGACAGAAAAAATGGAGTCCATCCTGAACTTTCTGTATTTCACTGACTTGTTTAGTGGCTTTAGGTTGAGGATCAACCTGAATTTTGCTGATGGTTTCTTTACCAGGAATAGGGAAGAATAGAATCCCTGTTGTCTTTCTCCTGATGGCACTTGGACCACAACACTCTGCTGCATCAGTTCCTCTATCAAGGACTTCAGAGATTTTTCTGGATCCCTTGGGATATTTGTCACCAGGAACCTTGTTGGTGGATATTACGTAAATTCTAAATTGTAGCCTTGGGAGAGGGTGGTCAAAATGAACTGACTTGACGTCACACCTGACCACTGCGGAAGGAAACTCTGAAGTCTTCCCCCTACCTGAAGGCTCAAGTCATTGCGACTTTTCTGTTTACTTAGGAGGATGGAAAATGAGCCCGCCTTTATTTTTTGGCTTTTGTGCGAACCAATTCTTCCTCCTTGCCTGGACCCTGTTGTCTTGCTCCTGAGCTTTTTGCTTCTTCCTTGTAATCGGAAAAGACTTCTTCTTGTCCGCTGTCCTGTCTAAGATAGTATCTAGCTCAGGACCAAATAGCAGATCGCCCGAGAATGAAATACCACAGAGCCTACTTTTGGAAGCCGCATCACCAGGCCAGGTCTTTAACCACAATGCTCTTTTTGTGGAATTAGTTAAGGCTGCTGATCTAGCCAACATTGTAATTGCTTCAGCTGAGGCATCTGAAATATAGGCCTTGGCAGAAGACAAGGTCAGGTGAGAATCCGGTATCTTCTGCTTTGATGAATCTGCCACTATATGAGCCTTGAGCTGGGTAACCCAGTACTCTAGGTTTCGAACCACCCAAGTCAAAGCCATAGAAGGCTTTAAATTGCTCATGATTGACTGCCTAGATCTTTTGAATGGGAGGTCCATTCTTTTGTCCATCGGATCTCGGAGCTTCCCCATGTCCTCAAAGGCCAGGTCCGTGGATCTAGAGATCTGGGAAAAAGCAGCATCGAGCTTCGGGACCTTGTTCAATACCGCGGTGGGGTCCTCCTTGAAAGGGAAATGTCTCTTATATGCCCTTGAGAAAAAAAGGCTCTGTCTCCGGTTCCTGCCATTCCTTTTTGATGGAATTTGAAATTGCTGGATGCACCGGAAACGTATGCTCCTTGGGCTCACTTAGACCCGCATACATGCGGTCATGAAGTGTTAGCTCTTTTATCTCTTCCCCCAGGCCCAGAGTTGCCTGAATAGCTTTCCATAGGTTGCCAACTCCTTCCAGTGATAACTTAAATTTAGAGGGGGTCACATCTGTACCCTCAGCCTCCTCTTCCTCTGAACCATCATTGGACGGTGCTGGGGATTGCTAATCCCTGGTAGGAGGATGAGACGGGGTCTCTAACACTGGATCCTGGAGTGAAACCTGGGAAGATTCAGATGCTGAGGCCTGACTGGTAGCAGGATTGGCCAATGAGTCACGAAACTATTGAATCATTCGATTGGAGCTCCTTCTTTACTGAGACCACTAGATCCTTGCAGACAGAAGCAGACTCTTCCTTAACCAATTCAGTAATACACATACTGCATAAGGTTTTCTTACAGTCTTCCCCCAATTTAGCCCTGCAAGTAGGGCATCTCCTTTTGCCTGATTCGCTTTTGGCCTAGTGGGGAAGAAAGGAGACAAGAAAGAAAAAACACAGAGGGTCTTGCTTGAAACCCTGTCTCTGCCCATGGCTCCCCCCACAAGGTGCACTAAGAGGGAATAATAGGAAATGCCCCAGTGCCCAGACAAGCCCCTGCCACCAGGGGGAAATACAAAGGAAGACTGGAAACCCAGATAAAACAACATAGGGCAAGTAAACAAACTGCCCCTTACCTGGGCCTTGCTGGAGCCTGTGCCTGTCCCCACTGCTGCAGATGCCACCATCTTGTCCATCATGGGTGTGCAGAGCTCCTTTGGCTTTTACCCACAGCCTCCAGACTCCCATAGTGCCGCTGTGCCAGACCGGAGGCACAAATAGGCTTCAATTCTTTCCCTGCTTCCTCTACCTGCGTTCAGCCGCCAGAAATTACGCTGGCGCTGACCCGATGACCAGCTCTGTCACTCCCGGCCGTCCGAGCTTCGGCAAAATGGCGGTGGCGGCGGCCACACGTAAACGCAGAGCGGGCCACTGGGTCACCTGTGGGCTCTCCATGAGCACCTGGAGGGGAAAAGGAGCCCATGCATGCGGCCCTGACTGCTGGTAAGACGGGAGGGCTGGCGGCCACAAAACACGGAGGGAACCCTGTGCCTCCAAGGACAGCCTGAGAGATCGTGGCTCCCCTCCCAGGGCGATCCCTCCGGGCCGGAGGAAACACACAAAACTGATGGGTGGAAGGGATGAGCCTCCCTTTAAAGATTTGGAGGAAGAAGGTGTAACCTGTGGCCTGGTGGGAGGGTCACCATCTCTCAGGTGCTGTCCTGAAAGACGCTTTGGGAAATCATGGGCAAAAATGAAATGCAGATGGTGGAAATTGCTGTGTTTCCTCACATTGGTGGTCAGTGAAGAAACAACCGCTTATGTTGATGGTCAGTGGAGATGTGTCCTCTTATTTTGGTGGTTAAGTAAATACTCCATTACTTAGATGGTCAGTGGAGACAGGCTCCCTTAGATAGGTGGCCCTGGGTAATCATGGTGGAAGAAGGGCTCCATTACCCTGGTGGTGAGTGGGAAGAAAGCTCCTTACATTGGAGGTCAGTGGGAAGAATGTTCCTTACATTGGTGGTCAGTGGGAAGAATGTTCCTTAAATTGGTGGTCAGTGGGAAGAAAGCTCCTTACATTGGAGGTCAGTGGGAAGAATGTTCCTTAAATTGGTGGTCATTGGGAAGAATTCTACTTACATTGGTGGTCAGTGGGAAGAATGTCCCTTACATTGGTGATCAGTGGGAAGAATGTTCCTTACATTAGAGGTCAGTGGGAAGAATGCTCCTTACATTGGAGGTCAGTGGGAAGAATGCTCCTTACATTGGTGGTCAGTGGGAAGAATGTTCCTTAAATTGGTGGTCAGTGGGAAGAAAGCTCCTTACATTGGAGGTCAGTGGGAAGAATGTTCCTTAAATTGGTGGTCAGTGGGAAGAATTCTACTTACATTGGTGGTCAGTGGGAAGAAACTCTCTTACTTTGGTGGTCAGTGGGAAGAATGTTCCTTACATTGGTGGTCAGTGGGAAGAATGTCCCTTACATTGGTGATTAGTGGGAAGAATGTCCCTTACATTGGTGATCAGTGGGAAGAATGTCCCTTACATTGGTGGTCAGTGGGAAGAATGTCCCTTACATTGGTGATCGGTGGGAAGAATGTTCCTTACATTGGTGGTCAGTGGGAAGAATGTCCCTTACATTGGTGATTAGTGGGAAGAATGTCCCTTACATTGGTGATCAGTGGGAAGAATTTTCCTTACATTGGTGATCAGAGGGAAGAATGTCCCTTACATTGGTGGTGAGTGGGAAGAATGTCCCTTACATTGGTGGTCGGTGGGAAGAATGTCCCTTACATTGGTGGTCGGTGGGAAGAATGTCCCTTACATTGGTGGTCAGTGGGAAGAATGTCCCTTACATTGGTGGTCAGTGGGAAGAATGTCCCTTACATTGGTGATCGGTGGGAAGAATTCTACTTACATTGGTGGTCAGTGGGAAGAATGTCCCTTACATTGGTGATCGGTGGGAAGAATTCAACTTACATTGGTGGTCAGTGGGAAGAATTCTACTTACATTTGGGGTCAGTGGGAAGAATGCTCCTTACATTGGTGGTCAGTGGGAAGAATGTCCCTTACATTGGTGATCAGTGGGAAGAAACTCTCTTACTTTGGTGGTCAGTGGGAAGAATGTTCCTTACATTGGAGGTCAGTGGGAAGAATGTCCCTTACATTGGTGATCAGTGGGAAGAATGTCCCTTACATTGGTGATCAGTGGGAAGAATGCTCCTTACATTGGTGATCAGTGGGAAGAATGCTCCTTACATTGGTGATCAGAGGGAAGAATGCCCCTTACATTGGTGGTCAGTGGGAAGAATGTCCCTTACATTGGTGATCGGTGGGAAGAATGTCCCTTACATTGGTGGTCAGTGGGAAGAATGTCCCTTACATTGGTGGTCAGTGGGAAGAATGCTCCTTACATTGGTGGTCAGTGGGAAGAATGCTCCTTACATTGGTGGTCAGTGGGAAGAATGCCCCTTACATTGGTGGTCAGTGGGAAGAATGTCCCTTACATTGGTGGTCAGTGGGAAGAATGCTCCTTACATTGGTGGTCAGTGGGAAGAATTCTCCTTACATTGGTGGTCAGTGGGAAGAATGTCCCTTACATTGGTGGTCAGTGGGAAGAATGTCCCTTACATTGGTGATCAGTGGGAAGAACGCTCCTTACATTGGAGGTCAGTGAGAAGAATGTTCTCCTTACAGATAGCTTCAAAGCTCATTGATGCCAGTGGTTACCTATCTGAGGGTCAGAAATTGGTCATTGCCCAAGGATTCCTTTGATTCCACAGAATGCAGGCTGAGATAGGTTGATGATGTAAAAAGCAATCCTACCTTTCCCCAGGTTTAGAATGGAGATGTAGAAGGTCTCGGGAGGTGAGCTGTGTTCTCCATCGGTTAGGTAAAAACGGAAGCTGTCGTGTCCTTTGCAGCCGAGGATTGTGGTGTGAAAATACCAGATATGATTCAGGTCAACCTCTTCCTGCGTAAAGTTCATTCCGGCATACAGGGTGACCCAGAGGGGGCCCGCCTAGAGAAACGGGGAGAGTTCAAGTTATTTATGACAAAAATAATTTTTCACATCAACTTTTAGAACCTCTGTCAGGAAATACAATTCCTTTGGCAGCTAAACAGATCCTATATATGTATTTCCTCTGTGGATTTAGAGGTTTACGTAACCAATCAGATCTCATCTGTCATATTTCAAGAGAAGGTTGCAGCGATTTAAATAAACTCTGAATGGACGCTGTGGGCAACACAGAGTCTGATTTTTTTACAATAAACAACCTCATGCCATTCACCCAAATTCTACCTATTTTATAGTTTGCAGAACGCAAAATAGAAATCCGTAAGGTTGAATCGTTATCTAGGAAATTGCTTGTTAACTATATGCTATGAACTGATTGGCTCCTTGTGCTGCTTCCCCCTTTCCCAATCTGAGCCCTGCTGTACAGGGAACGCAAAAGGCTGATCCCGGGTCAAATTCAGGTACTTAAAAAAAAAAAGGTTCCTGCACTACTTTTTACCCATTTCATTGCGACTTGCATAGACCTTAAATGAAGTCGCAAGCCGCAATTAAATCGGCAGCGCAAATCGCACTGATGTGCGGCTTTGATATCACGCTGAAGTAACTGAAGTATGAACTGGGGCTTGGTGTATTTTTATTGAAAATTTGTTCTTGATAACCCTTTGCAATAGGGTTGCACCAATACCGTTTATCGGTGAGTACAAGTACCAATACTTTTGGTGAAGTACCGATACTTTGCGGTGCGTCAAGACAAAAAATTGGCACAAATCGCACTGCAAAAGAATCGCATGAGATTTCAACAGGAATGCGGTGTGATTCGAGTTTGAATTCCATGCGATTTCCCCCACTGTTCTTGTGTGTATAGAATAGGGAAAAGTGCCATCTAGTGGGCAGTTTAAAAAATGTTAGAACTTACATCTGGCCACATGCAAAATAACCTTCATAGGTGTCCCGGTCAGCCAATGATAGCAAATCAGGGCCGCTGGAGGTGCTCACAGCGCTGAAGGAGAAGTTCCGGGAGCCCCATGGGTATAGGGTGGAAGTGATGTCATACAAAAAAGAGAAAGGCTGGTGCCATGGAAATCGGCTAAAACATCCTTTTATTATTGCATGTGAACAACAGTCAAAAAAGCCAACACGTTTCGGCCATCAGGCCTTAATCATGGCTCAGCCATGATTAAGGCCTGATGGCCGAAATGCGTTGGATTTTTGACTGTTGACAGTTTGACAGATTTTTGACTGTTTGACATAGCACCAGCCTTTTTGTATGGACTTACAGAGACTTCATAGGCTGAGTGCTGTGTTCATGAGGCTCACCAGACATTGCACAGGAGGTGGCAGCTCGGATGCACCTGTTCCAGTTCTCTTCTTGAAGTGATGTCAGCTTGGGGGCGGACCGCCTCTACATCTGCTCCAGCCCTGTGAGCACCTCCATCGGCCCTGATTTGCTATCATCGGCGGACCGGGACACTAACATTTTTTAAACTCAAGAAAGTAGGTTATAGGGTTGTTCCTGCGCTGATGGTTCCAGTGTTTATGGTGGGTAGAACTGCTGCCTCTACTGTTGCCGCCTCCATAGAGGGACAATGGATAGAGAATGTGGTCAGAAGTAGATATGGCGCTGTTCTCCGTGCAGAAAGTGACTTGTGCTCTTCAGTGCTTAACCAATGTTGCTGCCCTCCTATGGTATCACCCTTACCAAAGGTATTCCCCCCACATGGAGGTACAGCGCAGATCTTGAAGGTCAGGAAGTGCTCCTGGTGCTTTAGTGCTCCTTACGTGCCCTAATGGCTATGTGCTTACCAGAAGGTTCCACCCCTCCTCGGGGTACAGCGTTTTCACAGTCCTATGCCACTGTGTGGTGGGTCCCAGCTGGACCTTGTAGTCCTCCTTCCTCCTTGGTGGTATTCGTCCCGTGATCATACGTGTAAAAGATAAGATGGGATCTCCATAGAGTAGTAAAGCTTCTTTAATTGAGTACAGTAAAATTCCACAACATAATAATTAAAAAGCCTTCAAAATGGGAGAGCCGTAAACCGCGGCTCCGCACCCGGAAGTGACGCACGTTTCTCCGCCCTGCCGGTTTCGTCACACTGACGTCATCTGGAGCAGCGTCCGCTTTTTAAACTGCCCAATAAATGGGGCTTTTCCATTTCTATACACACACAGGAGGGGTGGGGTGTGGGGGAAATCGCATGCGATTTGGACAGGAATTGCACCGCACTCCTGTTCAAACTGCATACGATTCTTTGCAGTGCGACTCGCGCCCATTCATTTTGTATTGATGCAAATCTCACCGCAAAGTATCGGTATCATTTGTGCGAGTACCGATAGTGGCGTAAATGCTTGGTATCGGCACCGGTACTAGTACCGGTATCGGTGCATCCCTACTTTGCACTGATATCGCATGACATAAAAATTTGGAGCTACCGTCACTTTATTCTCCAGGGTCTCTGCTTTCAAAAAATATATCTTTGGGGGTTTTACGTAATCTTCAGGCCTGAAATGGTTTTGTTAATCATAAGTGCAAAAAACGGCTCTGGCAGGGAAAGGGTTAAAGCATACATTGAATTAATAAATACAAAGTTGCGCCCAATCGTGTCGTGAGCTCATCATTAGAGCCCTAACATTCTGATTGGACGGGAAGGGATCACCAGGAACAAACCTTCCTCTTCAGCTCGCCGTAGGCCGGGGCGTTGTTGATGATGTAATAAATGGATTGCCTCCTGGAATCTCCATCTTCAGCCTCCAGAGCAACGCCGGAGATGACTTTATTATCCGCCGCCTCAACTTCCAATCCACCATTTCTACCAAGGAAAAAAAAAAAAAGAAACGAAATTCATTGCTACAATAGAATTAAAAATCTGAAACAGTGTAGTCAGGGTAGCGAAAGATGCTGATTGGCTGATATGAGCTACTGCGGTAATCCAATAGGCTATCTGCTTTATTATAGTAACTTCTGGGGCACTGTGAAAGTTTATCTGAATTTTACTTCCAAGTCCAACGTGTTTTTCATCTGCTGCAGTTTTCAATTAAAGCCTAGCAACTACAGCTGCGACCGCATGTGCGTTCCCCTGCGTTTTCCGCTCATAACATGTAGGGCAGTCCTTTCCTTCATGCAAGAAACGCAGAAAAAAAGCCCCTGACCTTTTTCTAAAAACGTGCGGCATTAACAATTAATGGCATCGCTCTGCTAAATGGCAGCACCTTTCTGTGCGTGTCAGGAGGGCACATGATTTTGCGCCATAGGCATGCTCACAGGGTGTGCCAGGTGTGCCTGGGCACACCCTAATCATGCAGTGTGGAGCAGCTTCCCCTTGTTTAGACCCCTGATATTTCATCAAAGCCCCCTAATGGGGCTAAAAAAAAAAAATTAAATTGCAAAAATGTATATAAAAATACTACTGACACCAATCTCTGCCCTACTGACACCAATCACCGCTCTATATATACAAATGCACATACATGCATGCGTGTGTGAGCTTTGGGGTGCACATCCTAAAGCAATAGGCTGTGCACACCTATGTTTTGCGCACAAAGGTGTGGACCTAGCCTAACATAGCCCCCAGTGATCCCGCCATGAAGCTCCTTGTTCAGGCACTTCCTGTTATAGGGTGACAACGCCCTGTCCCTGTCTCCCAGCTGTGCTCCGGTGTTGTCACCCCTGTCACATGGGCTTACAGTGGGGGCTACCAGACACGTGCGGTTCATTTAGTTTCCGAAAAGAAATTCGGACAAAATTTTTAGTGACGAATTTAAAGGAATCGGAAATACCGAAAAAAATGTGGCTGAAATTCGAATTGTATTTAATAAAGAATTCAAAATCTAATTTGAAAACAAAAATAGATTCAAATGGAATAGAAAATAAAGGAATAGAATTGAGTAAAACCGAACAGAATAGAAAAAAATAGAAAATAAAATATATTGGAAAATAAAGGAATAGAATATTAGCCAAAATGCCATCTGCTTCATCATTTGTTGCTAGGTTTTTCAGCTTTTTTTTTTGTCTGCTTTTATTTATTATTCATTTCTATTTATTTATTTTTTTGTTAGGGTTAAGGGGTTAGGGTTTGGGATTAGGGCTTAATTTATTTATTTGTTTCATGCATTATTTATTATTATTATTTAATTGCTTATTTATTTATTTTACTTTCTTAGGGGTTCGTTTATTTCTTTTATTTTTTATTACAATTATTTTATTGTTAATATTATTATTATTTATGTATGTGTTTATTGGTTTGGGTTAGGGTTTGGTGGGGGTAAGGGGTTAGAGTTAGGGTTTTTTTTATTTTATGTATTATTTATCTATTAATATTATTATTTGTTAATTCATTATTTGCTTGTTTATTAACTTTATTATTTATTAATGATTATTTATTTATATTTATGTTAGGGGTTAATTTATGTATTATTATGATTTATTTATTGTTTAGTTAGGGTTAAGATTAGGGGTTTATTCATTTTATGTTTTATTTATTTGTTAATATTATCATTTGGTTATTATTACTCTTTTTTTGTTAGGGTTAGGAGTTACTTTATTTACATTTAATATTATTATTATTATTATATTTGTTTATTATTTTTGATGAATATTTATTATTATTTATTTTTATTTAACCACTTGACCACTGGGCACTTAAACCCCCTTAACAACCAGACCAATTTTACAGCTTTCAGTGCTTTCGGATTTTGAATGACAATTACTCAGTCATGCAGCACTGTACTCATATGAAATTTTTGTTCTTTTTTTTTTCTCACACAAATAGAGCTTTTTTTGGTGGTATTTAATCACTGCTGTTTTTTTTTGCACTATAAATGAAAAAAGACCGAAAATTTTGTAAAAAAAAAAATGCATTTTTCTTCTTTTCCGTTATAAAATTTTGCAAATTAGCAATTTTTCTTCATAAACTTTGGCCAAAATGTATACTGCTACCGATCTTTGGTAATAAAAAACCCCAAATACGGGGATATTATTTGGTCTTTGTGAAAGTTATAGAGATTACAAGCTATGGTGCCAATCACTGAATATTGATCACACCTGATATACTGACTGTCTCATTTCTTGAGACCCTAACAAGCCAGGAAAGTACAAATACCCCCCAAATGACCCCTTTTTGGAAAGTAGACATTCCAAGGTATTTAGTAAGAGGCATGGTGAGTTCTTTGAAGTTGTAAATTTTTCCCACAACTCTTTGCAAAATGAAGATTTTTTTTTCTTTTTTTTTTCTTCACAAAATTGTCATATTAACAGGTTATTTCTCACACCCAGCATATTCATACCACAAATTACACCCCAAAATACATTCTACTACTCCTCCCGAGTATGGCGATACCACATGTGTGAGTCTTTTACACAGCCTTGCCACATAGAGAGGCCCAACATGCAGGGAGCGCCATCAGGCGTTCTAAGGACATAAATTACTCATCTCGTTTCCGGACTATTACTTCCTGAGCACGGATGGGGATGACTGAGTATGGATGGGGATGGGTGAGCATGGATGGGGATAGGTGAGCACAGGTGGGGATGGATGAGCACGGATAGGGATGGGTGAGCACGGATGGGGATAGGTGAGCACAGATGGGGATGGATGAGCACGGATGGGATGGGTGAGCACAGGTGGGGGTGACTGAGCACGGATGGGGATGGGTGAGCACCGAGGGGGATGGGTGACCATGGATGGGGATAGGTGAGCACAGATGGGGATGGATGAGCACGGATGGGGCTGAGTGAGCATGGATGGGGATGACTGAGCACAGATGGGGATGGGTGAGCACAGATGGGGATGGATGAGCACAGGTAGGGATGGGTGAGCACAGGTGGGGGTAGGGGTAG
>BLSH010271615.1:1588911-1599078 GCA_018402905.1 Glandirana rugosa | reverse complement strand
TGTAAAAAAAAGCCATAAAGGCTAAGAAAGTTTAAGCAGTGATTTTTCAAACAGGTTTAAAGAAAAGTCTTTGATTTACTTGTCGTGCACAGACTATCGGGGGTAACATTCGGGTACACTGTCCCCACTGTTGTGGCCTCGTGTCGACCCTCTGTCCCTGTCCCGCAATAGTGGGATATTGTCCTTCACGGACTTGTTCCTCGAAGTACCGCCCTAGTGACCCCCGATACAATCCGATCCAGGTGTGGAAACACACGTTTTGTATCCACACGCGTCGGATAACGAAATCCCACACGTGGGGTTTCGAGTGTGTGCGTACGTATAAATTGCAAAAATGTATATAAAAATACTACTGACACCAATCTCTGCCCTACTGACACCAATCACCGCTCTATATATACAAATGCACATACATGCATGCGTGTGTGAGCTTTGGGGTGCACACCCTAAAGCAATAGGCTGCGCACACCTATGTTTTGCACACAAAGGTGTGGACCTAGCCTAACATAGCCCCCAGTGATCCCGCCATGAAGCTCCTTGTTCAGGCACTTCCTGTTATAGGGTGATAACGCCCTGTCCCTGTCTCCCAGCTGTGCTCCGGTGTTGTCACCCCTGTCACATGGGCTTACAATGGGGGCTATCAGACACGTGCTGTTCATTTAGTTTCTGAAAAGAAATTTGGACAAACTTTTTAGTGACGAATTTGAAAGAATCGGAAATACCGAAAAAAAATGTGGGTGAAATTCAAATTGTATTTAATAAAGAATTCAAAATCTAATTTGAAAACAAAAATAGATTCAAATGGAATAGAAAATAAAGGAATAGAATAGAGTAAAACAGAACAGCATAGAAAAAAATAGAAAATAAAATATATTGGAAAATAAAGGAATAGAATATTAGCCAAAATGTCATCTGTTTCATCATTTGTTGCTATGTTTTTCAGCTTTTTTTTGTCTGCTTTTATTTATTATTTCTATTTATTTATTTTTTTGTTAGGGTTAAGGGGTTAGGGCTTAATTTATTTGCTTATTTATTTATTTTACTTTCTTAGGGGTTAGTTTATTTCTTTTATTTTTTATTACGATTATTTTATTGTTAATATTATTATTATTTATGTATGTGTTTATTGGTTTGGGTTAGGGGTTTGGATTAGGGTTTGGTGGGGGTAAGGGGTTAAAGTTAGGGTTTTTTTAAATTTTTTGTATTATTTATCTATTAATATTATTATTTGTTAATTCATTATTTACTTGTTTATTAACTTTATTTATTATTTATTAATGATTATTTATTTATTTGATCAGGGGTTACGATTAGGGTTTGGGGTTAGAGTTAGGGGGAAATTTATTATTTTTAAGCATTTATTTATTTATTTATATATTTGTGTTAGGGGTTAATTTATGTATTTTTATGATTTATTTATTGTTTCGTTAGGGTTAGGATTAGGGGTTTATTAATTTTATGTTTTATTTGTTAATATTATCATTTAATTATTACTCTTTTTTTTGTTAGGGTTAGGAGTTACTTTATTTACATTTAATATTATTATTATTACTATTATTATTATTATATTTGTTTATTATTTTTATGAATATGTATTATTATTATTATTTATTTTTATTTAACCACTTGACCACTGGGCACTTAAACCCCCTTAACAACCAGACCACCTATCTCATTTCTTGAGACCCTAACAAGCCAGGAAAGTACAAATACCCCCAAATGACCCCTTTTTGGAAAGTAGACATTCCAAGGTATTTAGTAAGATGCATGGTGAATTATTTGAAGTTGTAATTTTTTCCCACAATTCTTTGCAAAATGAAGATTTTTTTTTTTCTTCACAAAATTGTCATATTAACAGGTTATTTCTCACACCCAGCCTATGCATACCACAGATTACACCCCAAAACACATTCTGCTACTCCTCCTGAGTATGGCGATACCACATGTGTGACACTTTTACACAGCCTGGCCACATACAGAGGCTCAACATGCAGGGAGAACCATCAGGCGTTCTAAGGACATAAATTACTCATCTCGTTTCCTGACTACTACTTCCTGAGCACAGATGGGTATGGGTGAGCATGGATGGGGATGGATGAGCACAGATGGGGATGGATGAGCACAGATGGGGATGGATGAGCACGGATGGGGATGGGTGAGCACGGATGGGGATGGGTGAGCACAGATGGGGATGGGTGAGCACAGATGGGGATGGGTGAGCACGGATGGGGATAGGTGAGCACAGATGGTGATAGGTGAGCACGGGTGGGGATGGGTGAGCACAGATGGTGATAGGTGAGCACGGGTGGGGATGGGTGAGCACAGATGGGGATAGGTGAGCACGGGTGGGGATGGGTGAGCACGGGTGGGGATGGGTGAGCACGGCTGGGAGGGTGAGAATGGATGGCTGGCTGGGTGAGGATGGCTGGGTGAGCACTGATGGATGTATGGGGGGTGCAGACTGGCACATAGCAGTGCTGTGGGCAATTCAGATCCTCTGCCCACAGTGCTGCTGCACTGATCTCTCCCCCTCTCCTCTCACACTGCACCGATCGGTGTGGAGAGGGGAGAGAAAAGCCGGAACTTCCGCACGGCTGGTAAAAGGCTGCTGCGAGCGCCCATTCACCGTGATCCGTAAAACGCTGGGTCCGGAGGATCCGGTGGTCACGGATGTTCCCAGGTGCGTGCCCCAGGGGGCGCTCAGGATGCACGATCATGGGAAGACGCCACTGTACGCCCTTCCAGAGTTAAGCAACTGCCCTGTAGCCGTCATTTGGCTGTGGGCCGTTAATTATTGCATTTGAACAGAAAAATGTGCGACAAAACACGCGAAAATGTGCAAATTGTCCATTTCAATGCATTTCTACGGGGAAAAGACGCTTCAAAAACGCACCGATCTGCCTAAATTGACCAAAGAAGCTCCAAAACTTTTTTGAGCTTCGGGCGTTTGGCTTCAGACGACTTGCATTGGATTTTTTTCTCTCCTCCGGCGTATGATGGGGGCCTTAGATACCCGTTAGACGGGCAGAACATCCGGCCTGGATCCTTCCCCTCGCCCGACAATGAAAGGCCTCAGCTGGCGCAAAGCCTCATGGGAAGCAAACCTAACCCACTCCATTTTTATTTTTTGAACCGGTTCCCAGTCTATGTAGCGAAACCATTGACTGCCCTCTCCCCTCCCCCACCCCGTGAGATTATGTGGCAGGTGTGGGCATCGCAGTACCAGCGTCTATGGCAGACAAGTCCCCTCCTGCGGTGGTCCAAATCATTTCCATCTCACCAGCCTTAAGGGCAATCGCTCCCCCGAGGGCCGGGCTGGATTGTGTGCGGCCTTATCTCTACCTTCACATTGATTGTCTCCTACAAAATATTCTATTGTCTGCCCGGGATTGGCTGGGAGAATATTGTTCAGCCAATAAAAGGATTAATCTGCAAAATCCCAAATTAATATCACCCTCGTAATTCATCACCTTCACACCCCGCCAGGAATGCGCCATTCAATTAAATAGCTTTATAGGAGAAATCTCATTGACAGTTTACTTTGGTAAAATAAAAACTGTATTATAAATAACTGCCACTTTAATATTATTATTATTATTATTTATTTACTACATTTTTTTTGTTTTGTTAGGGCTTAGGGTTAGGGGAAAGAGTTAGAGGGCAATTTATTTATTTTATGCGTTATTTATTTTATTTTTATTTCCTTTTTTTTCTTTGTTAGGTGTCGGGATTAGAGTTTGGGGTTAATTTATTTATTTTATGTATTATTTATTAATTATGTATTTAATAATAGCCAGGAAAAGCCCCATTCAATTAAATAGCCTTATAAGAGCTGCAAAATCTGATTGAGAGTTTACAATAAAATAACTGTATTATAAACAACTGCCACTGTTTTTTTTTTATTATTATTTATTTATTAAGGTTTTTTTTTGTTAAGGGTAAGAGTTAGAGGGTCATTTATTTATTTTATGTGCTATTTATTTATTTTTTGTTAGGGTTAGGGATTAGAGTTGGTGGTTCGTTTATTTATTTTATGTATTATTTATTAGTTATGTATTTAATAATAGCCAGGAAAAGCACCATTCAATTAAATAGCCTTATAAGAGTTGCAAAATCGAATAAAAACGGTATTATAAACAACTGCCACTGTTTTTTTTAAATTATTATTATTTATTTATTCTTTTTTTTTTTTGTTAGGGGTAAGAGTTAGAGGGTAATTTATTTATTTTATGTGCTATTTATTTATTTTTCGTTAGGGTTAGGGATTAGAGTTGGGGGTTCCTTTATTTATTGTATGTATTATTTATATGTTATGTATTTAATAATAGCCAGCAAAAGCACCATTCAAAAATATAGCCTTATAGGAGTAAAATCTGATTGGGAGTTGACTTTGGTAAAATAAAAACTGTATTATAAACAACTGCCACTTTTTTCATTATTATCATTTATTTATTACGTTTTTTTTGGTGATTTTTTTTAGGGTTTAGGGTTAGGGGTAAGAGTCAGAGGGTAATTTATTTATTTTATGTGTTATTTATTTATTTTTCGTTAGGGTTAGGGATTGGAGCTTGGGGTTAGAGTTGGGGGTTCATTTATTTATTTTATGTATTATTTATTAATTAGGTAATTAATAATAGCCAGGAAAGGCTCCATTCAATTAAATAGCCTTATAGGAGATGTAAAATCTGATTGAGGGTTTACTTTGGTAATATAAAAACTGTATTATAAATAACTGCCACTTTATTATTATTATTATTATTATTATTTATTTACTACTTTTGTTTTTGTTAGGGTTTAGGGTTAGGGGGTAAGAATTAGAGGTTAATTTATTTATTTTATGTGTTATTTATTTATTTTTTATTTATTTACTTTTTTTTTGTTAGGTGTTGGGATTAGGGTTAGGGATTATAGTTGGGGGTTCATTTATTTATTTTATGTATTATTTATTAGTTATGTATTTAATAATAGGCAGGAAAAGCACCATTCAAATAAACAGCCCTATAGGAGTTGCAAAATCTGATTGAGAGTTTACTTTGGTAAAATAAAAACTGCATTATGAACAACTGCCACTTTTTTCATTATCATTATTATTTATTTATTATGTTTTTTTTTTTTTGTCAGCGTTAAGGGTTAAGAGTTAGAAGGTTATTTATTTATTTTACATGTTATTTATTTATTTTTTGTTAGGTGTCGGGATTAGAATGTGAGGTTAGAGTTGGGGGTTCATTTATTTATTTTATGTATTATTTATTAATTATGTATTTAATAATAGCCAGGAAAAGCCCCATTCAATTATAGGAGTGGCAAACTCAGATTAAGAGTTTACTTTGGTAAAATAAAAACGGTATTATAAACAACTGCCACTTTTTTTTTTTTTTTTAAATAAAAGTCTGCTTTGGCACTTTTCATCCCTTTTGCATCTCAATACTGTGGGTCCCCTGAATTCTAATGTAACAATCAGCAATTTTTTGCTAGAAAATGTCCTAAAACCCCCAAACATTATATATTTTTGAAGCAGAGGCCCTGGAGAATAAATTGGTGGGTTTTGCAATTTTTTTTAAAAAAATCACACGGTATTTGTGCAGCGTTTGTCCTACTGCGACTTCTCCTGCGACTTGGGACTTTCAAAGTCACATGACAAGTCGTACCCCATGATTTCCAATGAGTTCCGTTCAGGTCTGTGCGACTTCAAAAGTAGTCCCTGCACTACTTTGGTCCGACTTTGAAGCGACTTGAGGTCCATAGACCACAATATTGCACAGGCGTTGCTTCAAGTCGCATCAAAATCGCGGTAAAACCGTGCGACTTTCAAGTCGCACGCGTGCGAAAGGGGCCTAAGGCTGCATTCACACGTGAGCGTCGCATTTTTGAGCGTTTGTGTACAGCGTTTTTAAAGCGTTTTTTTTTTACTTTGGCATTTTTTTATTTCGCCAGTAGAGAAAAATATGATCTGTTTCATCATTTGTTGCTGTTTTTCAGCTTTTTCATCCACTTTATTATTTTTTTTTTTTGTAAGGGGTTAAGGGTTATAGGTCAGGAGTTAATTTTATCAATATTTACTTATTATTGAGTAGTTTGAGCGAAGGGCGTTTGGCGTGGAGATTTGAACCCTCTCCATAGAGAATCATTGATTTTTTTTTTCCCCTCCAGCGTTTTGTAGCTTCAGACTTATTTAAGCTACAAATCGCTCAGAGGTGTGAATGGCCCTAAGACCCCCCCATTCACACCTCAGCATTTCGTAGCTCGAAGCTCCAAAACGCTGGAGGAGAAAAAAAAATCAGTTATTCTCTATGGGGGCGGTTTGCATCTCCACTATAAGTCGCCTGAAGTCGCCTGAAGCTCAAAAAAGCTCTGTAGCTTTTTTTTTTGGAGCTCGAATCGGGCAGATTTGTGTGTTTTTAAGCGCTTTTTTTGTTCCGTCGAAACGCGCAGAAACGCTTGATTCGAGCGTTTTGCATTCACAGCTGAGCGTCGCATTTTTTTTGAGCTTTTGCCTACAGCGTTTTTAAAGCATATTTGAGCTTTGGCTTTTTTTTTTTAACCACTTCCGTACCGCCGGACGTCATATGACGTCCTTGGGTTTGAGTGGTGATATCTGAATGGTGCCTGCAACTGCCGTTTTTTTTACAAAAGTGGTCGCTGGATTCGCCGCGAGATCTCTTTTATCAGCAGGTGCCCCCCCCTCTCCTCCCGGCGCTTTCCAGTCATCTCCAGCGCTTACCGGACCCACCGGAGATGATCGGATCCATCACCCCCAGTGTCCGTGAGCCACTCGGCTCCATAACATGGCGGGGCGGAAATGACGTCAGAAGTCACGTCCGCCCAACGGTCTTAAAGGGCCCGTTTTTTTTTTTTTTTTGCATTTAAGTGTAAATGTGAGATGTGAGGTCTTTTTGACCCCCAGATCTCATATTTAGGAGGCCCTGTCATGCTTTTTTTCTATTACAAGGAATGCTTGCATGTCTTGTAATAGGAATAAAAGTGATCAATTTAAAAAAATAAATAAAAAAGAACAGTGTAAAAATAAAAAGTAAAAAGCAAAATAAATAATTAAAAAAAAAAAACAAACATTTAGGCCTCATACACACGGGCGTTTTGGACACCGGCGTTTGTAGGCGTTTTTTTGCAGCTCTCCATGTAATTCAATGGCCCTCTAAAAACGCCGGCGTTTGTGCGCAGTAGAGGGCGTCGGCGTTAGTGAGCTGTTTCTAGAACGCAGGACCAGTGCGTTCTAAGGCTGTAGCGTTTTGGCGTTTTTTGACGCCGACGCCGCAAAACGTACCGTACCGGCGTTAACCGGCGTTTTTTGACGCCGACGTTTTTAGGTTGAAAAATAGCAGAGGACTATTTTTTTTTTTAAAAAAACGCCTATTGACGCCGACGCTCACTAACGCTCATTAATGCTCGCTAACGCCATTGAAAAACGCCGCAAAAAATGCAGATTTTTTTCAAAAACGTCGGACCCGGCGTTTTGCTTATTTATTATCAGACGCCCGTGTGTATGAGGCCTTAAAGCGCTCCGTCCCGCCGAGCTCACGCGCAGAAGCGAACGCATACGTAAGTCCCGCCCACATATGAAAACGGTGTTCAAACCACACACGTGAGGTATCGCCGCGATCGTTAGAGCGAGAGCAATAATTCTAGCACTGGACCTCCTCTGTAACACAAAACTGCGAACTTGTAGAATTTTTTAAACGTCGCCAATGGAGATTTTTAAGTTGCAAAGTTTGTCGCCATTCCGCGAGCGGACGCAATTTTGAAGCGTGACATGTTGGGTATCATTTTACTCGGCGTAACATTATCTTTCACAAAAATTGGCCTAGCTTTACTGTTTTCTTATTTTTTAACTAAAAAAAAACTGAATTTATTTAAAAAAAAAGCACACTTGGAAGACCGCTGCGCAAATACGGTGTGGCAAAGTTTTCCAATGACCGCCATTTTATTCTCTAGGGTGTTAGAAAAAAAAATATATAATGTTTGGGGGTTCCAAGTAATTTTATAGCAAAAAAAACCTGGTTTTAACTCGTAAGCACAAAACCCAAAAAGCAGGCTTAGTCTTGAAGTGGTTAAATAGCCAATCGTGAAAACGATCATCCGTTTCATCGTTTGTTGCTGTGTTTTTCAGCTTTTTCAAGCACTTTTATTTATTATTTATTTATTTATTTACAGTTTTTTTTGTAAGGGGTTAAAGGTTAGGGGTTCATTTATTATTTTTTTATTTATTTTGTTAGGCTAGGGGGTTAATATTAGAGTTAAGGGTTGGGGTTTTTTAGTTATTTATTGTATTGTTTATTTATTTTATTTATGTATTTTATTTGTTTATTTATGTATTGCTTTATTTATTTATCTATGTATGTGATTATTTATTTATTAATTGTTATTATTAATTTTCATTTAATTATTGCATTTGAGTAGAACAACGCTCAAAAATGTGCGGCAAAATGCACTAAAACCCTCAAATCAAGCATTTCCATGCATTTCTATGTAACAAAAAAATGCCTAAAAAAATGAACCAATCCGCCCGAAGGAGCTACATAAAAAAAAAAAAATTGCCCTTAGTTATACTTTAATTTAATGCATGTTAACGCATGACATAGCATGCATTAATGTATCGCAAAAACATACCTGGACCTTTTTAAATAGACCTCAAAGTGTGACAATCTGAAAAGTGTTTATGAGGTTTCTGTGGAAAAAACATTCATGAGCAATATTCATCTCATGTGGCCATACACGCTGCAATTTTTCTTATCTGACCTATGTGGAATTCGATCAAAAGGATGAATAAAGAAACCCAATGGCGGCCGTACACAGAACAATTTTATATATGATTGTTTTATTGATAGACTTTACTGTCCAATAGGAAATACGATCAGAAGATAGAAAAGAGTGCTCCATGCACCACACACTGAGTGATCGTATAGATCGGGAGTCTCCAAACTGCAGCCCACATGCTGAATGCAATGCTTGCCTTTATGTGGCCCTTGGGACACTATTCCTCCCACTGACACCAATGATGGGCACTATTCCTCCCACTGACACCAATGATGGGGCACTATTCCTCCCGCTGACACCAATGATGGGGCACTATTCCTCCCGCTGACACCAATGATGGAGCACTATTCCTCCCACTGACACCAATGATGGGGCACTATTCCTTCCACTGACACCAATGATGGGGCACTATTCCCCCCACTGACACCAATGATGGGGAACTATTCCTTCCACTGACACCAATGATGGGGCACTATTCATCCCACTGACACCAATGATGGGGCACTATTCCTCCCAGTGACACCAATGATGGGGCACTATTTCAGCTCCTACCCACCCCAATCACTATGACATTTTTTCGCTCCCACTGACCACCAAGCCAGAGGCATTCTCTACTCTCAATGGCCACAGTCCACCCCCTAGTCTGAAGGACGGTAAACTGACCCTTTTGTTAAGAAAGTTTGGAGACCCCTCCATACAGAATAATTCTGCTTAAACTGATCGCTTTTGCTTAAAGTTCATCCATGGCACGGTGTGCATCTTTTCACTCATTAACAGATCTGATGTTTGATCGGATTGTTATGTGTATGGCCACCACGAGAGGGCGCCCCCTATAGGGGCACTGGTTGGCGATGCATGGTGTCCTATTGTGTTTGCTGTGCAGTATACATCACCTGATCAGGCTGGGCTTCTCATCGTTGACTGGCACGATGTGCACATACAATGTGCCCTGGACCATGTGTTTGCCATCTGTCAGCTGTACGGTGAAGCCGTCCTGCACAGTGTCTGTGTCATCGTGTGTGTACACCAAGGCCATTCCTACAGGGACACAAACCATTAATTCACCCGCTCTATTCATGGTCTGCCCACACACCCACACACCCCGGTACCCACACACCCCGACACCCACACACCCTGACACCCACACACCCGACACCCTGACAACCCGACACCCACACACCCCAACACCCAGACACCCTGACAACCCGGCACCCACAAACCCCGACACCCAGACACCCTGACAACCCGACACCTCGACACCCACACACCCCGACACCCACACACCCGACACCCACACACCCCGACACCCACACACCCCGACACCCACACACCCCGACACCTCGACACCCACACACCCCGACACCCACACACCCCACACCCACAGCCCCACACACC
>BLSH010271615.1:1573464-1584250 GCA_018402905.1 Glandirana rugosa | reverse complement strand
GTATTTTTACACAGAAGGGGGGTAAGGGTGGATCCGTATTTTTTCACGGAAGGGGAGGTAAGGGGGGATCCATATTTTTCACGGGGGGGAGGGGTAAGGGTGGACTAGGGGGGAATGGAGGGGAAGGCACTTTTTTATGCCTAGGTGGGAATGGGGGGAAGACACATTTTTATGCCTAGGTGTGAGTAAAGCCCCTCCCTTAGCCTGAAGCCTCCTGAGATACTGACCTCAATGATCTCAGTAGGCTTTGGGTCAACCTCTCCTTCACCGCTGCTCATCACTGGGCAGGCTCAATGATCTGGGAGAAGAAAGCCAGCACCCTGATGACCTCAAGTGAAGATGGGGATGTGGGACCTGGAATTCTGCAACGCCGCGGCGGCTTACATCAGACAATAGTGGATTTGCCGCGTGCGTCAGAATGTTTTCAGAGGACAACCTCCACCAAAAGTGAAGGGGGGAGGAAGTTCCTCTTTAGGTGCCTCTGAGGCATGACAATTCTCTGTTCTATAAATTTATGCTTTTTATTTCTACTTTGCAACGGCCACCATAAACGTGCGTCGCCGCATGTGCTTAAGGGTCACAGGGTCCAATGGCGCTCTTTTAATCGCTGTCATTGGACAGATAACCTGCCCAAAATCAAGGCCTATCCCCTACTTCATCCTAAAATGTATTCTTTTGTTAACAGTTCTAAAGCCCGAGCACCTTGTAGGTGATGGGAAAAAAAAAAAAAAAGAAAACCATGCATCCCCCCTCCCTCCTTGGGTCATGGAAGGAGTTAATCTCCCGGTCAGATTGCAGTTGCCTGAATCTCCAGCAGAGGGCATCCACAGACTGCCAATCGCCCGCCAGCCCAGCGCTCTTCCACTGGATCTCAGACAAGTCAGAATTACAAGGCATTCAAAAACACAAAACAGATCCCCACAGCGGCCAAAAGTCTCATCTGGTGCAAAGCAAAAAAAAAAGAAAAAAGAAAAAAAGAAAGAAGCAAAATCAAAACACAGTTCCCCCAAAAGCCCAACAGGATATAGTAAGCTTGTGCAGATCTGGGGCCTTGCAGCGCCGTATACAGAATAAGACGCCGTAGAGACATGGGGGATCCATAGAAAAGGGGGGGTTGGGTCCATAAGCACGGGGAATCGTGGAAGCCATAAAATCTTGATACAAACCTTGCTTCAGTTCATCCAAGGTGAAGCTGTCAATGGCTGAGCCCTTCCCCCGTTCTCCGAAACTCCCATATCTGTCCGGACTGATATCCTTTCCATCTGGGCCGTTTAATAAGGAGCCGTGCGCGGGGGGGATTATAACCGTGAATCGCATCGCGTCCGCTGGGGCGTCCAGGTCTTCTGCGTTCAATGTGGCCGGCCCGATCTCGCAGCTTCCCCCTTCAATTATCTGAGTGGAATACAAAGACAAAACATAATATCAATTCCATGAGAAGGTCCAACCTGAGAACCCAACTCCAGCCACAATGGTTCAATGGTTTTCTGAGTTTTGGATTAAGCATCATCTAGCTTCTAGCATGCGGCCCTTTGGCACTTTTTGTTTGGCTCTCGGGGGCCCCTGAAGACCCTAATCTGAGTTTCCTTATTGCCCTGTTAGAGCCGTGATTTCTAGCAGTCTCATGTAATATATCTCCAATATATAACTGTCTCACGAAGAATGTCCCCAGTCTCCAATAACTCTTATACCATGTTCACAGTCTCCAACCATCCCCTATATCATGTCTGCAGTCTCTGATCATCCCCTATACCATGTCTCCAGTCTCTGACCAAATCCTGTACTATGTCTGCAGTCTCTGACCATCTCCTGTCTCATGTCTGCAGTCTCTGACCAAATCCTGTACTATGTCTACAGTCTCTGACCAAATCCTGTACTATGTCTGCAGTCTCTGACCAAATCCTGTACTATGTCTGCAGTCTCTGACCAAATCCTGTACTATGTCTGCAGTCTCTGACCATCTCCTGTACCATGTCTGCAGTCTCTGATCATCTCCTGTCTCATGTCTGCAGTCTCTGACCAAATCCTGTACTATGTCTGCAGTCTCTGACCATCTCCTGTACTATGTCTGCAGTCTCTGACCATCTACTGTAGTATGTCTGCAGTCTCTGACCATCTCCTGTACTATGTCTGCAGTCTCTGACCAAATCCTGTACTATGTCTGCAGTCTCTGACCATCTACTGTAGTATGTCTGCAGTCTCTGACCATCTCCTGTAGTTTGTCTGCAGTCTCTGACATCTCTTGTATCATGTCTGCAGTCTCTGACCATGTTTTATATCATGTCTGCAGTCTCGACCATCTCTTGTATCACATCTGCAGCCTCTAACCATCTCTTGTATCATGTCCGCAGTCTCCGACCATCTCCTGTACCATGTCTGCACTCTCCGACCATCTCCTGTACCATGTCTGCACTCTCCGACCATCTCCTGTACCATGTCTGCACTCTCCGACCATCTCCTGTATCATGTCTGCAGTCTCTGACCATCTCTTGTATCATGTCTGCACTCTCCGACCATCTCCTGTACCATGTCTGCACTCTCCGACCATCTCCTGTATCATGTCTGCAGTCTCTGACCATCTCTTGTATCATGGCTGCACTCTCCGACCATCTCCTGTACCATGTCTGCACTCTCTGACCATCTCCTGTATCATGTCTGCAGTCTCTGACCATCTCCTGCATTATGGCTCCGGTCTCTAACCATCTCCTGTATCATGGCTCCGGTCTCTAACCATCTCCTGTATCATGAGCAAGTGTTTGTAAGGTTCCCATTGGGATTATGCGGTGCCAATAGACAAAAGTATCAATCAGTGGATTAAACAGTAAATTGTATTATCTACATTAAAATGATGCCTGAGGATGCAAAAAATGGTGGTCAAATAAATACTTTCAGTGGTTACCAAATACATTGGTGGTTGAAACTGTAATGCTGTTATCCCGATATGTTTCGCCATTCAATGGCTTCCTCAGGGAATCTTTTGTACTATGTCTGCAGTCTCTGGCTATCTCCTGTACTATGTCTGCAGTCTCTGACCATCTCCTGTACTATGTCTGCAGTCTCTCACCATCTCCTGTACTATGTCTGCAGTCTCTGACCATCTCCTGTACTATGTCTGCAGTCTCTGACCATCTCCTGTACTATGTCTGCAGTCTCTGACCATCTCCTGTACCTTGTCTGCAGTCTTTGACATCCTGTTGCGGGTCTGTGGTCTCTGACGTTTAATATTCACAGAATCTTGTGTATGACCCTCTGATAATGTTGAGGGCCACATTTAGGCCCCTCATATCAAGAAAGTTGACCACCACTGATGTAGTCCTTTCCTTCCCATCCTAACTCTCTCTGGCCCACCCCTTTCATTCACTGGTTTTCAGTTCTATCAATCATGGAGGCTCACCATGTTGCAAATGCAGCCTAAGAACGCCCCTTCCTCCAAACTGACATCCACCCAATAAGGCATTCTGATATTTGAATAGCTCCTCCCAAGAGCCGGCCCACTGCTGACATCAGGGCTGAGGACTCTTGGGGGGGGGGGGGTACTGAAAGCAATGTGCAGCACCCTGCTGACTCCTCCCACCCACAATCTGCCTGCATTTCATAGAGAAACACAGAGGCCCACCGATGATCTCACTGGGTCTAAAAGAAGCCATGAAAATGGAAGGGTTTTATTGAAACATTTTATTAGTGTGGATGGGAAGGGTTAGAAGGAACCAGGGAAGGCAAAATATCAGCAGACTGAACTTCAAGCTTTACGTATCTATCGCCCTATTGGATGATGGGGAGTGTGGAGGGCATTGGAGTGCAGTGACCTCATAGTCCAGTGGTGAGATGATTGGAGTGCAGTGACCTCATAGTCCAGGGGTGAGATGATTGGAGTGCAGTGACCTCATAGTCCAGTGGTGAGATGATTGGATCTTTGTGGCCTGGTGCATTATCCTGCTGGAAGGAGCCATCAGAAGAGGCTGCATTCACACCTGAGCGTAGCGTCTTTTTTATGCGTTTTTTTTTTTTGGCGGGTTGTTATGCACAACATGCGCGTTTTTATACTGCACTTTGAGCTTCTGGCGTTTTCTTTGTTAGCTAATAGAGGAAATTATTATCTGTTGCATCATTTGTTGCGAGGTATTTCCACTTTTTTTGATAGCTTTTCCGTTAGCTTTTAGTTCTTTTTTTATTATCATTATTTATTTATTATTATTTTTTTTTTCATTGGAGTTGAGAGTTAAGATTAGGTTAGGGTTAGGATTAGAGGTTAGGATTATTTATTATTATTATTTCTTTTTTTTTTTTGTTAGGGTGTTAATACTTCTTTTACTACTACTAACACTACTGCTACTACTAATAATAATGATAATAATACATATAAATAAATACATGCAAAATAAATACACAAATAAATAAAAATAATCATAAATAATAAATTCATTCAATAAATGAATACTAAGCAATAATAAATAAATAATTAACCCTTAACCCCTAACAAAGATAATAATAGTAAAAAACTGAACACCCCAATTCTAACAAAAAATGAATAAATAAATTAATAATTCTTCTTATTCTTTTTTTTTTCTCACTTTATTGGAGTTGCTGCTGAATGTTAGGGACCAGAATAATACAGACGATAACTATTAACATTATTGAGGGGTGGTGGTCCACTGTGTTCCAATACTCATTGGTGCTCCCCTTTAACCACTTCACCCCCTGGAAGGATTTCCCACTGTAGGACCAGAGCACTTTTTGCGATTCGGCGCTGCGTCGTTTTAACTGACAATTGCGCGGTCGTGCGGCGTTGTACCCAAACTAAATTTGCGTCCTTTTTTCCCCCACAAATAGAGCTTTCTATTGGTGGTATTTGATCCCCTCTGCGTCATTTCTGATCGCCGCTATAAACAAAAAAAGAGCGATAATTTAGCAAAAAAAAAAAAAAAGAATATTTCTTACTTTTTGCTAAAATACAAATCCAAAAAAATATAAAAGAACAAATTTATTCATCGGTTTTGGCCGATTTATATTCTTCCTCATATTTTTGGTAAAAAAAAAAATAATCGCAATCAGTGTTTATTGATTGGTTTGCGCAAAAGTTGCATTTACAAACTACAAGAATTAATTTCAGGCGTTTTTACAATTTTTTTTTACTAGTAATGGCTGTGATCTGCGATATCGGGGCGGACATGTTGGACATTTTTGACACTTTTTTGGGACCAATGACATTTATAGAGCGATCGGAAATTTAAATGTCCACTGATTACTGTGTAAATGTCACTGGCGGTGAAGGGTTAACATGGGGGGTGATCAAGGGGTTAACTGTGTTCCCTAGGCGTGTTCTAACTGTGAGGGGGCTGGGCAGTCAGGGGCACCAGAGATCTAAATGATCCCAGTGACAGGGCTCAGTAGATCTCTGTCATGCCGCCTGACAGCACGGTGAACCGTCGTGTTTACACCGGCGGTTCCCCGTTTTTCCCGCTGTGGCCAGCAATTGCAGCTTACCGGCAGAGATTGGGTCCACCCAAGCCGCAGGCACACTGCTACAGAGTGCAGTGAGCATTCACGAGCCGCCGTTTATAGACGGCGATTTGCGAAACAGCGCCACTCTGCAGCAGTAAATGTACGCAAGCCGGTCGGGAACCGGTTAACATTATATATATATAGTAAATTGGTCCATTTATTTGGTAATATAGGTCCATATAATACATGTCCTATTTATTTCTTCTTTTTTGTGCAGTATTCTTGTATTACATACGACTTCCTCTATGCCAAATTGGCTCCAATAAGCATTGTTGATTGTATATTATTTGTATTGTATTGTGATGGGCGGTATGATAATACCATCTATGTATGAAATTTTGTATGTAAAAATGTTTTTCAATAAACTTGGATTGAATACAAATAATTATTCTTATTATTAATGAATTTATTTTTTGTTCGGGTTTGAGTGTTTATTATTATTTTATTATTAAAAATAATAAATTACTATTATTAACAATAATAAATTTATTATATATTTTTTTAAGGTTAGGCGTCATTATTACTTAATTATGTATCATTACATATTATTAATGTATTTTATTTATTTATAATGATTTTTAGTTATTTGTGTATTTATTTTACATTTATTTGTTCATATATTATTACTATTTTATTTATTTTTTATTTTTTCATTTTAACAGAAAATCGCACAAAAACGCGGAAATGTGCACAAAAATGCATACATTATGTTTTCTCCTTCACTCCTATAGGGATAAAAACGTCCATGGTGCCGATCGGTGTCCCTTTTTCTAAGAAAGTTGAGCGGTACGGTGGCGTGACCTGCTGTTGAACCCCAGAATCTGGCCGGCCTCGCGGCCCCCGGGATCGCGCCGCGGTGTTGCTGGAACGAAAGGCGGGATTCTGGGCTGAAACGAGACCTAACAGCCAGGCTGGGAGACACGGCGCGGCAGATTGGTAATACGGTGGCACGCGGCTCGTACAAAATACGCCTTGATTACCAACCCCGCCGAAACAAAACAATAATTCTCTCAAACGAGGGCCCGACATTACTCATGGAAAGAAAAACAGGATACGTTAGAGAGGGCTCTGCTCCTTCCCGGATTCTCTGTGTTTTTTTTTTTTTTGCGGCGAAAACGTTCTGTTACTCTGTAAACACGCGGCGGACTAAATTTAGGCGCTATGTGTGTGGCACGGGCTCCTTCATTTGCAAGCCATTCTGGGATTTACACCAGCTGACAAGCACACATGGAAGCTGGGATTTAATGTTCCTTTATCCTCTGCCATGGACCTCTGGCATCAGAGATGTTCTATTTTCATGCGTTCTGTTTACACTTTGCGGTCTGCTCCGTTCACGGGGGACTTGAGATGATCAAATACGAGCCCCCCATCTCCTGCCAACAGGACGGCTCCTCGCATAATGCTCATCGCTCCCCGCGAAAATCCTTTACACCCAGGAAATTAAAAATATATATAAATCTAGATATAAAACAGTTGAAAGTTACTTTTTTAGGCAAAACTAAAGTTTCTTGTGTTAATGCAAAAAAAGTAAAAAATAATGCAAGTACACATAGGTGCAATACCATAAAAAATAATTCGCTGGATGAATGACACAAGCATTTGCCAAGCCGTCCCGAATATTCACTGTATTTTACCTAATATGTTAACTTACTATGAGCAGCTCCATCTAATGGTCATAATGCACAATTTTCCTAAAATACCACAATAAGGAAAATACTGCATGATGGCCACTAGAGGGAGACGATGACTATAGCAGTTAAATCTTTTAGAAAAAAATATAGGGATTATTCATGATGATTATGATAATTATTTTTTTAAATGAATGACCCCTCCTTTATCTTCTTCTATTTTTCTGTTTATACTTTGCTGTCTACTTCGTTCACGGGGGACTTGAGATGGTCAGATATGAGCCCCCCATCTCCTGCCAACAGGACGGCTCCCCGCATAATGCTCATCGCTCCCCGCGAAAATCCTTTACACCCAGGAAATTAAAAATATATATAAATCTAGATAGATAACATTTAAAAGTTACTTTTTAGGCAAAACTAAAGTTTATTTTTTTAATGCAAAAAAAGTAAAAAATAATGCAAGTACACATAGGTGCAATACTATGGTGTTTATATAAAAAATAATTCTCTGGATGAATGTCACAAGCATTTTCCCAGCCGTCACGAATATTCACTGTATTTTACCTAATAGGTTAACGTTCTATGATCAGCGCCATCTAATGGTCATAATGCATTATTTTCATTAAATACGACAATAAGGAAAATACTGCATGATGGCCACTAGAGGGAGACGATGATCATAGCCCTTAAAATTCTGTTTACACTTTGCAGTCTACTTCATTCATGGGGGACTTGAGATGATCAAATAGGAGCCCCCCATCTCCGGACCTCCCAACAGGACGGATCCTCGCATAATGCTCATTGCTCCCCGCAAAAATCCTTTACACCCAGGTAATTTAAAAAATATATAAATCTAGATAGATAACATTTAAAAGTTCATTTTTAGGCAAAACTAAAGTTTCTTTTTTTAATGCAAAAAAAGTAAACAATAATGGAAATACGCATAGGTGCAATACTATGGTGTTTATATAAAAAATAATGGAAGTACACATAGGTGCAATACTATGGTGTTTATATAAAAAATAATTCGCTGGATGAATGTCACAAGCATTTGCCCAACCATCACGAATATTCACTGTATTTTACCTAATAGGTTAACTTACTATAATCAGCTCCATCTACTGGTCATAATGCATTATTTTCATTAAATACGACAATAAGGAAAATACTGCATGATGGCCACTAGAGGGAGACGATGATCTTAGCAGTTAAATCTTTTAGGAAAAAATATAGGGATTATTCATGATGATTATGATAATGCTCATGATAATTATTTTTTTTAAATGAATTACCCCTCCTTTATCTTCTTCTATTTTCTGTTTATACTTTGCTGTCTACTTCGTTCACGGGGGGACTTGAGATAATCAAATACGAGCCCCCCATCTCCTGCCAACAGGACGGCTCCTCTCATAATGCTCATCGCTCCCCGCGAAAATCCTTTACACCCAGGAAATTAAAAATATATATAAATCTAGATAGATAACATTTAAAAGTTACTTTTTTAATACAAAAAAAGTAAAAATTAATGGAAGTACGCAAATGTGCAATACTATGGTGTTTATATAAAAAATAATTAGCTGGATGAATGTCACAAGCATTTGCCCAGCCGTCACGAATATTCACTTTATTTTACCTAATAGGTTAACGTTCTATGATCAGCGCCATCTAATGGTCATAATGCATTATTTTCCTTAAATACCACAATAAGGAAAATACTGCATGATGGCCACTAGAGGGAGACGCTGATCATAGCAGATAAACTTATTAGGAAAAAATATAGGGATTATTCATGATGATTATGATAAAGCTCATGATAATTATTTTTTTTAATGAATTACCCCTCCTTTATCTTCTTCTATTTTCTGTTTATACTTTGCTGTCTACTTCGTTCACAGGGGGCTTGAGATGATCAAATACGAGCCCCCCATCTCCTGCCAACAGGACGGCTCCTCGCATAATGCTCATCGCTACACGCGAAAATCCTTTACGCCCAGGAAATTAAAAATATATATAAATCTAGATAGATAACATTTAAAAGTTACTTTTTAGACAAAACTAAAGTTTCTTGTGTTAATGCAAAAAAAGTAAAAAAAATAATGGAAGTACACATAGGTGCAATACTATGGTGTTTATATAAAAAATAATTTGCTGGATGAATGACACAAGCATTTGCCAAGCCGTCCCGAATATTCACTGTATTTTACCTAATATGTTAACTTATTATAATCAGCTCCATCTAATGGTCATAATGCATTATTTTCATGAAATACCACAATAAGGAAAATACTGCATGATGGCCACTAGAGGGAGACGATGGTCATAGCCGTTAATTCTATTAGGCAAACATATAGGGATTATTCATGATGATTATGATAATGCTCATGATAATTATTTTTTTAATGAATTACCCCTCCTTTATCCTCTGCCATCAGATATGTTCTATTTTCTGTTTATACGTTGCTGCCTGCTTTATTCACGGGGGATTTGAGATGATCAAATATGAGCCCCCCCCCATCTCCGGACCTCCCAAAAAGACGGCCCATTGCACCCCACAGTTAAAGGGAAAAGCCTTTACACCCGGGAACTTAAAGCCGCACAAAAGAAAAAAAAAAAACCCTGCAAGACAATAGCATAATGTGCTAGTATGCATCACATACTAACACATTATGAAATACTTACCTTAGAACAAGGCCCCCGATGCCCGAGTCAGTCAGCGCTGTGGGCAATGACATGATGTCCATCTTCTTACGAGTTCGCGGCCCTGGCACTGTGAGTGGTCGGGGCCGCGAGTCGTCACTCCTGCGCATGCGCGACAGAGCTCTTCGTTCCGGCAAGGAGCTGCAATTGTCTCCGCCGGATCTTCAGAGCGCATGCTGACTTTAGCGGCTGCATGCAGTGAGAATTTCTCCTAAACCATAGAGGAAATATTCATTTTACCAACAGACAAGCCTTATCATTTTGTAAAGTGCTGCGCAAACTGCGCTATATAAATCCTGTATAATAATAATAATAATAATAGGTTTACCTGTAAGTAAAAATTACATTTCAGGGAATACAACCACTTTAAAAAAAAAAATATATATATATACAGTATCTTACAAAAGTAAGTACACCCCTCACATTTGTGTAAATATTTTATTCTATCTTTTCATGTGACAACACTGAAGAAATGACACTTTGCTACAATGTAAAGTAGTGAGTGTGCAGCTTGTATAACAGTGTAAATTTGCTGTCCCCTCAAAATAACTCAACACACAGCCATGGGCGTCCGCAGAACTTTTTTCAGGGGGGGGGCATCATTTTAAGGTCACCCATGCTCCGCCCCTTTCGACAATGTCATGAAGGGGAGGGGCTTAGCCACAACTCACAATTATGTATTTTAAAGGGGGAAACGGCAGACTTTATTCCAGGCATGTGCTATGTACAGGGTGCAGATTCCAGGCGTGTGCTATGTACAGGGTGCAGATTCCAGGCGTGTGCTATGTACATGGTGCAGATTCCAGGCGTGTGCTATGTACAGGGTGCAGATTCCAGGAGTGTGCTATTTAGACGTGGGACATGTATCGTGTGCGGACCTTAGACGTGGGACATGTATCGTGTACGGTCCTTAGACGTGGGACATGTATCGTGTGAGGACCTTAGACGTGGGACATGTATCG
>BLSH010271615.1:1528252-1544194 GCA_018402905.1 Glandirana rugosa | reverse complement strand
TGCTCTCTCTCCTTGTGCAGGGTTACTGGTCTGGTCTCCGCCCCTTCTGTAATTTTCTGCAGGCAACCTGCAGTGGGTGGAGTCTGCTGGGCCCCTCCCACAGTTCTGCTCTCCCTCCTTGTACAGGGTGACTGGTCTGGTCTCCGCCCCCTCCTGTAGTAGTTCTCGGGGACATGCGGTGAAGTCAGTGGCTGGTGAGGCACTGGCTGGTATCAGAGCCAGATACACGCAGGTTACATACGCCGCAAACGTTAGAGCGAGAGCAATAATTCTAGTGCTAGACCTGCTCTGTAACTCTAAACAGGTAAGGCGTTGTCTATGCAGAGGCAGAGTGCTTACTGTATTTTTGGAAGGATCATCTTTTTTTTTTCTCTGCAATTACCTGGATGTTCCCAGTTCCGCATCCAGTGTGAGACTTTACCTCTGTGCAGGAGATTCCTGTAATAAAGACCGCTTACTGCTGCTCTCTCTCCTTGTGCAGGGTGACCGGTCTTGTCTCCGCCCCTTCTGTAATTTTCTGCAGGCACCCTATAGTGGGTGGAGTCTGATGGGCCCCTCCCACATCTCTGCTCTCTCTCCTTATGCAGGGTGATTGGTCTGGTCTCCGCCCCCTTTTGTAATTTTCTGCAGGCAACCTGTAGTGGGTGGAGTCTGCTGGGCCCCTCCCAAAGCTCTGCTCTCTCTCCTTGTACAGGGAGGCTGGTCTTGTCTCCGCCCCCTCCTGTAGTAGTTCTCGGGGACGTGCGGTGAGGTGAGTGGCTGGTGAGGCACTGGCTGGTATCAGAGCCAGATACACACAGGTTACATACGCCGTGAACATTCGAGTGAGAGCAATAATTCTAGCACTAGACCTCCTCTGTAACTCTAAACTGGTAACCTCTAAAAATTTTCTAAAGCATTGCCTATGGAGATTCTTAAGTACTGAAGTTTGGCGCCATTCCACAAGTGTGTGCAATTTTAAAGCGTGACATGTTGGGTATCTATTTACTCGGCATAACATCATCTTTCACATTATACAAAAAAAAATGGGATAACTTTAGTGTTTCCTTTTTAATTCATGAAACCGTTTCTTTCTAAAAAAAAAAAACCCGTTGAAAAATTGCTGCGCAAATACCATGTGACATAAAAAGTTGCACCGACCGCCATTTTATTCCTTAGGGTGTCTTGTAAAACAATATATATAATGTTTGGGGGTTCTGAGTCATTTTCTGGCAAAAAAATAATTGATTTTTCCATGTAGGAGAGAAGTGCCAGAGTTGGCCTGGGTGGCGAGGGGTTAATTACCATAAGTAAGGAATATACAAATAATTATTATATATTATTTTTAAGGTAATTTACTATATTTACAAAAACTAACCTCAAGCAGGCGGCTTAATGAACAAATTTCTGAAGTTTGAAGTTATCACTCCAAACCAGGAATTTCACAGTAAATAGAGAAATAATAAATGATTATCTTATAACATATAGCATAATAATGTATGATTTAGCTTGAATAGCCACTTCAGCCCCGGAAGGATTTCCCCCTTTAGGACCAGAGCACTTTTTGCAATTCGGCACTGCGTCGCTTTAACTGAAAATTGCGCGGTCGTGCGACGTTGTACCCAAACGAAATTTGCGTCCTTTTTTTCCCACAAGTAGAGCTTTCTTTTGGTGGTATTTGATCACCGCCGCGTCATTTCTGATCGCCGCTATAAACAAAAGAAGAGCGACAATTTTGCAAAAAAACACAAATTTCTTACTTTTTGGTAAAATACAAATCCAAAAAAAAATATAAAAAAACATTTTTTTCATCGGTTTTGGCCGATTTATATTCTTCATCATATTTGCGATAAAAAAAAAATCGCAATCGGCGTTTATTGATTGGTTTGCGCAAAAGTGGTCGCGCTTACGGATGATGAGAATTCATTTCTGGGGTTTTTATTTTTTTTTTATTTTTTACTAGTAATGGCGGCGATCTGCAATTTTTAGCGATACTGCGATATTGCGGCGGATATGTCGGAACATTTTGACACTTTTTTGGGACCATTGGCATTTATACAGCGATCAGTGCTATAAAAATGCACTGATTACTGTGTAAATGCCATTGGCAGTGAAGGGGTTAACCTGCAGGGGGCGCTCTAAGGGTTAACTATGTTCCCTGGGCGTGTTCTAACTGTATGGGGGCTGCCCTAGCAGGGGAAGGGAAGTGATCACAGCTTCCGTGTAGAGGAAGGCTGTGATCACAGCCCTTCCCCCTCTCACAGAACAGAGGCCCGTGTTTATTTACACGGACCTCCATTCTTTCACTCCGGGGGGGGCATCGCGGGTGGCCGGCGGCAATCGAAGCCGCCGCACCCGCTCCCTGGCCCTCCCCGAACACAGTGAGCGTGCGGGCGCTGGGCGCGATCTCGCAGCCGCCGTCATATGACAGCGATTTGCGCAGGAGTGCCACCTTGTCACCATCAATTGCCATTTGACGGTCGGCAAGCGGATAGAACAGTACCGTTTGAACAGCAGAAGATTCTCCCTCCCTCCATAGATGACCAGATTTGGGGTCTCTGTGACCCCAGGACACCGAACTACGACCCTCGAAGCTCGATCATTTTTTTTTTTTTTTTTTTAATGTTCATGGCACGCGAGGCTCTGCTTCACCTGCCTTCCATGACTGCATGTCCCTGGTGGGTGGGGCCTGCTGGGCCCCTCCCACAGCTCTGCACAGTGATGTCATTGCTACATTTACAAGGTTATATCTGGGTTTCTAAATGCATTTGCTGCACACAAAGTGAATGTAAATTGTTACTAAACCCAGGAGCCTGCAGTCACTATATCTGGTCTCCCACAGTACACAGAACATGGGAATGCAATTATTTTAGTAAATATAAACTGCTAAATACCTTTTTTCATCAGCAGTGTATAGCAGTCTTGTGACTTCTGTCAGTGTCTGGCTAAAGCTTATAGGAGGAGTTTTCATGCTACTCTGATTGTCCTATGAGGCTGCATGACCCATGACTTTCTGTCTGGACAGTGCTGATTGATTGTCCTATGAGGCTGCATGACCCCTGACTTTCTGTCTGGACAGTGCTGATTGGAGCCGTGCTGATCACATGCACCCTCCCAAAAATAAAAACTCTCTAGCAATACAAACCAAATTGAGCATGAGCAGGGTGCCCTCAAGGCTCTGTTCTATCAGCAGATGGATTGAGGACAATAAAAGAAAGGGGGGATCAGAGAAGACAGGATCAAACAGGCTTTTTACACAATGCGGAGGATTAACCCCTTCCACAGTGAGTATAACAAGCATGCTTTACTGCATGAACAGACTGATTTTACTGTTGTGGGTTTAGTAACACTTTAAGTCTTTTGTAGTTATTGAATACCTTTAAATGAAGTCCAAAGACCAATATGTAATTAAACCAAATCTCAACGCAGGGGGGCTAAATATAGATATTTCATATGTTATTCTATATTTGTATTTATAGGTATCATAATTTAATGCAGAACTGTGAACACCCAATTCATTGTAAACTTTGTGCCCCCCATACCAAGCTGCCTCTGAATATGTGGGGCGGCACAGTGGTGTAGTGGATAGCACTCTCGCCTGGCAGCAAAAAGGGTCGCTGGTTCGAATCCCAACCATGACACTACCTGCCTGGTGTTTCCCTGTGCCTGCGTGGGTTTCCTCCGGGTACTCCGGTTTCCTCCCACACTCCAAAGACACGCTGGTAGGTAAATTAGATCCTGTCTAAATTGGCCCTAGTATGTGTATGAATGTGAGTTAGGGACCTTATGCCTGTGGTCATGTGGAATAAGGCAGGCCTTACAGTGGTGGTCAAAACGCAATATCTACGGATGGCTTAAGAGATTGTTGGTTTCATGCGTCTGGCTCTACCAAGTGTGATGGTCACTAAGCCTCTATTACAAGCATTTGTATGATTTACATGGTCAGCAGCCAAAGAGAAGCACCATGGGACCTGGAAGAAGTGGCAACAGTGGCGGCTCATCCATTAGGGGTGCACGGGTGCTGCCCCCCTCCCATCCATGTATCTGGCTCCGTAATCTACATCCAGATGGTCAACTGTCTGACCGACCTGGAGGGGGGGTGGTGTTTGCCATCCGTGACCTGACTTACCGCTGGGGGTGGGGGTTGAGGGGTGGCGGCAGTGGATCGTTGAATGGAGTCCTGACCTGTCACTGTTGGAGGAGAATGTGCAAATATGTGGGGCAAGTGCTCCTCACCAGGACGCAGACGTTACTTTCACTGTAAACCCAAAAACAATTCTATTGTAATATATTGCAGCTCAATCACGGTACTACGTTGTCACCCTAGAACAGGGAATTATTAGGGCTACAGAACACCTCCCCTCTTCTTCATAACACAGTACTGGACATGGGTGATAACTCTGCTTGAGATTTCAGTATAGCAGAGGCAGAGTGCTTACTGGATTTTTGGAAGGATTGTCTGTTTTTTTTTTCTATAATTAACTGGATGTTCCTAGTTCCGCATCCAGTGTGAGACTTTACCTCTGTGCAGGAGATTCCTGTAATAAAGACCGCTCACTGCTGCTCTCTCTCCTAGTGCAGGTTGACTGGTCTTGTCTCCGCCCCCTCCTGTAGTTTTCTGCAGGCACCCTGTAGTGGGTGGAGTCTGATGGGCCCTTCCCACATCTCTGCTCTCTCTCCTTATGCAGGGTGATTGGTCTGGTCTCCGCCCCCTTTTGTAATTTTCTGCAGGCAACCTGTAGTGGGTGGAGTCTGATGAGCCCCTCCCACATCTCTGCTCTCTCTCCTTGTACAGGGAGACTGGTCTTGTCTCCGCCCCCTCCTGTAGTGGACGTCTCGGGGACGTGCGGTGAGGTGAGTGGCTGGTGAGGCACTGGCTGGTATCAGAGTCAGATACACGCAGGTTACATACGCCGCGAACGTTAGAGCGAGAGCAATAATTCTAGCACTAGACCTCCTCTGTAACTTCAAACTGGTAACCTCTAAAAATTTTCCAAAGCGTTGTCTATGGAGATTCTTAAGTACTGAAGTTTGGCGCCATTCCACAAGTAGGCTCAATTTTAAAGCGTGACATGTTGGGTATCTATTTACTCGGCATAACATCCTCTTTCACATTATACAAAAAAATTTGGGATAACTTTAGTGTTTCCTTTTTAATTCATGAAACCGTTTCGTTCTAAAAAAAAAAAAACCCGTTGAAAAATTGCTGCGCAAATACCATGTGACATAAAAAGTTGCACCGACCGCCATTTTATTCCTTAGGGTGTCTTGTAAAACAATATATATAATGTTTGGGGGTTCTGAGTCATTTTCTGGCAAAAAAAAATAGATTTTTCCATGTAGGAGAGAAGTGCCAGAGTTGGCCTGGGTGACGAGGGGTTAATTACCATAAGTAAGGAATATACAAATAATTATTATATATTTTTCTTAAGGTAATTTACTATATTTACAAAAACTGACCTCAAGCAGGTGGCTTAACCACGATCAGCATCTGACGGCGGCAAGGTGGCTCTATTGCGCAAAACGCCGTCATCTGACGGCGGCTGCGAGATCGAGCCTAGTGGGCGCGCCCGCGCGCTCACTGTGTTCGGGGAGGGCCAGGGAGCGGGTGCGGCGGAGTCGATCTCCACCGGCCACCCGCGATGCCCCCCCCCCGGAGTGAAAGAACGGAGGTCCGTGTATGTAAATACGGATCTCCGTTCTGTGAGAGGGGGAAGGGCTGTGATCACAGCCTTCCTCTACATGGAGGCTGTGACAACTTCCCTTCCCCAGCTAGGGCAGTCCCCATACAGTTAGAACACGCCCAGGGAACACAGTTTACCCTTAGAGCGCCCCCTGCAGGTTAACCCCTTCACTGCCAATGGCATTTACACAGTGATCAGTGCATTTTTACAGCACTGATCGCTGTATAAATGCCAATGGTCCCAAAAAAGTGTCAAAATGGTCCGACATGTCCGCTGAAATATCGCAGTACCGCAAAAAATCGCAGATCGCCGCCATTACTAGTAAAAAATAAAAAAAAAATAAAAACCCCAGAAATGAATTCTCATCATCCGTAAACGTGACCACTTTTGCGCAAACCAATCAATAAACGCCGATTGCGATTTTTTTTATCACAAATATGAGGAAGAATATAAATCGGCCAAAACCGATGAAAAAAAATGTTTTTTTATATTTTTTTTTGGATTTGTAGTGTAGCAAAAAGTAAGAAATTTGTGTTTTTTTGAAAAATTGTCGCTCTTCTTATGTTTATAGCGGCGATCAGAAATGACGCAGCGGTGATCAAATACCACCAAAAGAAAGCTCTATTTGTGGGAAAAAAAGGACGCAAATTTCGTTTGGGTGCAACGTCGCACGACCGCGCAATTTTCAGTTAAAGCGACACAGTGCCGAATCGCAAAAAGGGCTCCGGTCCTAAAGGGGGAAATCCTTCTGGGGCTGAAGTGGTTAATGAACAAATTTCTGAAGTTTGAAGTTATCACTCCAAACCAGTAATTTCACAGTAAATAGAGAAATAATAAATGATTATCTTATAACATATAGCATAATAATGTATGATTTAGCTTGAATAGAACAGTACAGTTTGAACAGCAGAAGATTCTCCCTCCCTCCATAGATGACCAGATTTGGGGTCTCTGTGACCCCAGGACGCCGAGCTACGACCCTCGAAGCTCGATCATTTTTTTTTTTTTTTTTTTTAATGTTCATGGCACGCGAGGCTCTGCTTCACCTCCCTTCCCTGACTGCACGTCCCTGGTGGGTGGGGCCTGCTGGGGCCCTCCCACAGCTCTGCACAGTGATGTCACTGCTACATTTACAAGGTAATATCTGGGTTTCTAAATGCATTTGCTGCACACAAAGTGAATGTAAATTGTTACTAAACCCAGGAGCCTGCAGTCACTATATCTGGTCTCCCTCAGTACACAGAACATGGGAATGCAATTATTTTAGTAAATATAAACTGCTAAATACCTTTTCTCATCAGCAGTATATAGCAGTCTTGTGACTTCTGTCAGTGTCTGGTTAAAGCTTATAGGAGGAGTTTTTATGCTACTCTGATTGTCCTATGAGGCTGCATGACCCCTGACTTTCTGTCTGGACAGTGCTGATTGGACCCGTGCTGATCACATGCACCCTCCCAAAAATAAAAACTCTCTAGCAATACAAACCAAATTGAGCATGAGCAGGGTGCCCTCAAGGCTCTGTTCTATCAGAAGATGGATTGAGGACAATAAAAGAAAGGGGGGGGTCAGAGAAGACAGGATCAAACAGGCTTTTTACACAATGCGGAGGATTAACCCCTTCCACAGTGGGTATAACAAGCATGCTTTACTGCATGAACAGACCGATTTTACTGTTGTGGGTTTAGTAACACTTTAAGTCTTTTGTAGTTATTGAATACCTTTAAATGAAAGCGGTCCAAAGACCAAAATGTAATTAAACCAAATCTCAACGCAGGGGGGCTAAATATAAATATTTCATAAGTCAGTGTATATTTTACTATTATAGGTATCATAATTTAGTGCAGAACTGTGAGCACCCAATTAATTGTAAACTTTGTGCCCCCCATACCAAGCTGCCTCTGAATATGTGGGGCAGCACAGTGGTGTAGTGGATAGCACCCTCGCCTGGCAGCAAAAAGCGTCGCTGGTTCGAATCCCAACCATGACACTACCTGCCTGGTGTTTCCCTGTGCCTGCGTGGGTCTCCTCCGGGCCCTCCGGCCTCCCCCCACACTCCAAAGACACGCTGGTAGGTAAATTAGATCCTCTCTAAATTGGCCCTAGTATGTATGAATGTGAGTTAGGGACCTTAGATTGTAAGCTCCTTGAGGGCAGGGACTGATGTGAATGTACAATGTATATGTAAAGCGCTGCGTAAATTGACAGCGCTATATAAGTACCTGAAATAAATAAATAAATATTACTCGTTTTGTTCAGTGGATGATGTAAAAGAGTACAATTTACTTAATATAAGTGGAACTCCTGGCGCCCAATTTCACTCTCCTCATCAACTTTGATTATTTTTGATCCTCATGCTGCTGGCATTAGTAAATAGATAGGAAAGTAGATCATATTTACTTTTTTTCGGGACCGCCTTCCGCACGTTTACCGCGCCGGCTGCACGAAGCGACGTGCCTGTACACCGTTCTGTGCACTCGCTCTGGGGAGCTTATGATATAAGCACTGGCGTCCAGACTAGCGTGGCTCTGAGGAAGGGGGTGAGCCCCCCGAAACAAGTCAGCCTATATCTGCGTTGTGTCCGCACTATTGCCATTGTGCAACTTCATGGCCCACTGTGGGTCGCCACTTTTATTTTTTAAAACACTCAATAAATGTGTTTGGTAATGCACTAGGTGCGCGCGCCTTCTTTTTGTTTTGTTTTTTTAAGTTATTATTAGTGAGAGAGAAGGGAAAGCCTCAGTTTTACAAATACATGGGGGGGTAGATTTTCAAATTTTCAGGTTTTCGGATTTTAGAATTTCGAATTTACGAATTTACAAATTGCGATCATGACGAATGACTCAAAAAATGAAAAAAAAAAAATACAAAAGAAAACGAATGAAATGAAAATGAACAAATTTATTGGCAGCGCACACGTCTACCATCTAATATGAGATCAATCTTAAACACTTTCAATATGTATGCAATCAGGCAGGCTATATAGTTGAAGGTAAATCTAAAGGAAATTGAATAAAAAAATTGTATAATGTATGGCCAGCTTTAGTTAAGAATTTTCCAGTGGCGGCCGCTCATAACAGGCGCCCCCCTAATCTCCATGCGGGGTGCCAGACGCATGGATTTTAATGTTTTTTTGTTGTTTTTTTTAAGCAGGTGATGTCTTAAAGGGTGGGCTCCCTGCACCCCGAGCCCACCCACTTGTGTGACAATAGAGAATGAATATGGAAGAACTGGGATCATATCCCTTCTATACTGGTATGTACTGGGAGGACTGGGATCATATCCCTTCTATACTGGTATGTACTGGGAGACAGGAATCATACCCCTTCTATACTGGTATGTACTGGGAGACAGGAATCATATCCCTTGTATACTGGTATGTACTGGGATCATACCCCTTCTATACTGGTATGTACTGGGAGGACAGGGATCATACCCCTTGTATACTGGTATGTACTGGGATCATACCCCTCCTATACTGGTATGTACTCGGAGGGACTGGGATCATACCCCTTCTATACTGGTATGTACTGGGAGACAGGAATCATACCCCTTCTATACTGGTATGTACTGGGAGACAGGAATCATACCCCTTGTATACTGGTATGTACTGGGATCATACCCCTTCTATACTGGTATGTACTGGGAGGACAGGGATCATACCCCTTGTATACTGGTATGTACTGGGATCATACCCCTCCTATACTGGTATGTACTCGGAGGGACTGGGATCATACCCCTCCTATACTGGTATGTACTGGGAGACAGGAATCATACCCCTTCTATACTTGTATGTACTGGGAGGACAGGGATCATACCCCTTGTATACTGGTATGTACTGGGAGGACTGGGATCATACCCCTCCTATACTGGTATGTACTCGGAGGGACTGGGATCATACCCCTTCTATACTGCTATGTACTGGGAGAACAGGGATCATACCCCTTCTATACTGGTATGTACTGGGAGGACAGGAATCATACCCCTTCTTTTCCAGTGGCGGCCGCTCATAACAGGCGCCCCCCTAATCTCCGTGCGGGGTGCCAGACGCATGGATTTTAGTGTTTTTTTATTGTTTTTTTTAAGCAGGTGATGTCTTAAAGGGTGGGCTCCCTGCACCCCGAGCCCACCCACTTGTGTGACAATAGAGAATGAATATGGAGGAACTGGGATCATACCCCTTCTATACTGGTATGTACTGGGAGAACTGGGATTATACCCCTTCTATACTGGTATGTACTGGGAAGATAGGGATCATACCCCTTCTATACTGGTATGTACTGGGATCATATCCCTTCTATACTGCTAGGTACTGGGAGGAACTGGGATCATATCCCCACTATAGAGAGATTCATCTATACTGGTATGTACTGGGAGGAACTGGGATCATACCCCTTCTATACTGGTATGTACTGGGAGGACTGGGATCATACTCCTTCTATACTGGTATGTACTGGGAGGAACTGGGATCATACCCCTTCTATACTGGTATGTACTGGGAGGAACTGGGATCATACCCCTTCTATACTGGTATGTACTGGGAGGACTGGGATCATACCCCTTCTATACTGCTATGTACTGGGAGGGACTGGGATCATACCCCCACTATAGGGAGATTCATCTATACTGGTATGTACTGGGAAGAACTGGGATCATATCCCTTCTATACTGCTATGTACTGGGAGGGACTGGGATCATACCCCTTCTATACTGCTATGTACTGGGAGGACTGGGATCATACCCCTTCTATACCTTTATGTACTGGGGGGACTGGGATCATACCCCTTCAATACTGGTATGTACTCGGAGGGACTGGGATCATACCCCTTCTATACTGGTATGTACTGGGAGGACTGGGATCATACCCCTTCTATACTGGTATGTACTCGGAGGAACTGGGATCATACCCCTTCTATACTGGTATGTACTGGGAGGACTGGGATCATACCCCTTCTATACTGCTATGTACTGGGAGGGACTGGGATCATACCCCTTCTATACTGGTATGTACTGAGAGGACTGGGATCATACCCCTTCTATACTGGTATGTACTGGGAGGACTGGGATCATACCCCTTCTATACTGGTATGTACTGGGAGGACTGGGATCATACCCCTTCTATACTGGTATGTACTGGGAGGACTGGGATCATACTCCTTCTATACTGGTATGTACTGGGAGGACTGGGATCATACCCCTTCTATACTGGTATGTACTGGGAGGACTGGGATCATACCCCTTCTATACTGGTATGTACTGGGAGGACTGGGATCATACTCCTTCTATACTGGTATGTACTAGGAGGACTGGGATCATACCCCTTCTATACTGGTATGTACTGGGAGGACTGGGATCATACCCCTTCTATACTGGTATGTACTGGGAGGACTGGGATCATACCCCTTCTATACTGCTATGTACTGGGAGGGACTGGGATCATACCCCTTCTATACTGGTATTTACTGGGAAGGACTGGGATCATACTCCTTCTATACTGGTATTTACTGGGAAGGACTGGGATCATACTCCTTCTATACTGGTATTTACTGGGAAGGACTGGGATCATACTCCTTCTATACTGGTATGTACTGGGAGACAGGGTTCATACCCCTTCTATACTGGCATGTACTGGGAGGACTGGGATCATACCCACACTATAGGGGGATTCTTCTATACTGCTATGTACTGGGAGGGACTGGGATCATACCCCTTCTATACTGGTATGTACTGGGAGGAACTGGGATCATAACCCTTCTATACTGGTATGTACTGGGAAACAGGGATCATACCCCTTCTATACTGGCATGTACTGGGAGGACTGGGATCATACCCACACTATAGGGGGATTCTTCTGTACTGCTATGTACTGGGAGGGACTGGGATCATAACCCTTCTATACTGGTATGTACTGGGAAGGACTGGGATCATACCCCTTCTATGCTGCTATGTACTGGGAGGGACTGGGATCCTACCCCTTCTATACTGGTATTTACTGGGAAGGACTGGGATCATACCCCACCATAGGCCCTATCGCAGTCGCTGTCATATAAGCCGATCCTCAGCTGCTAATATTGTATTAATTATTCTAAACTACAAACAATATTTTTTTCCTTTTACACGGAGTTGAGTATTTGGAGCATCTGTTGTGCCGCTTCGTCCGGGGAAGGAAGATTGTTTTTCAAGCAGAAAATATTTATTTTAGGAAGAACATTTTGGAAAGTCGGATTTTGACAGGTGCCTCGGCAGGAAAGACGTCAGCCTGTCGTGTCAGCAAATTAGAATTTTAAAAAGGTGATTAATATCAGAGGAATTCATTAAAGCCCGTTGATTTGCCTTGGCAGGTTGTGTGGCATTGCCAGTTGTCACAAAAACAAAATGGAAAAGAAACGGCGAGATTTCTGATGGTTGAGAGAGAATATTGAACATAGAGACTGCTCGCCGTTTCTGGGCTGAGAAGCGCGGTGTAACGCGGGAGGGAAGAGTTCAGTTATATCAGTCCCTGACCCGCTGGAGCTTACACTCTAATCCCCCCCTTTACAGTCATAAAACCACCCACACGCTGGCCCTCATTCATGAAGCTGCAATATCACTTAAAATACACTATATTGTCAAAAGTATTGGTACGCCTGCCTTTACACGCACATGAACTTTAATGGCATCCCAGTCTTCGCCTGTAGGGTTCAATATTGAGTTGGCCCACCCTTTGCAGCTATAACAGCTTCATCTCTTCTGGGAAGGCTGTGCACAAGGTTTAGGAGTGTCTATGGGAATGTTTGACCATTCTTCCAGAAGCACATTTGTGAGGTCAGGCACTGATGTTGGATGGGGAGGCCTGGCTCAGTCTCCACTCTAATTCATCCCAAAGGTGTTCTATCGGGTTGAGGTCAGGACTCTGTGCAGGCCAGTATAGTTTCTCCACCCCAAACTCGCTTATACACACTATATTGCCAAACATATTGGGCCACCCCTCCGAATCATTTGATAGAGGGGGGATTATGGTGTGGGGTTGTTTTTCAGGGGTTGGGCTTGGCCCCTGAGTTCCAGTGCAGGAAACTCTTAAGGTGTCAGCAAGCTGTTTTATCGGGTTGAGGTCAGGACTCTGTGCAGGCCAGTCAAGTTCCTCCACCCCAAACTCGCTCATCCATTTATGGACCTTGCTTTGTGCACTGGTGTGCAGTCATGTTGGAACAGGAAGGGGCCATCCCCAAACTCTTCCCACAAAGTTAAGAGCATGAAATTGTCCAAAATGTCTTGGTGTGCTGACGCCGTAAAGCCTCGTACACACGGGACGACGATCGTATACAACAGGTCATACGAATGACCGTTGTATGTGAAATCAATCGTTCGTATGTGCGATTTGAACAGCCGGCATACAACGGTCGTACAAGGGAGTTGTATGAGCAAACTAGAAAACTTGGTCGTACCAACAAGCGCTCATACGACCGTTGTATCGTGTGTACAGAGCAGTTGGTACAACAAGTTGTATTGTGCAAAACACGCATGCTCAGAAGTCAGGAACGGCCGGATGCTAATTACATGCACCTGAACGTTCTTTCTTTGGTCGTACGATCGTGCAGTGCAGTCAGTATGCTAGCTACAATAGCCAACATATGATTTGAGACGATCGTACGTACGATCGTCGTCCCGTGTGTACGAGGCTTTAGAGTTCCCTTCATTAGAACTAAGGGGCCAAGCCCAACCCCTGAAAAACAACCCCACACCATAATCCCCCCTCCACCAAATGATTTGGACCACTGCACAAAGCAAGGTCCATAAAGACATGGATGAGCGAGTTTGGGGTGGAGGAACTTGACTGGCCTGCACAGAGCCCTGACCTAATCCCAACAGAACACCTTTGGGATGAATTAGAGCGGAGACTGTGAGCCAGACCTTCTCGTCCAACATCAGTGCCTGACCTCACAAATGTGCTTCTGGAAGAATGGTCAAACATTCCCATAGACACTCCTAAACCTTGTGGACAGCCTTCCCAGAAGAGGTGAAGCTGTTATAGCTGCAAAGGGTGGGCCAACTCAATATTGAACCCTATGGACTAAGACTGGGATGCCATTAAAGTTTATGTGTGTGTAAAGGTAGGTGTCCCAATACTTTTGACAATATAGTGTATATATATAAAATAGGATAGGGTTGGATGTAAGAGGAGGAGGAAGGGATCTGCAACCCACCTGTTTCTAGGCACACGTTATCTCACCTGTGTGAATGTATGTAATGAATCTCTGAATCACATCAAGCTGTGTGAACTTCTCCACCATGACCCCTTGTCTCTGTATCATCCCGTATAGAGGCATGCGGGCGACCATGTACGTGAGCTTTGCGTCGTCGCTGTCTGGGTCGGTAGCATAGAGGTTTTCAGCAGTGATGTAGACGTGACCGCCCTCTGGGCAATCCAGACTGGATTTCAAGCCGGGTTGCAACTCTGGGGGTTCATCATTAACCGGTATGATCTACAGAAGAGAAAAAATGGGGCGGTCATTTTGCAACAAAGTTCATAAATAGTGAAGCCCGCTCTAATCACAGCTATCAAAACTAGACTGTCTGAGCAGTGTTTGTAAACATTGTTCAAACTCCAGGCTCAGGGATATTCCATTTTATTCATCTACAGATCCATGGATATCATTGCTTTACGTCCCGCTGGTACATCCAGAGGTTTGGGGTATGGTGCCAATATAGCCAACTATTACCATTATTATTCCAAACTGCATACAGCTGTTTCAGGTTAGTTGCTTATCACCAGTGCAGGGTATGGAAACCATGGCTTCTATAGAGAAGGGCACATATGTCAAACACAAGGCCCATGGGCCGGATCCGGCCTTGTCATGTTGTCCTCCCAGTCAGTTTAGCAGAACTCCATTCCACCACCTCCGGCTCTCACCCTTTGCTGAAGTTCAGCTTTCAGACTGAATATTCAAACTGCGACGGGGGTCTCTTTATTAAGTCCACTTTATTGACAATTGGATGACACAAAGCGAGTGCAGGAATTGTCCATATTTCCATAGGCAGCTGTTATGAAATGTGCCCATTGTCACAGATATTGCAGGTGTACGTGGCAAAGCGGATGCCTCATTACCTTCCTAATTATGCCCACCATTCAGAGGTTAATGGAGGCGCTTGTTTAACAGGATGGTAGAGGGCCCAGCGAGGATGCCAATTTGCCGGGGTAATGAGAGATACTTCCATCAGTATATATTGTGCTACATTACACTGGAACCGCGCCTAAAAAAAAATGGGAGAAGTGAACAAATGCATCAATTTAGGGATCGCCGTTCACTCCATTTATTCTCAGGATTCTGGCATATGGCATTCGTGATCAAATACCGGCACGGCAAAGACTTCGGTGGCTCCAAGTAAGTAGAGCGACGGAGGGTCAAAAAGACGCGTCCATGGAGTGCAAGCAAAAGACAGCAAGCAGTTCATTGAAAAACACCTCCAAAACCTGCAGTCGATCGCTAAAGCAAGTTAGAAAACGCTCATAAAAAACATTCAAATTCCTCTAAAAAGGAACATTTGCTCCCGAAAGGCAACGGGATATTCTCTGCATCAATCTGCATACAAAAGCTGGTTCAGAAACCGCGCTAATGCCAATAGTGTCTAAAATGAATAAGTTGCAGCGGAGACCTAAACATGTGATATAACCAAAGTGATTGCAAATATAAAACAACAAAAAAAGCTGCGTTTATTGCAAAAGAATATAAGTGAAATGAACATTCAATAAATAACAATTACACATGGTTAGAAAAGTCCTCATGAAAAAATGATAATTACTGAAGAAATCTTCTTAGAAAGTTCATCGGGAAATCCAACACCAAGAATAATGAGAACTCCTTCTGTGAAAACCACCACCTCTGATAATAGAGATTACCAGATCCTATGGACCCTCTATCTCTAGAGAGGTCAAACGAGCTAAGATCTCAACCATCTATGGGATGTTGTAGATAGAAATGTTCTCCTATGGAACTTGGCTCCCACTGCTTGTCTCCAGGCCAGCAATACAGATTACCATGGATCAAGGTCAAGTGATATCAAGAGGTGGCCTGGAGTATGACCAAAAATGAAGAACGCCCCTTACATTGGTGGTCAGTGGGAAGAATGCCCCTTACATTGGTGGTCACTGGGAAGAATGCTCCTTACATTGGTGATCAGTGGGAAGAATGTTCCTTACATTGGTGATCAGTGGGAAGAATGTTCCTTACATTGGTGGTCAGTGGGAAGAATGTTCCTTAACATTCCTTGTAAGAAGGGTGACTGGTGGTTACATTCCTTGTAA
>BLSH010271615.1:1485393-1495613 GCA_018402905.1 Glandirana rugosa | reverse complement strand
AAAAAAAAAAAAAAAAAGAAATTATGAAGGGCCCCCCTGACCCCTGGCCAGGGCCCTCCCTCTTCCCATTGATCCTGGGGCCCTTTACTCCTATCGTGGATCCCTTTATTACTGCAGTGGGGCCCTTTCACAAGTTCTCTAGCGGGCCCCCTTTCTGCCATCGTTGGGCCTCCCCATGGTGGTGAAATGCCAGGGCCCGGTCGCAATTGCAACCTTTGCAATCCTAAAAGTTCCCTCACTGGTGTCCATAGTTTTTAATTTTTATTTTAATTTTATTATTTTTTTACCATTTCATTTTATTTCTTTTACAATTTTATTTTTTATAAATTTTTACAATTTTTTTAGGAGCTCTGTTGGGGGGCTTTGATGAGATATCAGGGGGTCTAAACAAACCTCAGCTCTCAATCTCCATCTGTGTAACCTCAGCTGCACAGAATGAATGGACAGGAATAGCTGTGCACCGAGCCTCCCATTCATTCAGAAATGGAAGTATAGTAAAAACAGTTTACTATGCTTCAGTTATGAATGAACCAATTGGTACCAATCACTGACTCTGTCCATTCAGAAAAGGAAGGAGGCGGTAAATGACAAATTTACCGACCCGTTCCCATCTCTCTATCATGACTCATCTTCTACAGCAGCTGGCAGGGGAGAGGAGGGGGGAAGACAGCAGCTCTGTGGGGGGACCAGGGAAGCACACAGGGACCCTGGAAACAGCAGAAGACAAGTAAACTGGATAGAGGAAAATGGAGGAGATTGGGTCCTCTAAATGCCACCCCCGCCATCCCTCCTATTTAGGGGTACAAGGGAGGCACACGAGCCCCCTGGAGCATGGAGCCCGGTTGCAATTGCAACCCCTATCGTTACGCCCCTGCTCACTCCCTCTTCTGTTGCCTCCATGGACATGATGTCTGTGGACTCCACCAGTTCCTGACTGTGCGCTGTTCATTGCCCTATCACCACCCTACTTTACCTCGTAGTCTTTTTGGAATGGATACTTTTTGATGTCTAGGTGTTCTGTCTGCCCCTATTGTGAACTGACCAATTGGAAGCGCTACACCCCACTATTGTGGACCTGCATTTGGGCATCTTGTTTGCTAAAAATGGCGAATGTCATTTGTAATGCATTACTGCAGTGCCTTTACTACAACCCAACACTGGATGACCACACAGTTTCATGCACCTCATACAATATAAATGCCACCTCTACAATTGTTAATGTTTTATTGTTTATGTCTGCAAACATGAAATGCAGGTCTCAGAATTAGGAATGTGTCTTTGTTGCCTATCCACAAATTCACATACATCTGCCAACATACGCAACTGAGACCTCTGGTGATGTTAGAAGATACTGACCTGCAGCTGTTTTCGATTGTCTTGGCTGCGATACTCAACCTGGAGTGGTATGTAATCGACATCGGGGGACGGAGGACTGAGGTGTTCATATCTGATGCCCATCTCAAGAAGGTCGGCACAGTTGGCCTTCAGTAACCTCATTTCCTTTAGTCCCGGGTGGCAGGCCTTGTTGCCAGAACATCGCAATTTTTCTTGCCTGTCTGGAGAGAAAAAGAATAAAAAAGTTTCAACTAAAAATGTTTTATATAAAATAAACACTAACTCTTCTCAAGCAGTAATTATCACAGAAAGGGACATGATTGTTGGGCTATACATTTTAGAAAATTGTCTATGGTTCTTCCTCTCAGTAAAATCTGTGCGGAACACATGTATGGCCATGGACTGTAAAGCTTAAATGTGAGTGTTAGGTTGTGGGTAGTTTTGGCAGCTAAATTATTCCTCTTGGAATTTTTTTCTTGTTGGTTGGATTAGGTTCTAACTTCTAAGGCAGTGGTCTCCAAACTGCGGCCCGGGCGCTGGATGCGGCCCTTTGCTTTTATCCTTTGGGGAACTATTCCATCCAATGACACCAACCGTGGGGCACAATTCCTGTTGCTGACACCAACAATAGGGCAAAAGTCTTTCCATTGACACCAACGATGGGGCATATAACCTTCTGTTGATACCAAGATGGGGCACTTTTCCTCCCACTGACACTAACAATGGGGCACTACTACTCCCATAGACACCAACAAAAGGGCATAATTCCTCCAACTGTCTCCAACAACGGGTCAGAATTTCTCCCACTGACACAAATCATGGGGCAGAATTTCTCCCACTGACACAAATCATGGGGCAGAATTTCTTTCATTGACACCAACGGTGGGACACTTTCATTGATACCAACGATAGGCCACTTTTTTTTCCCACTGCCACCAACAATGGAGCATTACTCTTCCTGCTGACACCAACAAAAGGGCACAATTCCTCCCACTTTCACCAACAATGGGACACAATTCCTTCCATTGACACCAATGATGGGGCACAATTTCTGCCATTGACACCAATGATAGGGCAATATTCCTCCAACTCAAACTAACAATTGGGCACTATTCTGTCCACTGATACCAATGATGGGGCACTATTCCTCCCACTGACACCAATGATAGGGCATTGTTTATTCCCACTGGATGCCAGGACATTTTTTACTCCAACTGGTCCTAGTCCGGCCAAGGCAGACAGTAAACTGACCCTTTGTTTAGAAGGTTTGGAGGCCCCGGTTCTAAGGGGTCACTATAACATTAGATTTAAGACTAAGTTCAGGGTAAGGTAAAGGGAAGGGGGTTATTTGATGATAAGTTTAAGGGTTGGTTAATGTTAACCAACTATGGTTAAACATCAATTTTCGCATGGAATAGTTAATTTTTCAATTCCCAAAAGACTTAGAGCCATAGTGCGAACCCCTCGAATGTCCAATTTACTGTAACAAAAATAAAGTCCTATTACCTGGACTTCAGATGCTGAAATGGATTTCCAGAAATGTTGATACAGAACAGCATAATAACTCCAAAAGAGTTTAATACGCATATTATATTATTCATACCACAACTGTGGTTCTAAACAGGTTTTGCCACATCTAGATGGACATTCAATACGTCATCAGTGCACTCACAGTTCCGGACTCGAGGGTGCGGAGGAGATCCAGCAACAAGTCTGCTGTCACGCTTTGAATCCTCTATCACCATCTGCCCATAGCCAGGAAGACCCAGTTCAGACCCAAGGGTCCTGGCCACACAGTTTGTCCCTGGTCTTTCCAAACGATGCTTGAAGGACAGGATGTTCTTGTCCACTGATTTAGATGAAATGCCATAAAACTCTGGAACTTCTAGAGCATTCTCTCCGAGAAGAACTATGCCGGCCAATGGCTCTGTGATCTTTACTTCTAAAATAAAACTTTCCACCAATGTCTCCCGTTCAGAAAACCTACGAAATAGGAAAAGGCAATTTTTGAACACAACAATTAGCAAAGATTAGCTGTAGGAAGCAACTGAGCAAAAAATTCTGCACCTTCCCATTAAATCCCCCCCCCCCCCCCCCATAAAGCTGCCTATGGGTGCTAGAAGTTGTTTGTTCTTGAAGTGAAAGATTGTTCTACAAAACAGCCGTGTACTAATTGTGGACGTTGGTGAGAAATGCCACACTAACCTGATGGGAGCATTGGGACCTTCCTCTTCCAAGCTCCTCAACCAAAACCACTAATTGGATCTCCCCGAAAACCAATTAATAAGCTCTGAAGAAGTGGGTGCCCTTCAAAACCCTCAACATTTGTTGGCTTTGTTTTGCAGGCCTTTATTTTTATGTATTTTATTTACCATTAAATATATGATTGTCCATCAATTTTTAAGTCTTTTATAAGTAATGCAGTGCAGTATCACAAAAAATGGTCAGGTCAAGAAGGGGCGGGGGGGGGGTGGATCTTCCAGAGGTCAAGTGGTTAAAAGGGGACGTAACTTTTTAATTTAAAGTCAGCAGCTACTAATACTTGAGCTTCTGCCTTTTAAAAATCAGGTACTTACCAGTGCCTGGTAGGGTTGCCACCTGTCCGGGATTGACCCGGACAGTCCGGGTTTTTAATCATGTGTCTGGGTTTCAGTCCCCCTTAACCATAATACATTATTCAGACAGGAATGTGGCTCGGAACAGGGTGAGGGGGCACTATGCGCGACGCACTTCTATTCTCTTTGCAGCTCCCAAAGGTGCCCCAGGTCTTGTTATCCTATAGTACATGCTAAAAAAACAAAATGTTGCTGTGTGTCGCTAAAATGTTTGGGTTTGGCTTGAATAAAAAGTGGCAACCCTAGTGCCAGGAGTCCACCGCTCTCCTCCTACAGCCAGCTGTTCTTACTGCTGTGGGTCCCCAGCGCCGCCATCTTGAATCCATGGGCTTCCTGGGGAACTACAGCTGGCTCCCCACTGAGCATGAAGGAGCCCGTGTGGTGTAACTGCTTCTGCAGCTTCCTGCAACTTGTGATTGTATCCCAGGAGGCTGTTGGAAGGGAGCGGCCAGGACAAAGGGCCTCATAAGTGCCTAGGCAAGGATTGTGGAAGTGGGAACCGATAAAAATTGGTACTCGCCAGTGGCGGTTAGTCCATAAGTGGTGCAGGCGCCACCCCCCCCCCCCAAAGTTCTCATATTGTGGGGTGCGAGTTCGAGATCCATATGGGCAGACTTTGGAAATTTCTGAAAGGTAATTACTGCAGAAAATTTCAACATCTTGGTCAACTGGTAGTATACCACACAGAAGCAGACTTACTATTTAAACCAGTCCTTCGCACTGTGCGCCGGACTAATGGGTGTCTATTAGGTCCGTAAATTTTTGAGAAGCATGTGATTTGAGGCTGAGGCTCTAATTGGCTTGTTTCAGGTTGTCCTCAGGGCGCACCAAACTTCCCCACTTTTTATTTTAGCGAATCAATATTTGTCATCGAGTCACTTCCGATTTCTGGCTTCTCCTGTGGAACTCAAGGCGTCCTCTGGTGAGTGCGGACCTGAAGGGGTTTGTTTGTGCCCCCTCCCCCAAAAAAAAAAGTTTTTAGCACCAGCCACCACTGGTACCCCTGCACCCACAAAAAGGGAGGGAGGGAACCATCGGTACTTCACTTCTTTTTTTTTTAAGGGGTGCTGGGCTTGGTTTGGCAGACCACCAGATTTTTACAAGATTGCTCATCTCTAATAATAATAATGATAATAACATTTTTCAAGAGCAACATAAAAATAAAAAGAAAATTATACTAATTGTGACATAGTGGCTTTTCAAGGACTTCAGACAATGCACTGGGTCTGCTGTACTGGGATTTTATTGTTTTTTAACCACAAAACAGCCTTGTTCAAAGAGACCTCACAGGAATTTGCGTCTGGTTTGGAAACACAGACAACTACAATCAGCGGCGGTAGAAATAGTTATCTGTGATTTATAACCATGGTTCGCCTTTTCTAGTGAATAATTCCATTGGCATTCAAAGTCCCAGACTGGCCTTTGCATTATTTTGACAGAACAGACAGATGAATGGTCTGGAGGTGTCACAAAAAATATTTTTTGGATGCTTTTTATAGTAGATGTAAACCCGAGCTGGAGGATATTTAGTTTGCTACAGAAATTGCCATTTTGTTATATAATTTTCTTTTTTTCTTCTTCTACAAACTGAGATTTCCTATCTGTAGGATAAAACTTCTCCACGCTTCTCATAAGAAGAACGAGGAAATCAGACAGCTTTGAAAAAACGAGGGGTGATATGGACTGTCCCAGTAACAGGCCGAAGCATGGACTTCCGACACCCAAAGATTACACAAAAGGTTAAAAAAATATAACAATTTATTAAAAAAATCATATGCATATAGACACAGTTTATACCAGAACATATACAATAAAATCAAAGAAAACAGCCCCTATACATTGGCGAGGCTTTACTTGTGGCTCTCTGATGAGGCCAGAGGCTCTAAAGATCCCAACAGAGTTCTGTATATTCTCTACTGGTTTCGTGGAGAATTGCGCTTCTTCAGGAGAGTAGAATAGGATCTAAGGAAATTAAATACAGTACAAACATCATAATATACATTCATAAGATCTGTATCAAAATATAAGGAATACTGGGAATAGGTAAGTATTTGTACAGATATCTGCTTACCTAGATTTATCCTAGGGCTATCCCACCACGGCAAACATGGGGGACATTGTGCTCTCTATGTCCCCCATATTTGCCGTGGGGGGATAGCCCTAGGGTGTGTTCTGCAGCCTCTGGATCTTAAGGCGCCTGCATCTAGGTAAGCAGATATCTGTACAAATACTTACCTATTCCCAGTATTCCTTATATTTTGATACAGACCTTATGAATGTATATTATGATGTTTGTACTTTATTTAATTTCCTTAGATCCTATTCTACTCTCCCGAAGAAGATTCTTACAATCTAAGAATTTATATATTTATAAAATTACAATTCTGTGTAATATATTTTACTAATAATTAAATAAAATTGTAAAAATGTATTTTAAATGTCCTTCTAGTCTTCGATAACCATGTGCTTTAGTATTTTTTTGTATATCTTGTCTGTCACAAGGCTGGACAATATTCTGCTTTTGTATTGGTTTGAAATGCATTGCTTGTATGGGCATTTTTAAAAAAAAAATGTTACAAAAAAGTATTTTTATGTAAAACATGGGAATTTTATTGTTTGGCATCTTAAAAGTCTGTTGTGTGTAGAGTATATAATTAAGGATGCTAAACAAACTTCACATATTTATATATTTAAAAAAATTACAAAGCCTATGTAATATATTTTATTGATTATTAAATAAAATTGTAGTAATGTATTTTAAATGTCCTTCTAGTCTTTGATATTGAAGCGCTTTATTATTTATTTATTACTATGCATTTACTTTTTTATATCTTGTCTGTCACAAGGCTGGACAATATTCTGCTTTTGTATTGGTTTGACATGCATTGATTGTATGTGCATTAAAAAAAAAAAAAAGTTAATAACGTTTTTTTTTTAATGTAAAATATGTGAATGTTATTGTTTGGCATCTTAAAAGTCCATTGTGTGTAGAATATATAATTAAGGATGCCAAATAAACTTCCCATATTTATATGCTTAAACAGTTAAGGGCTTATGCAATATATTTTATTGATTATTAAATAAAATTGTAAAAATGCATTTTTAAATATCCTTATATTTTGATACAGATGAATGTATATTATGATGTTTGTACTGTATTTAATTTCCTTCGATCCTATTCTACTCTCCTGAAGAAGCGGAATTCTCCACGAAACCAGTAGAGAATATACAGAACTCTGCTGGGATCTTTAGAGCCTCTGGCCTCATCAGAGAGCCACAAGTAAAGCCTCACCAATGTATAGGGGCTATTTTCTTTGATTTCATTGTATATGTTCTAGTATAAACTGTGTCTATATGCATATGAATTTTCTAATAAATTGATATATTTTTTTTAGCCCTTTTGTGTAATCTTTGGGTGTCGGAAGTCCATGCTTCACCAATTATGCTGTGGCCTGTTACTGGGACAGTCCATATCACCAACGCTGTATCTTGGCCTAGGCCAACAAGAAGGCCCAGGCCTAGGGCGGCACTTTGCAGGGGGGCAGCACGAAAAAAGTCCCCGCCGGCTTACACTTTTAGTACTGCCGGCATGATAATACAGGCAGGGCCGCCATCAGAGGGGGGCAGCCCATACATATGTGGGGGTCCAGGCGTCCCAAAGGTCCCAGGTGGCAGACCCCAACCAATGAGTTGTTGTGCGGGGCAGCCGGCATTCCGCAACTGTCGGGGGGGGGGGGGGCACGAGTTTAGTCAGGCCTAGGGCAGCGCAAAACCTAAATACACCCCTGCATATCACCCCTCATGTATTCGACCGATACGGATGATGGCGCCCCTTACCTTGCCCTTCACCCCATAAGGCTCTCCCCTATTTCATAGCTTTGATAGTAAAAAATAAAAACAAAAACACTTTTTGAAACTTCCTGACCCGACTTTAAAGTGAGACACCTTTCCTGAATTGTAAATGTTGAAAAATGATGTATGGGCCCAACAGATGGATCGTGACACCTCAACCCGAAACTGCTCAGACAAACACTTCATTATATACGGTACACACAAGGGGCTTTTAAGGCTCCATTTACACGGGATGCTATGTCAACCTCCCATGAACTATTTTTTTTTTTGACAGCTAGTATCCGGCGTCTAAAACGGACGTTTTGCCACGCTTTGCATGCCGCGTTTAGCAGCGTTTTGCGTCTAGAAGCATTTAAAAATAAAAAAATAAAAACATTTTTTTTTATTTTAGAATGGAAACGCCTGTAAACGCAACGGTTCTTGACGTGAGTTACCGCATTTAGGCGCATTTAGCGGGGTTTACAAGCTGTTTGGCATTTCAAATGCCTCTGGACTGGCGTCTGAACCCATTTTTTTTTGCGTTCCAAAAAAAAGCCTTTAAACTCAACTGCCTGGAAACGACTTTAAACGACCCTGTGTACATGGACTGATAAGATAACATAGAGGAAAGTTCAGGGGCAGTTGAAAAAAAATGCCCAAATGCCTCAAAACGTCCGTTTACCAGCAGCAGTGTAAATGAGGCCTTAGATTCCAGACAATAAACTTAATACAGTTAGACAGAAAAAAAAAATACAATTTTATTTAATTTTTTCTTTTTTTTTTTTTAAAGATTAAACAAATCTGTAAAAAAATTATAGAACTATGAAAATTTTATTATTTGGCACCTTAAAGCGGTTGTCTACTCAAAAAACAAAAAAAAAACCTAAAACATGTAAGGCAAAATGCATAATGAGCTAGTATGCACCTCATGCTAGCTCATTATGAAATACTCACCTTAGAACGAAGGTGCAGAGGGAGCGGACATCTTCGCAGTGTGCATTCTTCTGGGTTCGCGGCTCCGGCACTGTGAGTGGCCGGGGCCGCCAGACGTCACTCCCGCGCATGCGCGTTGGAGCCCGTCTTTCCGGCGGATTTTCCGGGACTGTCCGGGCCTTCGCCAGGCCATCACTGCGCATGCGCCGTGACGTCAGAGGCTGCATTGCAATTGGAATAGCACAGTTTAGGAGATATTCATTTTACCTACATTTAAGCCTTATTATTGGCCTTATTATAGGCTCACCTGTAGGTAAGAATTACTTTAGGGGGTAGACAACCGCTTTAAAAGTCCATTGCGTGTAGAGTATGTAATTAAGGTTGCCAAACAAACTTCACATATTATTATTATTTTTATTATACAGGATTTATATAGCGCCAGCAGTTTGCGCAGCGCTTTACAAAATGAAGGCAGACAGTACAGTTACATCACAATTTGGTACAAAAGGAATCAGAGGGTCTTGTTCGTTAGAGCTTACAACCTAAGAATTTATATATTTAAAAAATTACAATTCTATGTAATATATTTTACTAATAATTAAATAAAATTGTAAAAATTTATTTTAAATGTCCTTATAGTCTTCAATACCCATGAGCTTTAGTATTTATTTTGTATATCTTGTCTGTCACGAGGCTGGACAACATTCTGCTTTTGTATTGGTTTGAAATGCATTGTTTGTATGTGCATTTAAAAAAAAAAAAAAAAACATGTTAAAAAAAAAGTATTTTTATGTAAAATATAGGAATTTTATTGTTTGGCATCTTAAAAGTCTGTTGTGTGTAGAGTATATAATTAAGGGTTGCAAAACAAACTTCACATATTTATATATTTAAAAAAATTACAAAGCCTATGTAATATATTTTATTAATAATTAAATAAAATTGTAAAAAAAATATTTGAAATGTCCTTATAGTCTTCGATACCCATGAGCTTTAGTATTTATTTTGTATATCTTGTCTGTCACGAGGCTGGACAACATTCTGCTTATATATTGGTTTGAAATGCATTGCTTGTATGGGCATTTTTAAAAAAAAAAATGTTACAAAAAAGTATTTTTATGTAAAATATGGGAATTTTTATTGTTTGGCATCTTAAAAGTCTGTTGTGTGTAAAGTATATAATTAAGGATGCTAAACAAACTTTGCATATTTATATATTTAAAAAATTACAAAGCCTATGTAATATATTTTATTAATAATTAAATAAAATTGTAAAAAAAAATATTTTAAATGTCCTTATAGTCTTCGATACCCATGAGCTTTAGTATTTATTTTGTATATCTTGTCTGTCACGAGGCTGGACAACATTCTGCTTTTGTATTGGTTTGAAATGCATTGCTTCCTGTAAATTTTATAAAAAAAAATGTTAAAATAAATTAATAATTATTTTATATAATGTATCCGAAACATTAAAAAATTTATATATTTATACGTTTCAAACAAATC
>BLSH010271615.1:1466438-1476482 GCA_018402905.1 Glandirana rugosa | reverse complement strand
TATAAATCTTCTTTTTACATTAAAATACTGCCACTATATACCTTTTCAGCTGATCTGTATACCACGGTTTCCTGATAATCTACATAGTTAGTGAGGCTGGAAAAAGACATCAAGTCCAACCTATGTGTGTGCTTTTATGTCAGTATTACATTTTATATCCCTCAATGTTGTGGTCTCTTAGGTGCCCATCTAATAGGTTTTTTTTTTAATTATCTATGCTCCCAGCTGAAACCACTGTTTGTGGAAGAGAATTCCACATCCTTACTGCTCTTACCATAAAGAACCCTCTATGCAGCTTAAGGTTAAACCGCCTTTCCTCCATTTTTAATGAATGGCCCAGTGTCTTTGTGTGCTCCCTTGCGCTGAATAGTTTTGTCCCTATTGTGAGGTCACCAGTACAGTATTTGTACATTGAAATCATATCTCCTCTTCTCCAGAGAGAATAAGTTCATTTCCCGTAATCTTTCCTCATAACTAAGGTCCTTCAGTCCCTTAATCAGCTTTGTTGCCCTTCTCTGAACCCTTTCCAGTTCCAGGACATCCTTCCTGAGGACTGGAGCACAGAACTGGACAGCATACTCCTCACCAGAAGCTTGAAGAGGGGGAGAATTATTGATTTATCCCTGGAGTTGATCCCCTTCTTGATGCATGCCAATATTTTGTTGGCTTTGCTTGCCGCAGCTTGGTATTGCATGCCATTGCTAAGCCTGTTCTCCACTAGGACCCCCAGGTCCTTTTCCATCCTAGATTCCCCCAGAGGCTCCCCCCCTAGTGAGTAGTTTGTGTTCATGTTCTTGGTACCCAAATGCATTATTTTACATTTTTCTACATTAAACCTCATTTGCCACTTGTCTGCCCACCCCTTTAATTTGCTCAGATCTTCTTGTAAGGTTTCCACATCCTGTGGAGAAATTATTGCCCTGCTTAGCTTGGTATCATCTGCAAATATTGAGATTGAGCTTTTTACCCCATCCTCCAGAACGTTAATGAATAAATTGAATAGGATTGGTCCCAGGACAGATCCCTGGGGACCCTACTTTCCACACTGGACCATTCCAAGTATTCCCCATTTATCACCACCCTCTGGACTCTCCCTTGTAACCAGTTTTAAATCCAGGTACCTTTGATCCATGCCGACAGACCTTAGTTTGTACATTAAGTGTATATAGGGGGACTGTATCAAATGCTTTTGCAAAATCCAGATACACCACGTCTACAGGCCTTCCCTTATCTAGATGGCAGCTCACCTCCTCGTAGAAGGTTAATAGATTGGTTTGGCAAGAGCGATTCTACTGCTAATGATACCGTTTTCCTTACAATAGTCTTGTATATAATCCCTTATTATTCCCTCCAATAGCTTGCATGTTATTGATGTTAAGCTAACTGGCCTGTAGTTTCCAGGGATATATCTTGGTCCTTTTTTATATATTGGTGCTACATTGGCTTTTCTCCAATCAGCTGGTACCATACCAGTCAGTAGACTGTTCTTAAAAATTAGGTACAATGGTCTGGCAATTTCTTGACTGAGTTCCTTAAGGACCCTCGGGTGCAAGCCATCTGTGGTCCCGGTGACTTATTAACGTTAAGTTTCTCAGGTCTATTCCTAATTTGTCCTCAGTTAGCCGTGAGGGTGCTTCCTGTGACGTGTCGTGAGGTCCTACATTATAGCTTTGAATACTTGAGCCCCTCGTTTCCTTTGTGAATACTGAGGAGAAAAATGAGTTTAACACCTTTGCCATCTCTCCATCCTTGGTAACCAGATTCCCTTCATCATTCTTTATGGGGCCAATATGATCTGACCTCCCTCTCTTACTATTTATATATTTAAAGAATTTCTTGGGATTCTTTTTACTCTGCTCAGCTATGTGTCCTTCATGTTCTATCTTTGATGCCCTGATTGAACCCTTACATTCCTTATTGCATACCTTATAAAGCTGGAGTGCCGACAGAGACCCGTCAGCCTTGTATTTTTTGAAGGCCTTCTCCTTTGCCTTTATATGTGTTTTTACATCAGAGTTAAGCCACCTTGGTTTTTTATTAGCTCTTCTAAATGTATTTCCCATTTGGGATACACTGGCTAATACCTTTGTTCAGTATGTCTTTGAAGCACTCCCATTTTTCCTCCGCGTTCATTGTACCTAGAATTTTATCCCAACTAACATCTTCCAGCAAGGAGCGTAGTTTATGGAAGTTAGCTCTCTTAAAATTCAATGTCTTTGTATTCCCCTTATGTTTCCTATTTGTGTGACTTACACTGAAACTAATTGACCTGTGATCGCTATTTCCTAGATTGCCCCTTACTTCCACGTCTGTGATTTTAGTAATTAGAAGGTCTAATAAGGCTTTTTTTCTAGTTGGTGCATTTACCATCTGCAGGACATTTAGGAAATGTCGAGCCTTAGCTGAGTGTGCAGTACCTTCAGCCCAGTCTATATCTGGATAATTAAAATCCCCCATTATAATGACACTTCCCATCTTTGCCGCAGTTCCAAACTGTGATAGGAGGTCCGCCTCCCCCTCTTCCCTCTGGTTAGGGGGCCTATAGCATATTCCTTGTATTACTTTCCCCTTGGTGTCTTCCTTTTGTAGCTCTACCCATAAGGATTCAACCTCCTCCCTTGATCCACTAGTAATGCCATCCCTCACATTTACTTGTACGTCATTTTTTATATACAGGCATACCCCTCCCCCTTTTATATATAGGGAATACCCCTGAATGGTAGCTAGCCAATCATGAGAGCTCTTAAACCAAGTCTCTGAAATTCCCACAAAATCAAACTCCTCTTTGTACAGTAGTAGCTCTAGTTCTCCCATCTTGTCCGCCAGACTCCTGGCATTAGCGAACAAGCCCCGTAGTTTTGTTTGAGCGCCTACCGGTTTCTTGTTGGGTATTTCACGGTTGGGGGTTAAACATTCTAGGCCAATCACAGGGTTAAATGTGTGCCTATGCAGTGTTTTTATGTAAACTGTGTTCTGCTTTTACTAAGGGAAGTTATTTTGTTCCCTGCAGGGACACAAAATCTATCACTTTCCCCCAGTCAGAACGTAGCTCTGCCTTGTTTACATGGGCAGAACTCCATCCTGTGTCTCTGCCAGACAATCAGTGGGTGCCGGTGGACATCCAGTGCCCGGCAACTGCAGATTGGCTTCTGCTGTGAGTAATCACAGCAGAAGTGCCCCACCAGCAGGGTACGTGCGCGCCCCCTAGGCGGAAGTACAGAATCACGTGTATACTGTATACATGATTCTGCGCAGGAGGGCTGCCCTGTAGCAGTATATCTGCTATGGGGCGATCCGGAATGGTTATATAATACATTGTATGGACTTCTCCTCGCAAGAGGAGAAAATCGTAAGGTCCCTCTCACATCATCACATAGCGGGAATGAGCGTTCCCAATATGCGATTTTGGCTCTTTACTGGAATGGGAAGCCCCAGCTCATTTTTGGCGACAAGCTTAAGGCACGGTTTGCCACAATATCCATGCGACCCTGTCATGCAACAATCGTGGCAGATTCGCATCATGTTTGGGGTACCATTGAAGGATGATGGCACCCAAACACGTACAGCACGTTGTGCTGAGATTGCCCGCGATCCCAAATCGCAAGATGTGAAGGGGCGTAATCAAAAAAGTGTGAAAAAATAAATATAAAATTGGTAGATCAGGGTTTCATCTAGGTCAGTGTCAGGATTAGGGTTAAGGTTAACATTTTAAAATTTAGTATCGGTGTCAGTTAGCAGCAGTGTCAGTATGTTTTATGTAGGATAAAAAAACACAATGTGCACTATGGTCTCGGGTACAAACAACAAATATTATACATACACTATATTACCAAAAGTATTGAGACGCTTGCCTTTACATGCACATAAACTTAAATGGCATCCCGGTCTTAGTCCGTAGGGTTCAATATTGAGTTGGCCCACCCTTTGCAGCTATAACAGCTTCAACTCTTCTGGGAAGGCCGTCCACAAGGTTTAGGAGTGTCTATGGAGGTGTTTGACCATTCTTCCAGAAGCGCATTTGTGAAGTCAGGCACTGATGAAGACGAGAAGGCCTGGCTCACAAACTCCGCTCTAATTCATCCCAAAGGTGTTCTATTAGGTTAAGGTCAGGACTCTGTGCAGGTCAGTCAGGTTCCTCCACCCCAAACCCGCTCATCCATGTCTTTATGGACCTTGCTGTGTGCACTGGTCCAAATCATTTGGTGGAGGGGGGATTATGGTGTGGGGTTGTTTTTCAGGGGTTGGGCTTGGCCCCATAGTTCCAGTGAAGGGAACTCTTATGGCGTCAGCATACCAAGACATTTTGGACAATTTCATGCTCCCAACTTTGTGGGAAGAGTTTGGGGATGGCTCCTTCCTGTTCCAACATGACTGCACAGCAGTGCACAAAGCAAGGTCGATAAAGACCTGGATGAGCGAGTTTGGGGTGGAGGAACTTGGCTGAGAGAGCACAGAGTCCAGACCTCAACCCAATAGAACACCTTTGGGATGACTGTGAGCCCGGCCTTTTCGCCCTCATCAGTGCCTGACCTCACAAATGCGCTTATGGAAGAATGGTCAAATATTCCCATAGACGCTCCTAAACCTTGTGGACAGCCTTCCCAGAAGAGTTGAAGCTGTTATAGCTGCAAAGGGTGGGCCAACTCAATATTGAACCCAATGGACTAAGACTGGGATGCCATTAAAGTTCATGTGCGTGTAAAGGCAGGCATCCCAATACTTTTGACAATATATTGTATGTGGCATCACCTTGATCCTCAGGAGCTGGAGAATTTATTTTGGGCTGTTGGGGTGGTCGATCATGGTAATAGCAAGAGATATACAGTCACATTTTTAAAAAATATATTATTTTTTTTTTTTTTACTATTTTGTGCCAGTTTCCTTAGATAATAAAAAGAAAAAAATCAGGAACATTATCATTTACCACCAAATGAAAGCCCAATTTGTCCTGAAATATTGTCAAATTATGTCACAGTTGCAAAAATGAGTGATTTGTTTAATCTTTGGGTTAAGATAAAATAGAAGCTAAATTGAAAACTGAATGTATAACTTTTGAAGGAATACATGATGTCTGCGCAGAGCTGTACTTTAATCGGGCTGAAAACATGACACAAGGCGATCGGCAGTGACCGTCAACTCAGCATCTTTGTGCGTCTCCCATGACACCGGCAATTATGGAAATGAATCAGACAGAGTTACATTATCAGCTGGAATGGAAAACAAGTCCATCCTTTGCTGGCACGCGTTGCCGTCCCCGGTCCCAGCACTGATCTACGCTGCAAATTTGCTTCAATTACTTATTTATGGCGAGCCGCGAGCAGGTCTCCCTCACTTTTTTTTTTTTTGTTGTTTTTTTATTTTACTGGAGTTTGTTGTAGTGTTAGTAATTGATCTCCCGAACCCCCAGGCCTACTTATTGAATCCGGCATTGATTAATATTTAATGGAACCCGTTTGCTTGGATGATTCACATCCTCGGAACTGTATGAAGGGACGGCGTTTTTTCCATTTTTTTTTTTTTAAAGCAAGTTGTACATGAGTTACTCTTCAACCCTTTTTGGTTGGCGGTTTGGCTCCTTTTGCCGTAAGAGGTAACCACAAACTTAATTTATGGTGAATCAACCCATTATTAACAATGTAACCAATTCTCTAATGACTCTAATTCTCAATAGGGTCAGCTAAGGATGTGAATGGAAAATTTTGCCACATTAATTAACCCATTCATAGCCAATGACTTAATGGGGGATTTATAAAAACAAAATGCCAAAGCAATTCACCCAGTGAAAGCGCATGCACATTCATTTTTTGTGAATGGGGGAAAAATAACAAATGTTAGCAGGCTATTTCCTGTGCTGGGTGAATGCTTTTCATTGACTTAACATGAAAAATACCACATTTGGCCTCTAGATGGTATAAAGCGTGAACAATGAAAAAACCCTTACCCTTGCAGTAGCCTCCCTCCCCATTGCAAGGCATGATAAGTGAGGTACACAGGGGTGTAGTGGTTACCACTTTCACCTAGCAGCAAAAGGGTCACTGGTTCAAATCCCAACCAGGACACTACCTGCCTGGAGTTTGCATGTTCTCTTTGTGCCTGCGTGGGTTTCCTCTGGGTACTAGCAGCAAAAGGGTCCCTGGTTCGAATCCCAACCATGACACTACCTGCCTGGAGTTTGCATGTTCTCTCTGTGTCGGCATGGGTTTCCTCTGGGTACTAGCAGCAAAAGGGTCCCTGGTTCGAATCCCAACCACGACACTACCTGCCCAGAGTTTGCATGCTCTCCCTGTGCCTGCGTGGGTTTCCTCTGGGTACTCCAGTTTCCTCCCACACTCCAAAGATATGCTAGTAGGTTAATGGGCTCCTGTCTAAATTGGCCCCAGTATATGTATGAATGTGAGTTAGGGACCTTAGCTTGTAAGCTCCTTGAGGGTAGGGACTGATGTGAATGTACATATTCTATATAAAGCGCTGCGTAAATTGACAGCGCTATATAAGTACCTGAAATAAAATAAATAATAATATACTCACCTTATTTCTTGCTCCCCTGGGCCACTGGTGCTATCCTAGGTTGTTAAGGCATTGTCCTGTAACCAGAATCACTGTTACTGGATTATGCAACATCTGAAAGAAACTATAAGATCCAATGTGCTTGGCAGCAGGAGGTGCCCAGAGTAGGGGGTATAAATATAAGAGTAAGGGAAAGAATGGAGGTTGTTAGGAGATTGCCGCCAGATAGTGGAAAGAGGAAGAAACTGATGCTAAAAGAGAGAGGAAGAAAGAACTTAAAAGGCCGCTGGGCTGCCGGTGTGTCTACATGACTCAGAGAACTGCTTGCTTAGCTGCAGATTGTTGGAATGAGATTTAGTGCCCACTCCTGTCTTCTGTGGCAAAGTCCCACTCTGAGGCCTGCCACCTTGCCATTGGGGATCCAGAGCATACAGCCCTGCCTAGTGTGGTATTATACTGCTGATTCTCAGGATCGCTCCAAAGATGCTGACAGACTGTTATTGCACCACGAGGTTCACCATTCACCAGATTCCTGGTGCCTGGAAGGTGCCTGAAACCAACAACACTCCTAAGGGGACCCCTCCAATTGCAAAGCCTGGTGCAACAGATCAAACAAAGCTGGTGAGTTGGTTATTGACTCATCATTGTCTTATTTTCTGACCTTGTGCATATTCTCTTGGATGATTCGTCACCATTTGCCTTTCACGATTACTTTGCACTTGCCCGCTATTAAGCACTGTTGGGCCTGTTTGGCCAGAGTCTATACTTCAGAACATTTACCCTTTTCCTGTCCCCTTCAGCATCAATGTGCTAAGGAGCCCATTGTTTCTTAGGACTATCTCACTGAGTGCAGGAATATCCAACACCACTAAGCACGCCAACATCTTCAAGGGCCCCAACTGTACATAGTTCACTTGCTATTGAGAACAGTTCTCAGTGTAGCCTGTAGCTGTGTTGGTATCTATCTTTGTTGTTTTTTTGCCGCTCATTTAGTGGGGAGAGCTACAGTTTACGCAGATCTGGTTTGAATAGCTGTAGTACTTTAAATATCTCAAGTGAATCCTTAGTGTATTGTTTGTTCTGCTAAATTTTTCACTGCCAGGTTCTATTTTTTCTGATAACTGCTCGATAATATATTTTGTTACTTGCTACAAGATCTCGAGTCTAATTTCAGGATGACCCTAAGGTATAAAAAAGTCACGAACTGACCTCCGCTAACGTATAAGGTGTCAGTGGTGTTGAGGCATTTGCCAACATCAAGGTAAGAACGGAAAAAAATGGAACAAGAGCAGCGTCATCTAAGCGTAGCATTTAAGAATATTTATTGGAATGATATACAAATGATCACACTCACAAGGATGTGATGTATGGGTGCATTGGAAGCGGGATCTTCTGCTGTGCTATCCGGGATGGTGGGCCGGCATCTCCTCTGGACAGGGCGGCAGGTACTCAGGCATCGCCAACGCTGTATCTTTGCCTAGGCCGACAAGGGCGGCACTTTGCAGGGGGGCAGCACGAAAAGAGTCCCCGGAGGTTTGCGCTGCACTTACTTTAGCACCAGTCCTATGGGGCGGACAGGCCCGGGAGTCAAGTCGGTCTTGCACCCCCATAAAGCAGCTTGGCAGGACCACCATCAGGGGGGGACAGCCTATACATATGTAGGGGACCTGGGTGTCCCGAAGGGCCCATGCGGCGGACCCCAACTAATGAGTTATTGTTCTGCCCCATAGCCAAACAGGAAGTGTGAGGAAATCTCTGCAAATAAGATGGATCTATTGCCCCCCCCCCCCCGAAAACGAGTGTCCCCACTGGAAAATTTCAAGGCGGGTCAGGAAACAGGAAGGGGAGGCTCATATTTAAATTAGGGGGGGGTGCACAAGTTTAGTCAGGCCTAGGGCAGCACAAAACCTAAATACACTGCTGGGCATCGCTGGTGGCATTCAGCCTGAGGAGGGAGGAGGGAATGCTCAGAATGAGAGCTATACACCTGCTGACTCGCATGTGATGTCAGCCTGTGACCTCTAAGCGTCCATTCACTGTATTGAGAGAGCAGAGACCCCGGAAGCACTGGGAGCCACCAGCGAAGCCTGAGTACCTACTGCCCTGACCAGAGGAGACGCCCCATCCCGGATAGCACAGCGGAAGATGCCGCTTCCAATGCGTGAATATTTGTTTATCATCCCAATAAATATTTTTAAATGCTACGCTTAGATGGCGCTGCTCTTGTTCCATTTTTTCTTCCAGAGTCCCTTCTAGCTCTAATGCAGCCGGCAGCTACCTATAACTAGCTACAACCTTCCTCTCATTCTTCAATTTTACACTAGGATTCTCCATTGGACTATTTGTTGGACAATTTTTATTGGACAATTCACTACTGGACTTCGTGTCAGAGAACATCCCCCATATGTTCACTACAGCCCAAGCTGGAGAGCGCCATGTTACTAATTGCTACTGTAAAACCGAGGTAAGAACAGAGGACCAGACATCACCAGTGGCTCCTGCAGAGCCCTACCTTCCCATACAATGCAGAGACCAGTAGTAAGGGGCAAAGTCAGAAAGCTGCGACCAGTCAGGCAGGAAACGAAGAGGCTGTGTGAGACCAGTTACATGAAGAGAAAGAAGAGGGCTGGAACAAGGAATAAGGTAATTATATCAACTCATTCATCATTCCCTAAATGACCACTTAACCCTTGCAGTGGTGAGGGGGACCACCAGACACCAGTAATCTCAAGAGACAAATATGTGCTCTGGAACGACTGTGGCGTAAAACCAAATCCCTGATTCACCCTATACAGATCTGCACTTCTAAATTACTATTCATGCCTCCATGCTGTCAAACAAATTTTTCATTAATACTCTCTCATCAACTCTATTTCTAACCCTCTACTTTGTCCCCCACCACCTCTAGCTACTAATACCCTTACTCCTCCCCTGAAGATGGCCAATCACTTTAAAAACAAAACTGATGCAATTCATGGGGACATCTCCACTTTGGAGATTTCTTCCCCAACTAACACACCCTGTCTAAAACTACATTCAATACTTTTCTCTTTTACCACCCTGTTACTACAGAAAAAGTTGCCAAACTCTTCTCAGACTCCCACCTAACCACCTGTGCCCTGGACCCAGTTCCCTCACAACTACTATGGTCACCCTTTTGCTTGATTCTATGCACTTACATCTTCAGTCTTTCCCTCTACTGCACAGGTGTCAAACACAAGGCCCGGGGGCCAAATCCGGCCCTCCAGGTCATTTAATGCAACCCTCACACCTTTCCTGCAGCTGCAGCAACCCCTCATCTCCACCACCCCCTGTCTGCCACAGAGTGGAGGACAGAACTCCTTCAGATCCTGCTCCTCTCTGTGCAGCTGCATTAGTTCGTTTTCCCACTGGTATCATCAACACTCCCTTGACCCAGGTCCCGTGTCCACCAATCCACCCTCAGACTCTTCTCAAACCGTTGAAAAAGACATCATTGTCCCACCATTTTCTCTTTTCATAACTTACATCAAAATCTGTCCCACACAATCAACCCCT
>BLSH010271615.1:1439902-1454432 GCA_018402905.1 Glandirana rugosa | reverse complement strand
ATCAAAGTAACGATGAGTGGAAAGGGATTCATTCGCCGCCGTAACGGGAGTTAAACTTTGAAAACTTTTTTATTTTTTTTACGGGGAATACTAGGATGGATAAATATTAGAGACTGCTATATATCGCAGCTTGCTCTCCCGGTGACATCATTGCCACCCTTGAGGCAGAGTAGTCATCAGATGACCTGATTGGGTGATGTTTGACAAGCATGTCTTTTAGGTTTTGTTGGAGGGGGTAGCAAAAATGCCCGACCCCCCCCCCCCCGCAAGCTGCAATAAGCAGTGGATGGGGGTGTTTCCATGCCATTGCTGTGATGCTTCATTTCACGTCCGCAGCAAAGTTCACCAGACATGTAGCGATCAGTGGGTGGCAAGCAATCTGAAAGTGCACGTACTTTTATACTGTGCGAATAAAGCAAAAAAACTCCCAAAAAACACACGTTGTTGGGCTATTTCCTGTGCTGGACGAATGATTTTCATTGATTTAAAACAGAAATAAATTATTTTGACCAGTAGATGGCGCTTAGTATCATAGGAATTGTTTATGACACTTAGTGCCATCTAGTGGCCTGGTGCAATATTTTCCACTTTTTTGTTCTTTATACAAAAATTGCAGTGCAACGCACCCAGTGAAAGTGCATGTACATTTGTTTTGCGCAAATGGGGCAACAAAAAAACAAAAACAAATGTTATTGGGCTATTTCCTGTGCTGGACGAATGCTTTTCATTGATTTAAAACAGAAATTAATTATTTTGACCAGTAGATGGCGCTTAGTATCATAGGAATTACTTATGACGCTTAGCGCCATCTAGTGGCCTGGTGTAATATTTTCCACTTTCTTTCTTCTTTATACAAAAATTGCAGTGCAATGCACCCAGTGAAAGTGCATGTACATTTGTTTTGGGCAAATGGGGCAAAAAACCCCAAAAACAATTGTTATTGCGCTATTTCCTGTGCTGGACGAATGCTTTTCATTGATTTAAAACAGAAATTAATTATTTTGACCAGTAGATGGCACTTAGTATCATAGGAATTGTTTATGACACTTAGTGCAATCTAGTGGCCTGGTACAATGTTTTCCACTTTTTTTTTCTTTATACAAAAATTGCAGTGCAATGCACCCAGCGAAAGTGCATGTACATTTGTTTTGCGCAAATGGGGCAACAAAAAAAACCCCTAAATGTTATTGGCCTATTTCCTGTGCTGGACGAATGCTTTTCATTGATTTAAAACAGAAATTAATTATTTTGACCAGTAGATGGCGCTTAGTATCATAGGAATTACTTATGACGCTTAACGCCATCTAGTGGCCTGGTGCAATATTTTCCACTTTTTTTTTCCTTTATACAAAAATTGGAGTGCAATGCACCCAGTGAAAGTGCATGTACATTTGTTTTGTGCAAATGGGGCAAAAAAACCCAAAAACAATTGTTATTGGGCTATTTCCTGTGCTGGACGAATGCTTTTCATTGATTTAAAACAGAAATGAATTATTTTGACCAGTAGATGGCGCTTAGTATCATAGGAATTACACATGACACATAGGGCCATCTAGTGGCCTGGTGCAATATTTTCCACTTTTTTTTTTCTTTATAAAAAAATGCACCCAGTAAAAGTGCATTGTGGTTTTGAAGAAGGGCGCTAGCAAACTAGCCTGAAACTGTCACCAGCATACAATGGACTGTTTGTAATTTGGATTTTTATGTCCAATGAATCTTTTTAAGTGCAGCAGTCCCCGGCATTCGTTTTCCCAGTCCATGTACATTTGTTTTGTGCAAAACCCCCCAGAAACAATTGTTATTGGGCTCTTTGTTTTGTGCAAATTGTGCAAAAAAAACAAAACAAAACAATTGTTATTGGGTTATTTCCTGTGCAGGACGAATGCTTTTCATTGATTTAAAACAGAAATGAATTATTTTGACCAGTAGATGGCGCTTAGTATCATAGGAATTACACATGACACTTAGCGCCATCTAGTGGCCTGATGCAATATTTTCCAATTTTCCACAAAAGATTTGCAGTGCAATGCACCCGATGAAAGTGAATGTACATTTGTTTTGTGCAAATGGGGCAAAAAGAACTGCAAACACGTTACTGGGCTATTTCCTGTGCTGGACGAATGCTTTTCATTGATTAAATGTACTTATTTGACCAGTAAAAGGTGCTAAGTATCAAAGGAATTACTTATGACACTTAGCGCCATCTATTGGCCGGGTGCAATATTTTCCAATTTTTTTTTAAATTGTAGTGTAATTCACTCAGTGAAAATTTGTGTACAATTTTTCTGTGCAAATGAGGCAAAAAAAATATTATTATTGGACTACTTCCTTTGCTGGACAAATGTTTTTTTTATCCATTTAGAACAAACTCTTAGAATGAACTCTTTTGACCAGTAGAAGGCGCTAAGTATCATAGGAATTACTTATGACACATAGCACCAACTAGTGGCCTGGTGTAATATTTGTCTAGTGAAAGTGCATGCACGATTGTTCTGTGCAAATGGGATAAGAAAAAAAAATAAACAATTATTATTGGGCTATTTCCTGGACAAATGCTTTTCATTGATATAAAACAGAAATTAACTAATTTGACCAGTAGAGGGCGCTAAGTATCACAGGAATTACCTATGGCACTTAGCACCATCTAGTGGCCTAATGCCATATTTTCTGCTTTAACTCAAAGACATTCGTCCAGCACAGGACAAAGTCCAATAACAATTGTTTGTTTTTTTTTGCCTCATCAACAATCGTAAATGCATTCTCACTGGGCAAACTGCTGTGCGAATTTTTATGAAAACACCCCCTTTTGTACTACAGATTTTAATGAAATTAAGTGAAAACGCTCAAACAGGAGATACTATGGGTTGCATTTATAAAAGTAAAAAATTGCATTGGGATTCATCCAGTGAGAGTGCCTGTGCATTTATTCTGTGTAAATGGGCAAAAAAACAAATGTTATTGGGCTATTTCCTGTGATGGACGAATGTTGTTTATTGATTTAAAACAGAAATTAACTAATTTGACCAGTAGGAGGCGCTAAGTATCATAAGAATTACTTCTGGCACTTAGCACCATCTAGTGGCTTACTGCAATAATTTCTGCCTTAAATCATAGACAAACATTCATCCTACACAGGAAATAGCCCAATAATAATCGGGTTTTTTTTTTGAGCCTCGTCAACAAATGTAAATGCATTCTCACTGGGCACATTGCTGTGTGAATTTGTATGAAAGAACCCCTTTTGTACTACAGATTTTAATGAAATAAAGAGAAAGCCTCGAAATGTCACTGCTGGGGGACAGGAGATACGATGGCTTGTATTTATAAAAACAAAAAATTGCGTTGTGATTCATTCAGTGAGAGTGCGTGTGCATTTATTCTGTGCAAATGTGGAACAAAAAAAACTTTATTGGGATATTTCCTGTGCTGGACGAATGTTTTTCATTGATTTAAAACAGAAATTAACTAATTTGACCAATAGAAGGCACTAAGTATCATAGGAATTACTTAGGGCACTTAGCACCATCTAGTGGCCAAATGCTATATTTTCCGCTTTAAATCAAAGACAAACAAAGATTGTCCAGCACAGGAAATTGCCCAATAACAATTGCTTTTTTTTTTTTTTTTTTTTGCTCATCAACAAATGTAAATGCGTTTTCACCGGGCAAACTGCTGTGTGAATTTGTATGAAAGAACCCCTACAGATTTTAAAGAAATAAAGTGAAAGCGCCCGAAATGTCACTACTAGGGGACAGAAGATACTATGGATTGTATTTATAACATTTTTTTTTTTTTAAATTGCATTGTGATTCATCCCAGTGAAAGTGCGTGTACATTTGTTCTGTGCAAATGGGGGAAAAAAGCCAAACAAAGGTTATTGGGCTATTTCCTGTGCCGGACGAATGTTTTATATTGATATAACACAGAAATCATAGCTGCAGTAGAGGGCGCTAAGTATCATAGGAATTACTTATGACACTTAGCGCCATCTAGTGCCCTGGTGCAATATTTTCCACTTTGAGGCTGGGTTCACACCATTGCGAATTGGATGCGTTTTTTCTGCATCCAATTCCAAACCGCATCCAATTCGCAATAGCAGGAGATTTTGATCGGCTCTCTATGGAGACGGTTCACACATGTCTGATGCGGCTCCGGTGCGAATTTGCATAGGAGCCCTGTGCGTCTTTTGATCCGTTTCAGGTGCAAATTTAGCCAATCGGGCTGAAATCGGATCCGAAACGGTGAACCAGGACACACCGGACCCCTGCTGGGAGCCGCATCTGTATTAGGCGTGGACCCAGCCTAAATCAGAGACAAATGATTGTCCAGCACAGGGATTATTATTATTATTATTTCAGGTACTTGTATAGCGCCGTCAATTTACGCAGTGCTTTACATATACATTGTACATTCACATCAGTCCTTACCCTCAAGGAGCTTACAATCTAAGGTCCCTAACTCACATTCATACACATACTAGGGGCCAATTTAGAGAGGATCTAATTAACCTTCCAGCATGTCTTTGGAGTGTAGGAGGAAACCGGAGTTCCTGGAGGAAACCCACATAGGCACAGGAAGAACATGCAAACTCCATGCAGGTAGTGTCGTGGTTGGGATTTGAACCAGCGACCCTTTTGCTGCCAAGTGCTATCCACTACACCACTGGATTAGCCCAATAATAATCGTTTTTGTTCTTTCGTCTCATCAACAAATGTAAATGCATTTTCACTGGGCAAACTGCTGTGCGAATTTGTATGAGAGAACCCCTTTTATACTACAGATGTTATTGAAATAAAGTGAAAGCGCTCGCAATGTCACTGTTGGGGAACAGGAGATGCTATGGGTTGTGAAAAAAAAAAAACCAAAAAAACATTGCATTGTGATTCATCCAGTGAAAGTGCGTGTATATTTGCTCTGTGCAAATGGGGGGAAAAAAACCAAACGTTGTTGGGCTATTTCCTGTGCTGGACCAATGTTTTTCATTCATTTAAAACAGAAATTAAGTTGTAGTTGCAGTAGAGGGCGTTAAGTTTTATAGGAATTACTTATGACACTTAGCGCCATCTAGTGGCCAATGCAATATATTCCACATTAAATCAAAGCCAAACGATTGTCCAGCACAGGGATTATTAACCCAATAACAATCTTTTTTTTTTGCCTTTTTTTTGCCTCACCAACAAATGTAAATGCATTCTCACTGTGCGAATTTGTATGAAAGAACCCCTTTTGTACTACAGATTTTATTGAATTAAAGCAAAAGCGCTCGCAATGTTACTGCTGGGGAGCAGGAGATACTATGAGTTGTATTTATATCAGAAACTTCTTTCCAGTCCAGGTGTCTACATTATCTGGTTTCTAGCCCTGATGAAGAGGGAGTGCTGAGGCCCACGAAACGCGTCGGCTGATACAAAATTGAAATCTTTTAAAGGACAATGCAAGCTGGTGTTGCACCCCTAATCCTTTCAAGACTTCAATTGTGAAATCTGGAAGGGGAAGGGGTACAAGGTCGTTAAGTGGATGGGGAGGGTGAAGGTCTGGGATGCTACTTGCTTAGACAAGAATCCTGGAAGCACCCAAAAAAAAGTAGGGGGGGGGGGTTGTCCAATTGTAAGAGTGGGAGGGCTGTCAGGGTGTTAAGTGGATGGGGAGGGTGAAGATTAATTAGGGGTGCACACCAGAACTACAACTACCCGCCTAGGTCAGAACCATGGAGGTTGCTCAGAAATAATTTATTGGGAGACAATGATGTACAATTGTGAGAATGGTGGGGGCAAGGGTGGATTGGGGGAGAAGATCCGCTTTAAGGGGTGCACACCAGAACTACAACTACTTAGCTAGATGAGAATCCTGGAAGTAGTCCTAAAAAAGGTATTGGAGGGGCGGAAAAAGAAGTTATGCCCATTATGCCCAGGGGTAGGGCTGCAGGGGTGTTAAGTGGATGGCGAGAGGGGTGAAAGTCAACTTTAAGGGGTGTGCACCAGAACTACAACTTCTTGCGTAGGTTAGACTCATGGAGGCAGCCCAGAAAAAGTTCTTGGGGGGGAAATGATGTACAATTGTGGGGTACAAGGGTGTTAAGTGCATGGGGGGGAGTCTGCTTTAAGGGGTGCACACGTGGGAATCCCATAAGCACCCCCAAAAAAAGGTATTAGGGCGGATAAAAAAATGATGTCCAATTGTGAAAGAAGCAAAGGGGAGAGGTTCAAGGGTGTTAAATGAATGGAGGTGGTAAAGGTCCGCTTTAAGGGGTACATGCCACAAATACTACTACTTGCCTAGTCAAAAACCCTGGAGGCACCCCCCAAAAAAGCTATTGGGGAGAAAAACAATTGTGAGAGAAGGACAGGGAAGGTCTACAAGGGTGTTGAGTGGATGGGGGGGGGGGCGAAGGTCCACTTTAAGGGGTACATGCCACAACTACTACTACTTGCCTAGGCAAAAATCCTGGAGGCACCCCCCAAAAAAGCTATTGGGGAGAAAAAAAATTGTGAGGGCAGGACAGGGAAGGGCTACAAGGGTGTTGGTGGCGAAGGTCCGCTTTAAGGGGTACATGCCACAACTACTACTACTTGCCTAGGCAAAAATCCTGGAAGCCCCCCCAAAAAAAAGGTATTGGGGAGAAAACAATTGTGAAGGCAGGGAAGGTCTACAAGGGTGCTAAGTGGATGGGGAGAGTAAAGGTCAACTCTAAGGGCTGCACACCAGAACTACAATTACTTGTCTCAGCAAGAATCCCCGAAGCGCCCCCCAAAAAAAGCATTGGGGGAAAAAAAGCAGGAACGGGGAGAGGTGCAAGGGTGTTAATTGGACGGGGGTGGTAAAGGTTCGCTTTAAGGGGTACATGCCACAACTACTACTACTTGCCTATGCAAAAATCCTGGAAGCACCCCCAAAAAAGGCACTGGGGAGAAAAAAAAATTGTGAGGGCAGGACGGGGAAGGTCTACAAGGCTGTTGAGTGGATGAGGGGGCGAAGGTCAGTTTTAAGGGGTACATGCCACAACTACTACTACTTGCCTAGGCAAAAATCCTGGAGGCACCCCCCAAAAAAGCTATTTGGGAGAAAAAAAATTGTGAGAGCAGGACAGGGAAGGTCTACAAGGGTGTTGGTGGTGAAGGTCTGCTTTATGGGGTACATGCCACAACTACTACTACTTGCCTAGGCAAAAATCCTGGAAGCCCCCCAAAAAAGGTATTGGGGAGAAAAAAATTGTGAAAGCAGGACAGGGAAGGGCTACAAGGGTGTTAAGTGGATGGGGAGAGTAAAGGTCAACTCTAAGGGCTGCACACTAGAACTACAATTACTTGTCTCAGCAAGAATCCCGGAAGCGCCCCCCAAAAAAAGTATTGGTGGAAAAAAAGCAGGAACGGGGAGAGGTGCAAGGTTGTTAATTGGACGGGGTGGTGAAAGTCCGGTTTAAGGGGTGCACGCCAGAAATACAACTACTTGCCGATATGAGAATCCTATAAGCACCCCAAGAAAGATTGTTGGTAGAGAAAAAAAGTTATGTCCAGTTATAAGAGTTGGAGGGGGAGGGCTCCAAGGGTGTTAAGTAGATGGGGGTGAAGGTAAACTTTAAGGGGTGCACACCAGAACTTCAACTATTTGTCTAGGTGAGAAACCCAGAAGCACCCCCAAAAAAAAGATATTAGGGGAAAAAAAATGATGTCCAATTGAAAGCAGGAAGGGGGAGTGGTGCAAGGGTGCTAACTGGGTGGGTATGTTGAAGGGGTGCATGCCACAACTACTACTACTTGCCTAGGCAAAAAATCCTGGAAGTACCCCCAAAAAATGGTATTAAGGAGGGAAAAAAAAATGATGCTCAATGGTAAGTGCCGGATGGGGGAGGCCTGCAAGGGTGTAAAGTGGATGGGGAGTGCAAAGGTCAACTTTAAGGGGTGCATGGCAGAACTACAACTACTACTTGCGTAGGCAAAAATCCTGGAAGCACCCCCAAAATAAGTTATTGGGAAGGAAAAAAATGATGTCTAATTGTGGGAGCAGAACAGGGGAGGGCTGCAAGGGTGTTAAGTGGATGGGGAGAGTGAAGGCCAACTCTAAGGGGGTGCACACCAGAACTACAACTACTTGTTCCACAGACAGGCCCCATTCAGCCACAGTTCATAGAGCTCCAGGAACCAGCATAGAGAATCTGGAAAACACGAATTCCTCATATCGAAGCTACAAGATTTTTTTTTTTTCCGTCTGTTATGAATGCGAGGAAAAAGCTGACGTTCAGCCAAGGCAAGGGGGAAACGTACCTGAAAGCAGATCCTCGGCCCCTCCACGCAGGCTCGCTCACATGTCCGACCAAGGGACGGATTCCTCAACTCCAGCCAAGTTCTTTCCACTCCCTTGACGAAGCAGGAGGACAATGACGGGGGATTTGTGTCCTCCACCACTTCAGTGGAAACAAAAGAAAAGCAGAAACTATGTGTAACTCCCCGAGTATTCCCCACACTGCCCTGGAGTCACAGATGTTTCACTGATTCCATGAGATAGCAAGTCCGAGAATCCCGGAATTCGCCTGTTGCTATTAGTTATGCATTCTAGACCGAGATCTGTAGGCCCTGATTATACGGCCCGGATCACATTCCTCGTTCGGGGGAAGAGATTACAAAACTGGTGGAACCCTTTATGTTCAATAAAAGACACTTAACTCATTATATGTATTGATTTTTGTTATATTGTATTATTTTCTTAGTGTGACACTAAACTGGTTTAACTACCTGCTGACCAGCGACATACCGGTAGGCTGCTGGATTGGAAGGGAGATGTCTCAGATTGGAAGGGTGATATCTCAGATTGGAAGGGTGATATCTCAGATTGGAAGGGTGATATCTCAGATTGGAAGGGTGATATCTCAGATTGGGAGGGTGATATCTCAGATTGGAAGGGTGATATCTCAGATTGGAAGGGTGATAGCTCAGATTGGAAGGGTGATATCTCAGATTGGAAGGGTAATATCTTGGATTGGAAGGGTGATATCTCAGATTGGAAGGGTGACATCTCAGATTGGAAGGGTGATATCTCAGATTGGAAGGGTGATATCTCAGATTGGAAGGGTGATATCTCAGACTGGAAGGGTGATATCTCAGATTGGAAGGTGATACCTCAGATTGGAAGGGTGATATCTCAGATTGGAAGGGTGATATCTTAGATTGGAAGGTGATATCTCCGATTGGAAGGGTGATATCTCAGATTGGAAGGGTGATATCCCCGATTGGAAGGGTGATATCTCAGACTGGAAGGGTGATATCTCCGATTGGAAGGGTGATATCTAAGATTGGAAGGGTGATATCTTAGATTGGAAGGGTGATAACTCTGATTGGAAGGATGATAGCTCACATTGGAAGGGTGATATCTTGGATTGGAAGGGTGATATCTCAGATTGGAAGGGTGATATCTTAGATTGGAAGGTGATATCTTGGATTGGAAGGGTGATATCTCCGATTGGAAGGGTGATATCTCCGATTGGAAGGGTGATAGCTCAGATTGGAAGGGTGATATCTCCGATTGGAAGGGTGATAGCTCAGATTGGAGGGGTGATATCTCGGATTGGAAGGGTGATATCTCAGATTGGAAGGGTGATATCTCAGATTGGAAGGGTGATATCTCAGATTGGAAGGGTGATATCTTGGATTGGAAGGGTGATATCTCAGATTGGAAGGGTGATATCTTGGATTGGAAGGGTGATATCTCAGATTGGAAGGGTGATATCTCAGATTGGAAGGGTGATATCTCAGATTGGAAGGGTGATATCTCGGATTGGAAGGGTGATATCTTGGATTGGAAGGGTGATATCTCAGATTGGAAGGGTGATATCTCAGATTGGAAGGGTTATATCTTGGATTGGAAGGGTAATATCTTGGATTGGAAGGGTAATATCTCAGATTGGAAGGGTAATATCTCAGACTGGAAGGGTGATATTCCCTTTAATGTAAAAGTAATCCTAGCGGCTAAGAAGTGAAGCAGCTAGATTACTTTTACAGGTGGTGGAAGGGGGTCCCACTCCCCTCCTGCAGCCCCCTCTGCCACCCTTACCATGCTCTTCCTTGCAATCGAGGAGCCTGGTAAGGATGCGACCGTTGAGATCCAGTTCCTGGGACACAGTGAGAGGAACTGATGTTGTTCCTGCTGTCATGTGATATCAGAAAAAAGAAGTGGCAAGGATTTTGTCACTTCCGGTTTCAGTCTCATGTAAACGAGCCATTACCAGCTTGAACAAGCATCTGATCACACCGATTTTGGTTTAATCAGATGCTTTGGAGGGCAGAGGAGAGATATGGGGTCTAATAGACTCCCGATGTCTCAGTAAAGAAGACCCGTCACTGCCCATGCTATCACAAAGGATGCTGTTCATCCCTTCTGATAGCAATAAAGTTGATAAAAAATGAAGGCGACAGCCTAAAAATAAAACAATGCACACACATAGAAAAAAAAACAATGGACTTTACTGGCAATAAAGGGGAACACAAATAATTCATAAAATATAAAATTTTATTACAAACCAAGTTAAATCGACTTGTATCTCAAACTGAGATTCAATTAAAAACAATACACACATTACTTTGTAGTGAATATAGCTGCTGACTCACTAACACCACTATTCTTATTGCTAAAAATACACTTGAGATGGTTCATAAAATATATAATTGTATGGTGTGGTCATGAGTCCTCATGGGTCAACATGTTTCTCTGCTTAGCTTCCTCAGCACGCATGAGAGTCCAACAGTGATCACTAAGCATGCAAAGAAGCACACAAAAATATACACTATATTACCAAAAGTATTGGGACACCTGCCTTAACACGCACATGAACTTCAATGGCATCCCAGTCTTAGCCCGTAGGGTTCAATATTGAATTGGCCCACCCTTTGCAGCTATAACAGCTTCAACTCTTCTGGGAAGGCTGTCCACAAGGTTTAGGAGTGTCTATGGGAATGTTTGACCATTCTTCCAGAAGCGCATTTGTGAAGTCAGACACTGATGTTGGATGAGAAGGCCTGGCTCGCAGTCTCCGCCCTAATTCATCCCAAAGGTGTTCTAACAGGTTGAGGTCAGGACTCTGTGCAGGCCAGTCAATTTCCTCCACCTCAAACTCGCTCATCCATGTCTTTATGGACCTTGCTTTGTGCATTGGTGCGCAGTCATGTTGGAACAGGAAGGAGCCATCCCCAAACTCTTCCCACAAAGTTGGGAGTATGAAATTGTCCGAAATGTCTTGGTATGCTGACGCCTTAAGAGTTCCCTTCACTGGAACTAAGGGGCCAAGCCCAACTCCTGAAAAACAACCCCACACCATAATCTCCCCTCCACCAAAGGATTTGGACCAGTGCACAAAGCAAGGTCCATAAAGACATGGATGAGCGAGTTTGGGGTGAAGGATCTTTACTGCCCTGCACAGAGTCCTGACCTCAACCCAATAGAACACCTTTGGGATGAATTAGAGAGGAGACTGCGAGCCAGACCTTCTCATCCAACATCCGTGCCTGACCTCACAAATGTGCTTCTGGAAGAATGGTCAAACATTCCCATAGACACTCCTAAACTTTGTGGACAGCCTTCCCAGAAGAGGTGAAGCTGTTATAGCTGCAAGGGGTGGGCCAACTCAATATTGAACCCTACAGACTAAGACTGGGATGCCATTAAAGTTCATGTGCGTGTAAAGGCAGGCGTCCCAATACTTTTGGTAATATGGCGTATATAGTATATAGATATAATTCAAAAATCAAAATCAAGACACAAAAAGTAATAATAATCATTTATAAAGTCTATCCCATATAGAAGCAATGTGTGTCTAGGTAGCGTAGGAGCTCCCCTGGAACGAACACCGCAGCAAAGAAAGGGGCCAGATGGAAGGCAGGCGGCAGAAAAACTTGTCCTAATAATGTGACAACATCAACGTAAGAAAGCTTGTGGGCATTCAAAAGCCAAAGTTGTATATCCACCGCAAAAGGAAAACGCAGGGCTTGCAAGTCATAGAGGATTTCCAAGCCTCAATCCATTGCACTACTATGCAAATAAAAAGATGTAAATAAAATAAATAATAAAATTGAAAAAAAAGTAACGTGCCCCCGCCCCCCCCGTCCTCGCACGCAAAGACGAATGCATACGTAGGTCGCGCACGCATAAATGGTGTTTGCGGCACACGTGTGAGGTATCGCCATAAACGGTATAGCGAGAGCAATAATTCTAGGACCAGACCTGTGTAACTCTATACTGGTAACCTGTAAAGGCTTATATTGCCTATGGAGATTTTTTAAGTATCGTAGTTTGGCGCCGTTCCACGAGCGTGCGCAATTTTAAAGGGTGACATGTTAGGTATCTATGTATTCGATGTAATGTCGTCTGTTATATTTTACCAAACAATTGGGCATTCCATTGTGTTTTTGTGCAATTAACCTCACTAAAGTGTATTTTTTCCCAAAAAAAAATTGCAATTAAAAAAATCGCTGTGCAAATACCATGTGACATAAAAAATCGCAGCATCCATCATTTTATTCTCTAGGGCTTCTTCTTAAAAAATATAATACTTGGTAGTTCTAAGTAATTTAAGAGCAAAAAAAAAAGATTTTTATACTTAAGGTGTTAGAATAGGCCTGGGGGTAAATTCTTTGAAAAATCCCTTCAATTGATCTCAGCCTCCTCCAAATTTCCAAACTCCTTTTGTTTTGCCGCTGTGATGTGACTTCCTGTTAGAGGGGGGCTATATTCATTCTCCATGGTCCTACGATATGTAGGAATCAGGGGCGGCCCGTGCATTGTGGGCGCATGGGCGCCGCCCCCCAACACTTTTGCTACCCTCCCTATCCATGCGCCCAGTCCCTTTTAGGATGCCGGGCACATGAATAACAATTGCGGGGATGGGTGGGGTGTGTTTTTTTTGAAGCACCCGCTTGGAACCAAAGGCCCTAATAGGCTTCAAAATAGGGTGGGCTCGGGGCGCAGAGCATTGCGTCCAGAGTCCACCCAGGTGTGCTGTAACAGCGAATGAATATTCACTGTTGCAACTCTGATCCTCCTCCTGGCCAATCGGGAAGCGGGTTTATACCCGTCACCCGACTGGCTGACACTCCTAGGCGATCCTATTGGACGCCTAAGAGAAGAAGGGAGGAGTCGCCCACTGTCCATAGAATTTGGAGCCTGCAACCCACGAAGCCCGCTGCTGCCACTGGAGCCTGAAGCCCGCCGCTTCCACCAGAGCCCTCCGCTCCCTGCCCAGAGCCTGCAACCCGGCTGCGGTAAGTGCGGTGCGAGGGGGGTGGCTGATGCCACGACCAATGGGTGGGGGTTGTTTGCCGCCCCCCCCAAGAAAAAAAAAACCAGGTACTCCCACTGGTAGGAGTGTATAAACCAATGAGGTTAAGAACATTTTGTTCAGATACAGAAAAACACAGGTTGATCCTTCCAGAAATCCAGAATCCTTGTATCTTTCTGTGGATCGAACTAAAATCTTAAACAATGTTATTGGCCTTCCCAGCCATCTTATGTGAGCTACAAAACACCCCCTTTGTAATGGGGATGAGCAGAGATGGAGGAGTTGTAGCCCAAATCAGGAGAGCAGCCTATGGGGACAACCGTTCCTCCATGGCAATAGTACAGTGAGCGTTGTCACCATAGAACAGGAAGTGTGTTACTGGCAGGACCACCAGGTAAAAATAAATGGAAAAAAGCTTGAAAAAAGAAAACTAATGCAGTTATCATATATAAGGACTGGTTAGCCACAACATTTTTGTTCTTGGGTATAGATAAACTTTAACCTCTTGCTGACAGCTCACGGTAAATATACCGGCGAGTGGCAGGTACAGGCACAATCATGTACATATAGTGCCGGGACAAGGTCATCCAGCGCCCAGGGCGAAGAAGCCAAATGGTGCCCCCCCCCCAAAATGTATGGACATTATATGTCAGCAAAAATCACCCCCATCCCAAAAAAAAAATTCAAACACTATAGTGGGGCTATAGAGGGCTATAGGATCGCAGCATTGGGGCCCCGCAATAGAGATGCCACTGGCTGTCAGATTAACAATATGAAGTGTTTGCTTTACCTGCACCCTACTCATGTTCTTTGCTGGAAGGAGATGGGGGAGGATAAACAAACAGTGCACAGTGGCGATCCTGCAGTCCCAATCTTGGAGAGCTGCAGTGGTAGGGGACGGATCTGGAGGGGAGAGAGAGCACAACCTGTCCCTCCTCCGAGCCCTCCTCTTTTCCAGATCTAGCTTGTCTCCTCCAGTGCTAAGCTGACAGGAGCCGTGCCACCATAGTACACTCCACACCCCCCCCGTACCGTACCTCTCAAGGATGGAGGTTCGATTGTCCTCATCACTACTGTCGAAGTGATGAGGACAGTCGAATCGTGACCTCCTCTGTTCGATCTAGACCTTTTCTCCTCCCGAGCCTCCTCCCTGTCCAACACGAGAGAGAGGGGAGGTCTAGGCAGGGGATGGTGACGTCGAGAGGTTCTAACCCTGACGTCCTAGCGGTGACACGTGACAAACAAATAGGAGGGGGTAGAGGAAGGTCG
>BLSH010271615.1:1410628-1439311 GCA_018402905.1 Glandirana rugosa | reverse complement strand
GCTGCTGTCTCGCTATTGATGTGGCGCATCACCAGTGGCTGCTGTCTCACTATCGATGCGGCATGTCTTCAGGGGGCTGCTGTCTCGCTATTGATGCAGCACGCCATCAGGGGGCTGCTGTCTTGCTATTAATGCGGCATGTCACCAGGTAGCTGCTGTCTTGCTGTTGATACGGCACATTATCAGGGGTCTGCTGTCTCGGTATTGATGTGGCACGCCATCAGGGGGCTGCTGTCTCGTTATTGTTGCGGCACGCCTTCAGGGGGCTGCTGTGTCGCTATTAATGCGGCACGTCATCAGAGGGCTGCTGTCTCGCTATTTATGCAGCATGTCATCAGGTGTCTACTGTCTCGCTATTAATGCGGCACGCCATCAGGGGGCTGCTGTCTTGCTATTGTTGCAGCACGCCTTCAGAGGGCTGCTGTCTCACTATTTATGAGGCACGTCATCTGGGGTCTGCTGTCTCGCTATTGATGCGGCATGACATCAGGGGGCTGCTGTCTCGCTAGTGTTGCGGCACGTCACCAGGTGGCTGCTGTCTCGCTATTGATGCGGCACCTCATCAGGTGGCTGCTGTCTCGCTATTGATGCGGCACCTCCCCAGGGGGCTGCTGTCTCGCTATTGATGTGGTATGTCATCTGGGGTCTGTTGTCTCGCTTTCGATGCGGCACGTCATCGCGGGCTGCTGTCTCGCTATTGATGCGGCTCGTCACCAGGTGGCTGATGTCTCGCTATTGATGTGGCACCTCCCCAGGGGGCTGCTGTCTCGCTATTGATGTGGTATGTCATCTGGGGTCTGTTGTCTCGCTTTCGATGCGGCACGTCATCGCGGGCTGCTGTCTCGCTATTGATGCGGCTCGTCACCAGGTGGCTGATGTCTCGCTATTGATGTGGCACCTCCCCAGGGGGCTGCTGTCTCGCTATTGATGTGGTATGTCATCCGGGGTCTGTTGTCTCGCTTTCGATGCGGTATGTCATCAGGAGGCTGCTGTCCCACTATTGTTGAGGCACCTCACCAGGTGGCTGCTGTCTCGCTATTAATGCGGCACCTCACCAGGTGGCTGCTGTCTCGCTGTTGATGCGGCACGCCATCAGGGGGCTGCTGTCTCGCTATTTATGTGGCACGTCATCAGGGGGCTGTTGTCTTTCTATTGATGCGGCACGTCATCAGAGGACTGCTGTCTCACTATTGATGTGGCACGTCATCAGGAGGCTGGCTGTAAAAACCAGGCGAAGCCGGCTGGCCCTCTGATGACGTGCATCAGCGCGTGCACAAGACAGTAACCTGACGCCTCCTGGGATTCGTCCCATGGGTATCCCAGGAAGTTGTGGACAAGGGGAGCATCATTCTCACCTGCTTTCAGGCTGACGCTCAGCCAAAGAAAGCGGGGACTCTTCGCTATTGTTGCGGCACGCCTTCAGGGGGCTGCTGTCTCGCTATTAATGCGGCACGTCATCAGAGGGCTGCTGTCTCGCTATTTATGCGGCACGCCATCAGGGGTCTGCTGTCTCGCTATTGATGCGGCACACCATCAGGGGGCTGCTGTCTCGCTATTGATGCGGCACGCCTTCAGGGGGGCTGCTCTCTCGCTATTTATGCGGCACGTCACCTGGGGTCTGCTGTCTCGCTATTGTTGCGGCACATCACTAGGTGGCTGCTGTCTCGCTATTGATGCGGCACGTCATCAGGGGCTGCTGTCTCACTATTGATGCAGCACGTCACCAGGTGGCTGATGTCTTGCTATTGATGCGGCACCTCACCAGGTGGCTGCTGTCTCGCTATTGATGCGGTATTTCAGCAGGGGTCTGTTGTCTCACTATTGATGCGGCATGTCATCAGGAGGCTGCTGTCTCACTATTGTTAAACCACCTCATCAGGTGGCTGATGTCTCGCTATTAATGCGGCACCTCACCAGGTGGCTGCTGTCTCGCTATTGATGTGGCACGTCATCAGGGGGCTGCTGTCTCGCTATTGATGCGGCACCTCTCCAGGTGGCTGCTGTCTTGCTATTGATGTGGCACCTCACCAGGTGGCTGCTGTCTCACTATTGATGCGGCACGTCATCAGGGGGCTGCTGTCTCGCTATTTCTGTGGCACGTCATCAGGGGACTGCTGTCTCACTATTGATGCGGCACGTCATCAGGGGGCTGCTGTCTCGCTATTTCTGTGGCACGTCATCAGGGGACTGCTGTCTCGCTATTGATGCGGCACATCATAAGGGGACTGCTGTCTCGCTATTGATGTGGCACGTCATCAGGGGACTGCTGTCTGACTATTGATGCGGCACATCATCAGGTGACTGCTGTCTCGCTATTGATGCGGCACATCATCAGGGGACTGCTGTCTCGCTATTGATGTGGCACGTCATCAGGGGACTGCTGTCTCGCTATTGATGCGGCACGTCATCAGGGGGCTGCTGTCTCGCTATTGATGCGGCGCATCATCAGGGGACTGCTGTCTCGCTATTTCTGTGGCACGTCATCAGGGGGCTGCTGTCTCGCTATTGATGCGGCACGTCATCAGGGGGCTGGCTGTAAAAACCAGGAGAAGCCAGTTGACCCTCTGATGACATGCATCAGTGCATGCACAATACAGTAACCTGAAGCCTCCTGGTATTCTTCCCATGAGTATCCCAGGAAGCTGCGGCCAAGGGGAGGATCATTCTCATCTGCTTTCAGGCTGACGCTCAGCCAAGGAAAGCGGGGACTCTTCCAGCCTCCTCCAAATCTCAGAATTCCTTTTTTTTTTTTTTTTCAATCTGAATTCCTGTTAGAGGCTGGTTACGTTCCTTCTCTGTGATCCCACTGTATGTAGGAACATAGCCACCCTGTCTTGCTCGCTCCTGAGATAAGCTATGAGATTTGTAGTGTGCATAGAACAGTGCACATGGTTTGGGAGCTCACAATGGACTTTACATCACAACACAATAAAACATTTTTTTATAAAAATTGATTACAATGTCATTAAGTCATGGATGTGTATGGATAATTTTGGGAGAATAAGGATTTTGTTTAGTGTAACTTTAAGGCCATATTCTCACAACCACTGGATGAAGATGTACAACAGGTCCGCAGCTACTGATCTAGGCAATGCTTGAGGCAGCTCAAGGCAAGAGCTGTGATGAGTGCGGATGTGTAGTGAAGACATGCTGAGTACCTTTTTTTTTTTACTGCTGGAAGTGGCAGAATATCTATAAATGTGTTTTTATAATTTGATATCTGGAGGCATGGGATGCCCAGAACTGACGTAAAAAAGAACCATGAAGACATCTGCAGCTACTCTGTCTTCTTAGTTCAAATTCAGCCTGTTCTTATGCGAGACTACATCCAAACAGACTGGCAATACCTCCAATACTGATCTCTAGACTGGTATTTCAGCAACCTCCTTCCAAAACAGGGGGTGAAGGTTTGGCAATAGCTGTCCCTCCTAAATGGCTAGCTTGGTCTTACACCTGGCTTCCTTCCCCTATAGGTTGCGGGTGATGAACAGAGGTTGCTCACCCAGTCTCTAGTGTCCTGTAGCAGGGATGGTAACGTCTGGTCAGGCCTCCTGCAGATCAGGTCCCAGGTGCTTCCAGAGTGACTCAGCCAAGCCTTCAGCTTCCTTCCTTCTCTTCCTTTCTCTCTCTCCCTCTGGCACCTTCTGCCCAGAGGCAGAGCCCCCCAGCACAGGGGTCCCCTCCAGGCCTCCCGATCCTGGAATGTCTCACCACAAGGCCAGGCTCTACCATATTTAAGGACATTCTCCCCACCTTCTGGGCCATCCTTACCCAAGGAATTGTCAGAAATCGCTTGAATGTTCAGGCTTTCATTTCCATACCCCTACCCTCTAAGTTCTGGAACTTACTAGAAGTTTCCAGAAGCCAGGGGAAGGTGAAAGAGACTCTGACTCTGCAGAGCCTGCCAGCTAAACTACACACTTCACTTGACCCCAGTTGAACCGACTTCACAGACTAAAGTGAATTTCAGTTACATTTGTCTAACTTATCCTAACTATGTACATAAGGGGGTGCTACAGATAGATAGATAGATAGATAGATAGATAGATAGATAGATAGATAGATAGATAGATAGATAAATAGATAGATAGACTGCGGGCGATGAACAAACAGAGGTTACTCACTCGTTCCCTAGAATCCTTACAGGGATAGTAACTAGTGTTGAGCGAACCCGGACTGTAACGTAATGGGCTACAGCAGCAATAATATCAAATTGTAATAGAAGAAGGAGAAATTAGTAATTATTGATACATTGGGTGGCCAACATTCATCACATAACGGCACAGTAGATACTAGCAATGCGCTGTTCAAATACAAACGTTTTTAATCTTCCTATGACACCAATTGGGATACATAGGTCACAACAGCAGCTGCAATAAACCCACATAAAACACTACCATGTTTTTTTGAATAGGCCTCAATACAAAAAAAAAAAAAAAACATGTTGGCTACCTCCTCCTACTCCTCTACCACCGCCACTTCCACCTACACTGCCACGGCCTAGTCAACCTCTAGGCTCCTACTCCACATCCACCCCCCTTCCCATTTTTTTATTTGATTTTAATTTATTTTCCCTATCCCCATTTATTTGTAGGGCACTTGCCCTAGTTTGAAGATGATTTTAGAACAGTTATATGGCTTCTACCGTTAATTGATACTTTTCAGACACAGTTTGAAGATGATCCACATTCATCTCCATTTTTGCATTTTTTATGTTTTTATTTTTTTTTAAATATTTAAAGTTATTTCCCTGTCCCCATTTTTTTGTAGGGCACTTGCCCTACCCTTACCCCCATTTTACTTCCTTTTGCAGCCCTCTGGGGCTTTCCAGGACTTTCCTACAGCCATTTTTGTGCCTAAAAGTTCGGGTCCCCATTGATTTCAATGGGGTTCGTTGTCCGTGCGAGCGTTCAGGTTCCGTCCGGACCCGGACCCGGACTTTGTCCCGAAGTTCGGACGGACCAGCAGAACCCGAACGTCCAGGTGTTCGCTCAACTCTAATAGTAACTAGTAATAGATAGTCAGGGCTCCTGCTTATCAGGTCCCATGTGCTTCCAGGGTGACTTAGCCATGTCTGGCTAAGACTGAAGGGGGTGAGGGTTCCCCTCAGATTCCTCCCTTCTCTTCCTCTCTCTCTCTCTCCCTCTGGCACCTTCTGCCTAGAGGCAGAGCCCCCCAGCAAAGGGATCCACTCCAGGTCTCCCGATCCTAAAAATACCTCTCCACATGGCCAGGCTCTACCATATTTAAGGGCATTCTCCCCACCTTCTGGGCTGTCCTTACCCAAGGGATTGGCAGAAATCCCTTGAATGTCCAGGTTCTCATTTCCATACCCCCACCCTCTAAGGTCTGGAACATACGAGAAGTTTCCAGCAAGCCAGGGGGAGGCGACAGAGACTCAGCCTGCAGAGCCTGCCAGCTAAACTGCACTTCACTTGACCCCAGTTGAACTGACTTCACAGACTAAAGTGAAGTCCAATTATATTTGCATAACTTATCCCAATTATGTACATAAGTTACAGCATTACAAATGCTACAAAGATAGATAGATAGATAGATAGATAGATAGATAGATAGATAGATAGATAGATAGATAGATAGATAGATGAGTTGGCAAGTGTCCCAGATCCTGCAGGAAAGTCCCAGGATTTTGGTACATGGTTACTGCAAGATCCAAGCACTGTGCAGGGTGGCAACAGGGAGCATTCTGTGCCTATTTTATCCCACTGCTGGGGAAAGTGGAAAGATAGCGCTGTACCCGTAGGTTTATTTTACTGGTATTGTTAGTTTAAAGTATTAATGTAGGTGTAAATGATCTGGCTCCTGGGCAAGCAGTTTCTATACCCCAGAGGATCTCCACTGTCTCCTTGGCTTGTAGAGTGATGTAAAAAGAGTTGAAATTGAAGCACCAAACCACTGCTAAGAGGTCCAGATACAACTTTTTTCCATTAAAGGTCAAGGGTGCAATTCAAAAAGTAGCCAACATCTGAAATGCATTGGCTACTTTTCGAATTGTACCTCTGACCTTTAATGGAATAAAGTTGTATCTGGACCTCTTAGCAGTGGTGTGGCGCTTCAATTATAACTATTTTATCCCACTGACACCAATGATGGAGCTTAATTTTTCCTACTGACACCAGTAATGGAGCTTATACTAATTTCATTATTACCTATGATTGGGTTTATTTTAGTCTCATTGACACCAAAGTTGGGATTTATTTTATCCCACTGACACCAACATAGGACTTCCCATGTAGAGTCACTCCTAAGCCTTCAGTCTCATAACTGTTCATCTGCAGTCTGAGATCATCCAAGGCACTGCTGCCTCTGACTGCTAGTCTCATTAGAGCTGGAGTGAGATTTGGTGATTTCACTATGACACTGCTCAATGTTTTCCTTGTTGAAGAGGAAGCTGTACCTAAGGACCTGCAGTGCAAGAATCTCCCTGCTTCAATCTGTGGATCTGTGCTTCCTCCATCTCTCCTCCAGCTTCTTCTTCATTACCCCACCAGTCATCAGGAGGGCAGCTTAGATATGAGGGATTAAGGTGACACTAAACAATAAAACAGCACCAGCCATAACAAAGACTGGAATTTAAATACCCTTTAGGACAGTGGACATGCCCAACATTTCAGGGAACTCTGGAAGTTTTAGCAAGTGTTCTGCAAGTACCATTGGAAGTCCTGGCAGGGACTCTGTGCATGCCATGGGAAATAAGGACAGAAGGTGGAAATGCCACATACCAGAACCCAGCAACTATACAGAAAGGTGACGATTCAGCCTAAGCTCCTCCTGACCACCTTCTCTCTTCTGATTTTTTTCTTCTAGCCGGGATGAGCTTGTTTGGGTGCTGACACCCGGTCTGTGCTTTGGAATGCAGGAGAGAGGCTTTGTAGTGCTTTTATCCACTTCAGCCCCTGAAGGAATTCACACTTTAGGACCAGAGCACTTTTTGCAATTCGGCACTGCGTCGCTTTAATTGACAATTGCGCGGTCGTGCGATGTTGTACCCAAATTAAATTTGCGTCCTTTTTTTCCCCATAAATAGAGCTTTATTTTGGTGGAATTTGATCACCTCTGCGTCATTTATGATCGCCGCTATAAACAAAAAAAGAGCGACAATTTTGCAAAAAAAACACAATTTTTCTTACTTTTTGCTAAAATACAAATCCAAAAAAATATAAAAAAACATTTTTTTCCATCAGTTTTGGCCGATTTATATTCTTCCTCGTATTTTTGGTAAAAAAAATTGCAATCGGTGTTTACTGATTTACGGTTTGCACAAAAGTTGCCGCGTTTACAAATGATGAGAATTCATTTCTGGGGTTTTTATTTTTTTTAACATTTTTCACTAGTAATGGCGGTGATCTGCGATTTTTATCGGGACTGCGATATTGCAGCGGACATGTCGGACCATTTTGACACTTTTTTGGGACCATTGGCATTTATACAGCAATCAGTGCTATGAAAATGCACTGATTACTGTGTAAATGCCAATGGCAGTGAAGGGGTTAACCTGCAGGGGGCGCTCTAAGGGTTAACTGTGTTCCCTCAGTGTGTTCTAACTGTGTGTGGGCTGGCAGGGGGAGGGGAGTGATCATGACTTCCATATACAGGTAGCCTGTGATCACAGCCCTTCCCCCTCTAACAGAACGGAGATCCATGTTTACTTATACAGACCTCCGTTCTTTCACTGCGGGGGAGCCATTGCGGGTAGCTGGCGGCGATCGAGTCTGCCCTGCCCGCTCCCTGGCCCCCTCCGAACACAGTGAGTGCGCGAGCGCACGCTCACAATACTCGTTATCGCGGCACTGGGTGGTCGGCAAGTGGTTAAGCAGCACTTCAAGTTCTTTGTATATGTGCCATTGGAAATATGTGCAGAGATTCTGGAGGTTCCAGAAGGGATTCTGCGAGTACCATTGGAAGTACTGGCAGGAACTTTGTAAGTACCTCGAAAAGTATATTTGCAGGAATTCTGGTGTTTAAATACTATTTTGGTCAGAGGACACACTGGCGTTGTTTCAGGGAACTTTAAGAAGTCCTTGCAAGGATTTTGTGAGTGCCATTGGAAATACTGAAAGGCATTCTGTAAGTCCTTGCAAGGATTCCAGAAATACCATTGGATGTGCTGGCAGGGATTCATTGAGAACCATTGGAAGTACTGGTGGGGATTTTGTAAGTACCATTTGGAGGTACTTACAGATATTCTGGAAGTTAATTACCCTTTTGATCAGAGGACATGCTAGCATCATTTCATGGAACTTTGGAAGTCCTGGCAATGGTTTTGTGAGTACCATTGGAAGCCACTCCTCAGTAAAAGGCACATGGCTGCCCGCCTGGCGTTTGCCAAAAGGCACCTGAATACTCGCTGACAAGCAGGAGAAGAAGAGAACAGTTGAGCGCTGCTCGGCGCTTCCATAACCCACCTTAGATGTCTTCTGCGCTCCCTGCATTGCAGAGGGAGGGAGGCCGAGATCCCCCGCTGACAAGCAGGAGAAGAAGAGATCAGTTGAGCGCTGCTCGGCGCTTCCATAACCCACCTTAGATGTCTTCTGCGCTCCCTGCTTTGCAGAGGGAGGGAGGCCGAGATCCCCCGCTGACAAGCAGGAGAAGAAGAGAACAGTTGAGCGCTGCTCGGCGCTTCCATAGCCCGCCTGAGACGTCTTCTGCGCTCCCTGCATTGCAGAGGGAGGGGGGCCGAGATCCCCCGCTGACAAGCAGGAGAAGAAGAGATCAGTTGAGCGCTGCTCGGCGCTTCCATAACCCACCTTAGATGTCTTCTGCGCTCCCTGCATTGCAGAGGGAGGGAGGCCGAGATCCCCCGCTGACAAGCAGGAGAAGAAGAGATCAGTTGAGCGCTGCTCGGCGCTCCCATAACCCGCCTGAGATGTCTTCTGCGCTCCCTGCATTGCAGAGGGAGGGGGGCTGAGATCCCCGCTGACAAGCAGGAGAAGAAGAGAACAGTTGAGCACTGCTCGGCGCTTCCATAGCCCGCCTGAGATGTCTTCTGCGCTCCCTGCATTGCAGAGGGAGGGAGGCCGAGATTATATTACAGCCCTCCCCAATAAACAAGCTAGGTCTTATTTTCGGGGTAGGTCTTATTATCGGGGAAACGCGGTACTAGCCAGTGCCTCACCAGCCACTGACCTCACCGCACGTCCCTGGTTTGCCAAGCTCGTAGGATCATACTCAACAAGACTCGAGGTTGTAATTGGTGCCAAAGGTGCTTCACCAAAGTATTGAGCAAAGGCTGTGAATACTTCTGTACATGGGATTTTCTTCATTTTTTACATTTTTTTTCTTTTTTATCCATCATTTTTTACATTTAATACATTTTCAAAGATTTCAAACAAACTTCTTTCACGCTGTCATTATGGGGTATTGTTTACAGAATATTGAGGAAAATAATGACTGTAATCCATTTTGGAATAAGGCTGTAACATAGCAAAATGTGGAAAAAGCGAAGCTCTGTGAATACCTTTCCGAATGCACAGTATAAAAAAGCTTGATATCTCCCACCATTTGTTGACTTAATATCTCCTCACTAAAAACAAGATCCCTGTTTGTACAATAGCAAACTTTTTGTTAAATTCTTTATGATAATAAAATATTAAAGTGCCCCGTGATCCATCACACCGGCAAAAAATACAAAAAGAATTCTAGACAGAAATCTCTGTTACCTGCTATTAGGCAACCTTTAGTTTCCTTGTTTGTGAAGCGATCGCCGCGCTCTCGGATGCTGCGTCTTGTTGTATTGCGAATTCCATATTCGGTGGATATTGTGTACAGCTGGAGGACATGTTGGTTCCTGTAGGGGTATGGAACTGCAGATGCCAAGACCTATGGGCTAAGCAAAAATCTAAAATCATCCTAAAGGTTATTGTAATCTGAATTTCTATATATAAAAAAGTTCCCCTTATTTTAATTGCACCAATAGCTATGCTTAAAAGGGAAAAAAATATCCAATTCCTATGGATAAGTAGGTAATATTCTGCACAGCTTGTTGTTTTCTTTTATCCTAGTGGCCTACTGTGATACAATGATTGCCACGAAGATAAAACAATGCATGTGCTGTTTTTAAAGGGAACAGATCATCAAAAATGTATTATGTTGCCATGTACCTATTGTTCATAGAACAAATGTGGCCAACACATGAAAAATAATGAACTGTTTGCACTATTTTCCAATCATTCCCATGTAACCTTAAAGCCAAAATGATCTCTCACTTTAAATCAGCTAAATGCATTCCAGGTGCATAAAAAAGATGCAGAGTTCCAGTGCATCTTCATTAGAAAGCAACCACAGCCTCTAACTCTATGTGGAAGCAGTGGTCTCTCTGCAGAGATCCAACACAGACACAAAGAGAGCACAGAAACATAGAAAAGTGACGGAAGAAAAAGACTGAGTAGTCCATCGAGTCTGCCCTTTTTTTTGCAATTTATTTTTATTTTTGTTGTTTTTTTGTTTTTTTCCCTCCATTAACCTCATTGTCTGACTATAGATTTATGTTTATCCCAAGCATGTTTGAAGCCATTTATTGTTGACTGTCTCACTACTTCTGTTGGTAGTTTATTCCAATCATCAACCACCCTTTCAGTAAAATAACGCCTTTTTTTGCACTGCTTGCAGCATCTGCCTAATGGCCCGTACACACGGTCCGATGGTTGGTCAACAACGGTCGTCCAATATCCTGTTGGCCGATAATCCGATCGTGTGTACGCACGATTCTACAGCCGATTTCCAATCGTCGTCCAACTTCTGAGACTAGAAAACTTGTGTTGGTCAACAAGGAGTTGACCGATTGTTGGCTCGTGTGTACAGAAGTTGACCAACCAAAAGTTGGAAGTGCAAACACGCATGCTGGGAATCCAGGAAGTGTTGGGCCGTGTAACCTGCGTCCGTAATTCACAAATCACATTCTCTTGATCTTCCTCGTCATACGCTCAGAACACGTCACTACGTTCGGCTTTGTTGGCCGATTACTTATTCACGTTAGTGCGCTAGACCAAACCACCGTTACCCAATTTGGACAAAAGTTGGACGTTTGGTTGACCAACCATCGGCTCGTGTGTACGAGGCTTTAGAGTAGGCTGCTCCTCTTCCTCCATGCAATCTGCTTGGTCTATAGACTGTTCAGAATCAGGCAGTGACATGGCGTCTGCTCCTGCCCCCTGACCTGCAAACATATCAGCCTGTGAATCCTCTGCAACATCCCTGGCTTCTTCCTCCTCCCTGCCCCTCACTTCTGATAGCCTTTTATCATAGAAGAGAATGTCCCCATGGTTTTCTTTACCTGCTGGTCGCGGCAGTTTGCTTTTAGCGCCATGATCTTTTAACTTTTCAGTTCCCCTCATGGTGAGCTGGGGGAGCGGCTCCTCCGCGCCATGCTGGCCATCCTGGACCGTGGCGCCTCCCTTGTTCTTGCCACTCTTGGACATAGAGGCTGGTATTCGTGTCTCGAGCGGTTCCTCTGGGATCCTAGAGGTCTGCTGCAGCTGTTCGTGCCGGTCCTGGGTCTCTTAACGGCCGGGGTAAGGATCACATGCCGGATTCTAAGCGCGAGCTCCATGAGAACGATCCTCTCATATGCCCGACGTGGCCAAGCCCCCCAAAAAAATAATACTTTCTAAGATTAGTTTTGAACTTCCCCCCAGTTAGTTTGAGGTCCCCGTGTTCTTGATTTTGGTTTCATATTGAAAAGACTGCCCTCCTGAACCTTATTCACCCCCTTGATGTATTTAAAGGTTTCAATCAATGTCTCCCCTCTCCCTTCTTTCCTCCAGACTGTACATAGGAAGTTCCTGAAGTCGCTCTTGATATGTTTTATCCCCCAGACATTTCACCATTTTTGTTACCCTTCTCTGAACTCCTTCTATCTTATCAATATCTTTTTGTAAGTGAGGTCTCCAGAACTGGACACCATATTCTAAGTGAGGTCTCACTAAAGATCTATATAGAGGAATCAGAACCTCCTTCCTCCTGCTGGTGGTCCCTCTAGAGATATAAAAATCTATATAGAGGAATCAGAACCTCCTTCCTCCTGCTGGTGGTCCCTCTAGAGATATAAATATCTATATAGAGGAATCAGGACCTCCTTCCTCCTGCTGGTGACCCCTCTAGTGATATAAAGATCTATATAGAGGAATCAGGGCCTCCTTCCTCCTGCTGGTGACCCTTCTAGTGATATAAAGATCTATATAGAGGAATCAGGACCTCCTTCCTCCTGCCGGTGACCCCTCTAGTGATATAAAGATCTATATAGAGGAATCAGATCCTCCTTCCTCCTGCTGGTGGTTCCTCTAGAGATATAAAGATCTATATAGAGGAATCAGGACCTCCTTCCTCCTGCTGGTGACCCCTCTAGTGATATAAAGATCTATATAGGGGAATCAGGACCTCCTTCCCCCTGGTGGTGACCCCTCTAGTGATATAAAGATCTATATAGAGGAATCAGGACCCCCTTCCTCCTGCTGGTGGTCCCTCTAGTGATATAAAGATCCATATAGAGGAATCAGAACCTCCTTCCTCCTGCTGGTTACCCCTTTACTGATACATCCCAGAATTCGATTTGCTTTTCCCACTTTGCTCATTTTGCAATCATCTGAAATAAGCACCCCCAAATCTTTTTCTTCTGTAGTGCTGGCTAACACTTTACCCCCAATCATGGGTGTCTGCAGGTAGGGGCAAGGGAGGGGGGGTATTGCCCCCCCCCCCCGGGATCAGGGATTGGATCGGGGGTTCCCTACTAGGTCCTTATCCTCTTGAGCCATGTAAGCAGTATCTGATAGTCTCTTGGGCCATTTATGCAGTCTCTGACCATCTCCTGTAAAAAATGGTAAAAACGCCAGAAATTAATTCTCATGGTTTGTAAACACGGCAACTTTTGTGCAGACCAATCAATAAACGCAGATTGGGTTTTTTTTTTACCAAAAATATGAGGAAGAATATAAATCAGGCAAAACCGATGAATAAATTCGTTTTTTTTATATATATTTTTTTGGATTTGTATTTTAGCAAAAAAGTGAGAAATATTGGTTTTTTTTGCACAATTGTTGCTGTTTTTTGTTTATAGCGGCGATCAAAAATGACGCAGAGAGGATCAAATACCACCAAAAGAAAGCTCTATTTATGTGAAAAAAAGGACGCAAATTTTGTTTGGGTACAATGCCGCACGACCGCGCAATTGTCAGTTAAAGTGACGCAGTGCCGAATCGCAAAAAGTGCTCTGGTCCTAACATGGGAAATGTGGTTAAAGTGTTACTAAACCCAGGAGCCTGCAGTCGCTATATCTGGTCTTCCACAGTACTCAGAACATGGAATTGCAATTATTTTAGTAAATATTAACTGCTAAATACCCTTTCTCATCAGCAGTCTTGTGGCTTCTATCAGTGTCCTGTTGAGCGCTGATTAAAGCTTGTTGGAGAAGTTTTCATTCTGCTCTGACTGTCCTATGAGGCTGCAGGGCCCCTGACCCTCTGAGCATGTGCAGAGTGCCCCCAAGGCTCCGCACTATTAAGAGATGGATTGGGGACTGTAAGAGAAGGGGAGGATCAGAGAAGACAGGATCAAACAGACTTTTTACACGATGCAGAGGATTAACCCCTTAGGTTCCACAGTGAGTATAACAAGCATGCTATGTTGCATATACAGACTGATTTTACTATAGTGGGTTTAGTAACACTTTAATAGTGGCTTACTAACCCTCCAGTCTGCAGTACTACAATCATTTTTTCCACAATCACACTGCCTGTAACATGGTCTGTCAATGAGGGAGGTAATCCGGTGACTGATCTGACTAACCCCATTCACAGATCAGTGAAATATTTGTTTTCATTGGGCGAGAGGGCAGGAGTGGGCGTGTCCCCATCAGTTCATCTTTAGTGCAGCTGAGTCTGGAGAACTGAAGCTGTTGGCTCCCAGAACCCTGAAAGCTGAGCAGCAGGAAGAGGACAGGGCAGCCATGGAGAGAAGACCTCTTCAGAACACAGCAGCCTTCACATCACGGAACCTTCTTTATTACAGGTCTAGCACAGACCCCTGATGGGCCCTGCAGATTTTTCCCAGGTTCTCTTTTCAAGTGGGCGTAAAGGCAGCCAGGCACACAGCAGCACAGATTCACAACTCAATAACCAGGAGGGGAATGTCTTTTTAAGATTTAATGCTCGTTGAACTTGGTTGGGGTGTAGGACGAGCTACTCTAAATTCAGTGCATGAAGCAGAAGAGGACGCTCTCTGCCTTGATTCTACTCTTCAGGATAATTCCCCTCTTGACAGACAATAGGAGAACAAGCAACTCAAGGACTCCAAGCACGGGAAGAGTCCCAATTCAGCAACAGTGGAGCAGATACTCAAAGGGTTAGGGCAGCACATAGTCATTAGGATCCTACATTCACACCTATACTCACAATGTCCCCAGTATACCAAGATGCCTCTGTCCAATATCCCAGGCCAGATCCTCAGTGAACCCCCTTTGCTTTGGCTCCAGTTCCTCTTCAAAAATAGGCCCCCCCCAGCTCCCATTGAGCTGGGACTTCGATGAACTCCTGCAGACACTTAGCTGTTCTGCCCAGGAGGGCCGCAGCCCTTCAGGCTGGTTCTTCTCCTCCTGGACAAGAACCCTGCTGCTCCAGGCCCCAAACTATTTATGTACACGTCAACCACCTACTATGCATCTTCTCCCCCAGGGATTGGCTGAGACCACATGAATATTAAATCCCAGGGTCTGCCTCTTCCAACTCACTACATTCTAGAATCCACCAGAAGGCAAGGGGAAGTAATTGAGCCCAGAGCAGCCAAAATAATCAGAACTAAATTGACCTGTACCTCTCTAGCAACCTGTTTTAGGAGGGTGCTCCACAGGTAAGTAACAAAACTAAAGCTGTAGAAATAAAAAAATGTTTTTTTAACTAAACATCTGTTTTCGGAGCTCTTTCACACACTAAGGTGTGCCCAAGTGCATGCATTTTTTGTGCATCCATGTGTGGCAGGTTTAGGGCAGCCCATTCATTTTAATGGGCTGCCCTAAGTGCCTGAGAAGGGCACGTGCGTTAGCCAGATGAGTGGGGGCGCCGTTAACCATTAATGGGTTCCACATGCATCTGCTGACAAGTGTGTGGTGCAGCAAAATTCACAATTTTGCACGCATTCCCACGCCACACCTGGTGTGATGAAGCCCTAAACCTTATTTTTTAATTATTTGTATAGCGCTACCCCCGCAAGGGCTGCTGGATTTTGGGTCCTAGTCCTGCACAGCCAGGCAACACACATTTTCAACTCTCATTCAGTCGAAGAACTTGTTTATGTTGTTTTTTATTGGGGAAAACAACTTGGATAGGGTATAAGGTTTATGGGTTGCCCAATTTGAATTGAAGAATGACAAATGAGGACAACGTCCTTCTCTTTGTAATCCAGAAAAATTAACATATGCTGGACTGTATTCCCTCCAGAATAGCTTGGAACTGAACTTGGAAAAGAAAAACCTCCGTTATGGGAGCTCTGTGCCCCCAGAGTAGAATTTTAGCAAAGTTTCCACTTGTAGGAGCTTTATGTCTCCACTCTTGAAAATACCAGCCCACCTGGCTCCTTGTTGATGGAGATACTCATCCTGTCCCTGGAAATCCTGCTGCCTGAGTGGAGACGACTGTTCAGGCCTCCTGATGTACAGGTCCTTCTTCACAAGCCAGAGTGTCTCCAAAATGACACTGTGGGATAGTAGAGATCCCTCTGTCCTTCTTCCTTTAGCTTCCAGCCAGGATTTAGAGCCCCCCCACCCAGTGTCTCCTCCCAGGCCTTACAATACAGCTTCCTCACTCCATCTTCCACCCGACTTCCCAGCCGGCCAGGCTCCACAATATTTAAGGGCTGATCCAGCCACCCTGCCAGGCTGTGTGCCTGGGGATTGGCCAGATTCCCTCAAGTATGCAGATCAGGACCTCCTGTACTCCACCCACTAGCTTCTAGAAACTTCTCCAAGCTTCTAGAAGCAGGGTTTGGTACCAGAGGCCTGCCTTGTAGAGCCTGACCTACAGTAACCCCAACCAATTACCCAAGACTTACAGTAGAGGGTGCTACATTTGATTTCAAATAAATGGTATATATTGCTATCACTGAGAACTCAGTCGATGATTTACTCATACTTCTTAAATGATGAAACACCAAAAATTTGGTCAAATTTGTTAACATGTAAGAGTATTAAAAATGTAATTAAATTGGTATTTTCCTTGAAATGTAAGATTATGACAGGTCACGTTCTCATTTCACATTTAGATAAAAATGTTTTCTTTGTTGTTTTATTTCTTAAAGAACCGAAGATCTGTGTCTAGGTGCCTAACAACCTCTAATAATGTAATGAGGCTTATCACGCCAATATGGCTTCACCATCACCAATGGAGCAGGAAGACACCTATAGCAAAACAGATGTGAGAGTGACCCGCCATATTGGAGACCATCTGATGATGAATCACTGGATATGATCTACACCAAATGCAAATCATTACAGGAAGACTGGACCATTAGTCAAAATGTAAAAAAAAAGAGTTGTATTATGCAATATTGAAGAATTACTGCTAAAGAAATGAGATGAAGATTGTATGAAGACTCAATAAACTCATAATGAGTGACCTTCAGGATAATCAAATCATCAGGACATTTGAAAATGTCTCTAGACAAAATATTTGCTTTAGGTTTTGGCAAGGTGGTGAGGAGTTTTCACCTTCTTAGGATTTTCTCTCTATTTTGGTATAGGAGCGCTGCATCTTGTGGTGGTTTGTTAAGATGTTATATCTGGTGTGTGGTCCTGGAGACTGCTCACCAACAACCCTGGTGTCCTGCTGGACCCTCCACGGATACCATCCTGGTGTCAGGACTGGGATCTGGACTGCGACCTCTGCTGTGTCTTAGGATGTCTCTTCTTGATGAGCCAACTGGACAGCTCCCTGAACACTTCCTTGAACCGTCTTGCCTTGAACCTTATAATGGTTGTGCCTGGATGTGGCGCTGTCTGAGTAATGGAAAATAGGTATGGACCTCATATACCGTTGTCATAAGTTAAAGTGAAGCTGTGTCTTTCAACATAAATTGTGGTATTTAAAGTGCCTGTGTGCCAAGTGTTATAGGTAAAATAATCAACACAATAAATCATAAATTCATCACATTAAATCATAAATCAGTATTGTTTGTATTTACTCCTGCACCCATCAATCAATATAAATATAGATCCACTGTGTGCAGTCTTGAGTTAAGCTACAAATATTTTCAAGAGTGCAGTGTTTATATTACAAGTGCACCAGTGCATGTGCTAGTGTTTATGTGCTAGTATCCAAGTTTGATTCTGTAGATCCGATAACTTTCTGGTGTGTCTCAGATGGGTTAACAATAGTATTATGTAAAAATATATCAACCAATAAACCGTTGTGGCTTCACTGCATAGTTATAACAAATATGGTATAGTATGTTAATAGTCCCAAAGTATCAAATAATAATTTTTTTTTTAACAGTTAGGCATATAATCAGAAAATAAACAGTCCGTGTATTAAATGTGTTGCTGTGACTTCTTGTGACATTCCTTCATATATAATTATTGTGACATGGGGTGTTTTCTCACCCGTGCTCCCCCACCGGACCCCTCCTTACCAGAGGGCACTACCCCTGCAAGGGTAAAATGCCTGTATTTATAATTCCTAAGGTGTGTGGTCCTGGCTTGGAGGTGTTCATCCACCAACTGTGAGATTTGTTCCTAAGGGGAGAGAGCTCTTGTTGCTGTTTGTAGATTTTCCTGCTCCTTCAGGTGTGGGGAAGTCCCAGCTTATTTCCTCTCCTCACAGTCCCGGCATTTGATGAGAATGGTGAGCACTTTACAGAACAATTCCTCGGTCATGGATGGTGGCGCTCGGTGCGGTGCTCCTAGACGTACATAATATCCAGCGTGAGGCAGGATATGGTCATGGTGGCGATCGGTGCGGTGCTCCTAGACGTACATAATATCCAGCGTGAGGCAGCAATCGTTTATATCCCACCTGCGGGAAGGAATTACTGGAGGGCAGCAGCCGAGTACATGAACCCATAAGCGCGGTACATACCCCCTCGATTGCCTTGAACCTTGTTTCTACTGAACCTTGAGCCATTTGCTCCTCCCATGAACTTACTGTTTTAGCCATGCCTTTGCACTTCCTGTTTGCCAGATTGTTGTGCTCTCTCCAGTCAATATCTCGCTCTTGTTACTCCTGCTGCTGTCTGTATCTTTGTTACTCCTCATTACCAACTTTTGGCTTGTTCCTCAACTACGCTTCTGCTCGACCCCAACTTGATACCGACCTTTGGCTTGTTTCCTGGCTACATTTCTGCTTGATTCCTATCTGCTATAACTGCTACTGGACCCTGGCTTGCTCACCTCCTGATGGGGTGATTCTGAGGACTGCAAACTGGTATTAACACAAAGAAAAACCCATCTCCACTGTCAGGAGCTCTGGTGAACACCAGTTAGTGCTTAAACTATGCACCTTCGAGAGAGCCGCATTATCCACCAGGGTGACCTACTTGTGTACTTATCCAGGTGGTCGATGGGAGCCTAGCTACTGGTCTTCCAACTGGACCCTGGAACCCTGAGGTGTCTTTAAAGTTATTATTGCTATCGAATGATGTGGCAACGGTGTCAATTTGGAGATTTAGGCAGGCAGCTTCCATGATCACCTTGGGTTATGGTAGTGATAAGTGAATTTAAAATTGTGTACATGCAAAAGCCTCAGTCAATGCCGCGCCTCAGACCACGCCCCCCAACTTATTTTGCCTCAGCCAATGGGGCTTAACCACTTGACCTTTGGAAGATTTACTCCCCTTCATGACCAGGCCATTTTTTGCGATACACTATGTTATGTTAACTGACAACTGCGCTGTTGTGCGACATTGTACCCAAATAAGATTTTTGTCCTTTTTTTATTCCACAAATAGAGCTAATAAAAATCAAATATCTTCACCAATTTAGGCCAATATGTATTTATTTTTTTTTACCAGCAATAGCGGCAATCAGCAACTTATATCAGCCATATTGCGGCGGACAAATCAGACACTTTTGGGGACCAGTGACACTAATAAATATGCACTGTCACTGTACTAATGACACTGGCTGGGAGAGGGTTAACATCGGGGGGCCATCAAAGGATTAAATGTGTGCCTAACCTGTGCTTCCTCACTGTGGGGGAGGTGCTTTGACTAGAGGAGGCATGGATCCATGTTCCTGCTTTGCAAGAACACAGGATCAATGCCTTCCCTACTGACAGAACGCCAATCTGCCTTCTGTACATAGACAAACTGCCGTTCTGCCTGTGTAACGCATGATTGGTGGGTGCGGTACCACCGTACCTGCCACTGGGTTCCCGCTGCGTGTGATCAAAGCAGGAGCATGGTTGCTGGGTGGTGCGCGCGCGAGCCCCAGACCCGGAAGTGTCAGATCATGGACTAAGTCCATGATCTGGCACAGAGCAGCTGCCATCATAGGCGTGCGCAGGAGGTGTGCCCGGGCACACCCTAATCAACCCCGTGTGGCATACATTCCCCCTGCTGCCTGGACTGGTCATTTACCTGTCTCTACTTTTTCTGAATGAGCACAGTGAGTGATTGGTTCAGAAAACTCACTGTGTTTGTTTATAACTGAAGCCTAGTAAACTGTGTTTACTAGGCTTCGGTTTGTCAATGAACAGGAAGCCGCTCAGCACAGAGCGTTTCCCATTCATTTACTGTCCAGTGCAGCTGAGGCTGCAGAGAAAGGGACTGGGGAATCTTTGTCCTCAACCCCTTTCTCTGTCGGAAAACTGAGACATCAGGTGTCTGTTTAGACCCCCTGATATTTCACCAAAGCCCTCCGTGGGGCTCCTAAAAGAATTGTAAATAAATATAGTAAAAAAAAATAATAAAAGGGAAAAACAACTGACACCAATCTTTGCTGTACTGACACCGTCCACTACCCTATTGCCACTATTTGTTTACATTAATAAGCCTCATGTACCCTGCTGCTGGTAAACGGACCTTTAGAGGCATTTGGGCGTTTTTCCCAGCTGCCCCTGAACTCTCCTCTGTTATCTTATCAGTACATTTACACAGGGTCGTTTATAGTCGTTCCCAGTTTAGAGGCATTTGAAACGCCTGTAACAGCTTGTAAATGCGCCTAAACGTGGTAACTCGCGTCTAGGAGCGTTTCGTTCACAGGCGTTTCCATTAAAAAAAAAAAAAAACGCTCCTAGACACGAACGTGGCGAAACGCAGCTAAATGCGGCATGCAAAACGCGTCAAAATGGACATTTTAGATGGCAGTTTCTAGCTGTCAAGATAAAACGTCCCGTGTGCATGGAGCCTCAGAGTGTGTCTGTCTGTATATATATATACACGCATGTGTGTTCGAGCTTTGGGGTGCACACCAGTGGCGGCTGGGGCTCAATTTCCCTGGAAGGACACACCCCCAGCCAGCCAACCAATCACCCCCCCCGTGCTTGCTTGATCGATCGTCGTGCACCCCCCAGTCACTCGATCACCACATCGCCTACCAGGCCCTCCACCAAGCCCGCACTTACCCTATCCAGGTCGCAGATTCCCCCCTGCGTCTCCTCCCTCCCGAATATTAATTCGTTATTGTTACACAACTGGGTGGGCTCTGGGCGCAGTGCTTTGCGCCCCAAGCCCACCCCTTTCTGAAGCCAATTAGAGTCTCAGGCTCTAATCACATGCTTCTAAAAATAATGTAACAAAAGGAATCCATGCGTCCAGCACCCTGCATGTAGATTAGGGGCCAGGCGCATGGATTAGGGGAGCAGCAGACCTGCATCCTGCATGAGCGGTTGCCACTGGTGCACACCCTGATGCAATAGTCTGCCGCAGTTTATGTACAGCGGCCGGTCCGCAAGTGGTTAATCATGGAGATCATGTGATTAAGTGTAGGTGGGTGGGGCGAAACGCGTCAAAGGAAGCATGGTTGCCGGGCAGTGCACACACACGCCGCAGACCCGGAAGTGTCAGATCATGTACTAGGTCTGTGATCTGGCACAAAGCAGCCGCCATGCCGCAGTATATGTACGGCGGCCGGTCCACAAGGAGTTAATCATGGAGATCATGTGATTAAGTCCAGCTGGGTGGGGCGAAATGCGTCAGCCCAAGAGCATGGTTGCCGGGTGGTGTGCGCAACTGTCCCAGACCCGGAAGTATCAGATCATGTACTAGGTCTGATGCATAAACTGTGACATGGCGGCTGGTCCGCAAGTGGTTTTTCATGGAGAGCATGTGATTAAGTCCAGGTGGGTGGGGCGAAACGCGTCAGTAGTGTCTTCCGTGATCCACATTGACTGAGGCTTTCACATTCTAGGTTTGGCTTAGGTCAGTGGCGGTTACCTGCTTTATGCTGTAATGCATTGGCTTTGTTTGCCTTGCAGTGCGTTGTGTTTATGCGTGTTTGCGTGTATATGAACGCGTTGCACTGAAAAAAAAATAGGGCATGCTGGTTTTTTTTTCAGCACTGGGCAAATGCAATGCAATGTGCTGATGTGAACTGCATTCATGCAGAACCATCATTTTTTTGTTTGCCACGCTTTGGGAATGAGGTCACAAACGCCCCGTACTGCATCTCACGCCCCAGACCCAGAAGTGTCAGAACATGTATTAGGTCTGTGATCTGGCACAGAGCAGCCGCACAATTTATGTATGGCGGCTGGTCCGCAAGTGGTTAATCATGGAGAGCATGTGATTAAGTCCAGGTGGGTGGGGCGAAACATGTTAACGCAAGAGCATGGTTGCCGGGCGGTGCGCGCACATGTCCCAGACCCGGACATGTCAGATCATGGACTAGGTCTGTGATCTGCCACAGAGCAACCGCCATGCCGCAGTATACGTACGTCGGCCGGTCCGCAAGTGGTTAATCATGGAGATCATGTGATTAAGTCCAGGCGGGTGAGGCGAAACGCGCCAGTAGCGTGTTTCATAATCCGCATTGACTGAGGCTGTCACATTCTAACTAGGTTTGGCTTAGGTCAGCGGCAGTTACCTGCTTTATGCTGTAATGCATTGGCTTTGTTTGCATTGCAGTGCGTTGTGTTTATGCGTGTTGGCGTGTAGATGAACGCGTTGCACTGAAAAAAAGTAGGGCATGCTGGTTTTTTTTTTTTCAGCACTGGGCAAATGCAGTGCAATGTGCTGATGTGAACTGCCATCATTTTTTTGGTTGCCATGCTTTGGGGATGCACTCACAAGCGCCCCCTACTGCATCTAGTGGGAATGAACCCTAAATAGGCCCTTAGAATATTGCTTTCTGACTGCAACCAATCGTAGCACAAGGAAGCCAACAGCCCCCCCCCCCCCCCAAAAAAAAAATAAAAAAAGGAAAAAGAAAGGTAAACCAAAATGTGCAAACGTTTTGAAAGCTTCTCTATTGTCCTGAATAATTCGGCTGAAGTTTGTCCTTAAAAGGTGAACATTTACAACGAATGCGCGCATTTGCTCCAAATTTTATTCCCAATGGCAAAAACCTGGGACGGATTGAATAATTTATGTCGAGAAGCAGCTTCGCCATGAGCTGACGGAGTTCAGAGCAGGTCGGTGCTGCTGGGAAGACGGTAAAACGGTGGCAGACCGAAGCTTCACTGCAGGAAACGTCTACATTAGAAGCATGCAGGGACTATTAGGGTGAAAACATTTCCGGGGATACTTCGCAACAAAACGCTAGAATCTCATGTCGGCTTTATGTAGAGCAGGGGGTTCTCAGCTCCGGTCCTCGGGACCCACCAACAGGTCAGATTTTAAGTATTACCTTGGGGAGATGCAGACTAGAATACTGCAATCACTGAGCAGCAAATGATATCACCTGTGATGTATTTCAGTTATCCTGCAAACCTGGCCTGTTAGTGGGTCCCGAGGACCGGAGTTGAGAACCACTGCTCTAGAGCAGTGTTTCCCAACCCAGTCCTCAAGGCACACCAGCAGGTCATGTTTTCAGGATGTCCATTATTTTGCACAAGTGATTTGATCAGTTTCACTGCCTTAGTAATTACCACAGCTGATTCATCTGAGGGAAATCCTGAAAACACGACCTGTTGGTGCGCCTTGAGGACTGGGTTGGGAAACACTGCTGTAGAGGATGTGTGAGAGATCAGTAGAAAGGAAAGAGGAAGAACTGTCCTAGCACTCCATTCCAGTGCGCTTTACCAACCAATCCAGCTCTGACACCCGCACGCCCCCTATAGACCAGAGCAATTTTTACACTCCCTATATGGGCTCTTTATTTCTTAATGATTTTGTCATAATTTTAGCCACTTCAGCCCCAGAAGGATTTCCCAGTTTAGGACAAGAGCGCTTTTTGCGATTCGGCGCTGCGGTGCTTTAACTGACAATTGCGCGGACGTGCGACGTTGTACACAAACGAAATTTGCATCCTTTTTTCCCACAAATAGAGCTTTCTTTTGGTGGTATTTGATCACCTCTGCGTCATTTCTGATCACCGCTCTAAGCAAAAAAGAGCGACAATTTTGCAAAAAAAAAAAAAAAAAAACAATATTTCTTACTTTTTGCTAAAATATAAATCCAAAAACAAGAAAACACTTTTATTATCGATTTTGGCCGATTTATATTCTTTCTCACATTTTTGGTTAAAAAAAAAATCGCAATTGGCGTTTATTGATTGGTTTGCGCAAAAGTTGCCACGTTTACGAATGATGAGAGTTCATTTATGGGGTTTTTATATTTTTTTTATATTTCACTAGTAATGGCGGCGATCTGCGTTTTTTAGCGGTACTGCGATATTGTGGCGGACATGTCGGACCATTTTAACACTTTTTTGGTACAATCGGCATTTATACAGCGATGAAAACACGCTGATTACTGTGTATATGCCATTGGCAGTGAAGGGGTTAACCTGGGGGGCTCTAAGGGTAATAACTGTGTTCCCTCAGTGTGTTCTAACTGTATGGGGGCCGGCCTGGCAGGGGAAGGGGAGTGATCGTGGCTCCCATATACAGGAAGCCTGCGATCACATCCCTTCCCCCTCTGTTAGAACGGAGATCCCTGTTTACATACACCGACCTCCGTTCTCTCACTGCAGGGGAGCCATCGCGGGTAGCCGACGGAGATCGAGTCCACCCTACCCCCTCCCTGGCCCCCCCCGGAACACAGTGAGCGTGAGAGCACACCTTCGGCGGCGCGCTCACAATACTCATTCTTGCGGCCGCCGTCAGGTGACGGCGGTTTGCAAGAACGAAGCACTTTGTCGCCGTCAAGCTACGGCGGGCAGTCGGCATGTGGTTAACCAGATTCCGACCGCTCCCCACATACATTTACTGCGGCAGGGCGGCCACTCTGGGCAGAATCACGTACACGTACGTGATTCTTCACTTCTGGGTTTGGGGCGCGCACAGGGCCATCTTTACCACACGGCAACAGGGACAGCTGCCCCGGGCCCAGTCATTGTTGTGCGGCCTAAGGCAGCTTCCCCTTGAGCCTGCACTGCCTGATTCAGGAGGGGCCCAAGAAAATGTTTGCCCAGGGTCCAATCATTATTAACGACGGGCCTGGGCACAGTGATTGGACACATCGGGAGCCAATCAGCGAGACACCACTGGTTAACCACAAGGTTTACCCCCCCCCCCTTCATGACCAGGCCCTTTTTTGCAATACAGCACTGCGGTACTTTAACTGACAATTGCGTGGTCGTGCGACGCTGTACCCAAATAAAATGTATGTCCTTTTTTTCCAACTTTTGGCGGTATTTGATCACTTCTGCGTTTTTTATTTTTTGCGCTATAAACAAAACACGACTGACAATTTTGAAAAAAAAAAACACAATATTTTTAATTTCTGCTATAAAACAGCCAATAAAAAAAATGTAAAAAAAAAAGGTCAAATTTCTTCATAAATTTAGGCCAATATGTATTCTGATACATGTTTTTTTGGTAAAAGAAAATCTCAGTAAGCGATTGGTTTGTGCAAAAGTTACAAACTATTGGAAATCTTTCTTTTTTTTTTTAACTAGTAATGGCGGTGATCAGCGACTTATAGAGGGACTGTGATATTGTGGCGGACACATTAGACACCTAACTGACACTTTTTTGGGGGGCAGTGATATTATTACAGTGATCAGTGCTAAAAAATTTGCACTCATTTTACTGATGACACTGGCATGGAAGGGGTTAACATCAGGGGCGATCAAAGGGTTAACTGTGTGCCTAGTCTGTGTTTTACTGAAGTGGGGGAGGTGCTTTTACTAGGGGAAGGCATAGATTCATGTCACTGCTTTGCAGGAACACAGGATCCATGCCTTCACTCCTGACAGATCGGCGTTCTGCCTGTGTCCTGAATGATCAGCGAGTGCCGGCAGACATGGGGTCTGCAGGACCCGCTGATCAGCGCCCACTGTGTAGAAATACAGGAGGAGCGAGCCTCAGTTGGCGCTCTCTCGCCCCCGATACCCGGAAGTGCAGGATCACGTATTAGACATTTGCAATTTGCTTCATTCCAAATCTGTTTTTTAACCGCTTGCCGACCACGTAACAACTATAAGCGTTGACAGCGTGGCTTTGTCCCGCGAATCGCCGCTTATAGTCGTCGCTCACATGCACGATGGCTAGGGGGCGAGCGGTGAACGCTCCCTGAGCGGGGCCGCGGGTCGTGTGGACTCAATGTCCGCCCGCGACCCCCGATGGCCTGTGACAGAGCCAGAATGGGGAACCGCTGATGTAAACACGGCGGTTCCCCTGTTCTGTCAGGCGGCATGTAAGAGATCTACTGATTCCTGTCACTGGGATCAGTTAGATCTCTGGTGTCCCTGCCAGCCCTGCCCCCTCACAGTTAGAACACACCCAGGGAACACAGTTACCCCCTTGATTGCCCCCCTGCAGGTTAACCCCTTCACTGCCAATGACATTTATACAGTAATCAGTGGATATTTAAATTTCTGATCGCTGTATAAATGTCAGTGGTCCCAAAAAAGTGTCAAAAATGTCCGATATGTCCGCTGCAATATCACAGTCCTGATAAAAATCACAGATCGCCACCATTTCTAGTACAAAAAAAAAAATTTGTGAAAACACCAGAAATTAATTCTCATGGTTTGTAACCGCGGCAACTTTTGCGCAAACCAATCAATAAATGCCGATTGCGATTTTTTTTACCAAAAATATGAGGAAGAATATAAATCGGCCAAAACGGATGAATAAATTTGTTGTTTTATACATTTTTTTGGATTTGTATTTTAGCAATAAGTAGGAAATATTGTTTTTTTTTTTGCAAAATTTTTTTTTGTTTATAGCGGCGATCAGAAATGACGCAGAGGTGGTCAAATACCACCAAAAGAAAGCTCTATTTGTGGGAGAAAAAGGACGCAAATTTTGTTTGAGTACAACGCCGCACGACCGCGCAATTGTCAGTTAAAGCGACGCAGTGCCGTATCGCAAAAAGTGCTCTGGTCCTAATGTGGGAAATCCTTCCAGTCCTTAAGTGGTTAATGAATTTTGACAAATTCGTTCATTCGGAAGTATGCAAATTAAAGAAAATCTGTTTTCCGAATTTTTCTGAAAAGTCGAATATTCGTAAATTCCTAAGTTCGGAAATTCGGAAACCCGAAAATTTGAAAATATGAAATAATAACTAACTATAATAACTTAACTATTACTAACTATTAAATTAGTTAGCCAGGTATTGGAATTTTCGTTCTAATTTGGCTGTTAGTGAACATAACGAATACGAATTTATCCAAAGTTACGAATTATCCGAAATAACGAATGCCATATCTAAAGGGATGAAACATAACAAATGAATAATAATATATAACAATAATAATAACTTTTTTACTATTATTATTATTTAATATTAATTGAATTCATTCCATTTGTTTAGATGTGGCATTCGTTATTTCGGATAATTCGTAACTTCGGATAAATTCGTATTCGTTACGTTTACTAACAGCCAAATTTGAAAGGAAATTCCAATACCTGTAATTTAATAGTTACTATGAGAATTTTCTCATTTCGGAATTTTCTCATTTCGGAATTACGAATCTTCAAATTTACAAATTTACGAATCGCGGTCAAAATGAATGACCTGAAAAAAAAAAAATGAAACGAAAAACGAACAAGTTTTTCAGCAGTGCACAAGTCTATCACATATATATCCTGCGCAGCACAGCCACCCTGTAGCAGTAAAACTGTCCGCAAGTGGTTAAAGTGGTTCTAATGGCTTCTGAGTGCAGCCCCCCTCCTTTTATATTTTATACTAACCTGAGCTCAATCTCGATCCAGCGATGTGCACGAGAGCAGCAGCTCTCTCGGCCAGCTTTCCCCTCATAGATTCCTATTGGTTCCCGCTGCTGTCAATCACAGCCAGTGAGGAGGGAGTGGGGGCAGGGCCAAGCCGTGCTCTGTGTCAGTGGCCCCTTGGCTAGAGGCTTGCTATGTTGGGAACTCAGCGGGTGGGAGGAGTCAGGAGTGCCAGTGGTGAACCCGAGAAGAGAAAGATTGGGGCTGCTCTGTGCAAAACCATTGCACAGAGCTGGTATGTAAACATGTTACATTGCTATGTAAAAAAAAAAAAAATGGGAAGGAAATAAATACAGCAAAAAAAAATAAAAAAACAGCAAAAAAAAATAAAAAAATACAGCAAATAAAAAAAATAATAATATACTGTATCATATACAATATCTACACATGCCATGTTGTAATTGAACGTTATTAAAAATGCAACTTCATCCTTATGTAATTAACTCACCCCAAAAAGTCTGCATTAAGATTTAGAAATTTTGGCCACCTCCTGCAATAGGATTTTCAGTTTTGAAGGAGATTCTCCTCTGAGGGCTAAAGACTTCTAAAGGGATGCAGACCCTGCAGCTATCTCATCAGAGCACTGAGAGCGCGCCAGGCGATTATAATGAACCAGACCCTCCCATTCAGAATCAATCTGCTAAGGCCGTGCTGAAACAAACAGCTATTTCTTCAGAGCAACAAATAGTTGGAATCTGCTACAAAGTTTGTTAAAATCCCTGCAATGTACAATGATCACCCGGAGGAGATTGTTTTATCCTCATTTGGTGACATTGGTAATTTTTATGAAATCCATATACAAAAAAAATTAACAAAGCTAACACAACGCACACCTTTTTCTATGGTAGTCAGTGGGAAAAAAACATAGTGTTACAGTAGATAAAAATACATAAAATGCATTTTATTTTTATAATTTGTCCCATTAAAAAAAAAATATAATAAAAATTATGATGCTGGTGCAACACATTGCAAAATTTTACAGAATTACAAATCAAGGCTTTTCTTTTCACAGTGCAAAAAAACAAAAAAAACAAGCAACAACAAAATAAAAAAAAAAATACAAAGATATTAATAGTTAGAAAAATAGGAATAAAAAAAGTTGGTAGGAAAATAATAGTCAAGGGGAGAAGGGGAAGAAGGAGTTAATGATTACCGATTAAAGTTAAATTGCAATACTAAAAAGGGGGAAGCTTTCAAGCGCGTGCAGCCGTCCTTCGAGTCATAAGAAAAAACCAAAGAGGGAATCCTCTGAGAAAAGGTTTATTGTTTCTTACCATCTTTTATATTTATGCTTTAGCCCGTCTTACACAGTCTTATGCGGAATTTTCCCCATTTACTAAAACAATATTAATTTTTATAATTTAGAAATGTATCCATATGTCCCATTTGCCAGCCTTCCTCAACG
>BLSH010271615.1:1388263-1400977 GCA_018402905.1 Glandirana rugosa | reverse complement strand
AGGCGGAAGTCCACTGGGGCTCGTGCAAACAGGAGAATAGTGTTTCAGTCCGGGTCGGCAACTAGCGGGCGGTGCGGTACAGCGGGATCAGGCAAACGGATGGTCGGGTACAGGCTGGGTCGGCAACGTGCTGGCAGAGACGGTACAAGGGATCAGACAAGCGGAGAGTCGTAGGCAAGCCGGGGTCAGGTGCAGGCAGATAGCAACAAGTCCAAAGGGATAGCCGGGGTCACAGGAACAGGAAGTCACTCAGAAATAGCTTGCCGGGGGCACAGATGCGGGAAACGCTGTAGAACGGACAGCACCGGGCACTGGGTCCTGCAAGTTTAAATAGGGCCGATTGGCGCCTGTTTCCGGCGCGTGCGCGCGCACGGATGCGCGCGCACGCGGGTGCGCGCACGGGCGCGCGCGAACGCGCACAGGCGCGCGCACCACCGCGGAAACCAAAGAAACAGCTGCATCTTCCTGACAACAAGCTTAAAGACCATCCAGTACTCAGAATACAAATTCTCATATAGTCCGGTTTCCAGTTGTCTATTCATCTACTAGGTTCCTTCGGAGCCCATTTGGGGAACATGTTGAGTATTTTTCTCTAGGCTGGGGTATTTTGGATTAGGATGGTGCCCTTTATTAAATATTTACATAGTTAGTGAGGTTGAAAAAAGTCCATCAAGTATAACCTATGTGTGTGCTTTTATGTCAATATTACATTGTATATCCCTCAACGTTGTGGTCCCTTAGGTGTGCATCTAATAGTTCTTTTGAAATTATCTATACTCCCAGCAGAGACCACTGCTTGTGGAAGAGAATTCTACAACCTCAATGCTCTTACCGTAAAGAACCCTCTACGCAGCTTAAGGTTAAACCGCCTTTCTTCTAGTTTTAGTGAATGGCCGTGTGTCTTTGTGTATTCCCTTGCGCTGAATAGTTTTGTCCCTATTGTGGGGTCACCAGTACAGTATTTGTACATTGAAATCATATCCTCTCTCAAGCGTCTGTTCTCCAGAGAGAATAAGTTCAGTGCTTGTAATCTTTCCTCATAACTAAGGTCCTCCAATCCCTTAATTAGCTTTGTCGTCATTCTCTGAACCCTTTCCAGTTCCAGGACATCCTTCCTGATGACTGGTGACCAGAACTGGACGGCATGCTCCAGGTGCGGCCTCACCAGAGTCTTGTATAGTGGGAAAATTATTGATTTATCCCTAGAGTTGATCCCTTTCCTGATGCATGCCAACATTTTGTTAGCTTTACTTGCAGCAGCTTGGCATTGCATGCCACTGCTGAGCCTGTTCTCTACTAGGACCCCTAGGTCCTTTTCCATCCTAGATTCCCCTAGAGGCTCTCCCCCTAATGAGTAGTTTGCATTCATATTTTTGGCACCCAAATGCATTATTTTACATTTTTCTACATTAAACCTCATGTGCCACGCAGTTGTCCACCCCATTAATTTGTTTAGATCTTCTTGCAAGGTTTCCACATCCTGTGGAGAAATGATTGCCCTCCTTAGCTTGGTATCATCCACAAATATTGAGATTGAGCTATTAACCCCATCCTCCAGATCGTTTATGAATAAATTGAATAGGATTGGTCCCAGGACAGAACCTTGGGGAACCCTACTTTCCCCACCAGACCATTCTGAGTACTCCCCATTTATCACCACCCTCTGGACTCTCCCTTGTAACCAGTTTTCAATCCAGGTACTCACCCTTTGATCCATGTTAAGAGGCCTTAGTTTGTACAGTAAACATTTGTGGGGAACTGTATCAAATATTTTTGCAAAATCCAGATACACCACTACAGGCCTTCCTTTTCTAGATTTTTATTATTCGATATAGGGTTCCCCTGTAGGCTGGGTGGTCTGATATTACCAGGTGATGTGGATATGTCTACGTCATATTCTTGATGTCTATTCCCTACTGTCTTCTATAGTTTTTGTGGGACTTGTTTATGGCTATGTGGGATAGTATTGGTTGTTGTAAACCCTTACATATATCCAGTGAGGTGACTAGTCTCAGATACACAGAGAAGAAAAAAATCCTCCTACGTACGTTGTACCCATTTATATGCAGCACTCTCTCCTCTTCAGCCTCTTAAAGCTTACATTTTAGACAGCATTCCTCAGCTGCAGAAGGCAGGAGGTGCTCTGTCCCTGCTGACAGGGCTTCCATCTTCCTTCCGGGAATTGCCAATCCGCGACGACATAACTCCCATACATGCACATGGGGTCACGGTCCACCACAGAGTTCTAAAGGGATGGCATGAGTGTGTGTTCCTACATAGCTCATGCACCAGTGATGTCACAGGCTGCAGAGACAGTGAATATCTCCTAAACGGGGCATGTTTAGGAGATTTCTCTTGTACCTACAGGTAAGTGTAGCGCCCCCATAGCGATAGGTGCGTTTTGTAGTGAATTTTTGTTAGGAGAGGCAAAATTTAGTCAGGCCTGACTGTAGGTGCAGGCCTGAATGTTTTGATCTGAGCTGGGGAGTGGCTCAGGGAGTGTCTGGAGACAGAAGGAAGGAACACCCCTTGGAAGTTTCCTCCTCCCTGAGCAGAGAAGGTTCTGGAGAGGGGGATGGATAAGAAGATGTCACTTCTTGATGTATGACAAGGAGCCCTGACCAATCTACAGTCTGGATTGGCAGGGGGCAGGCCTCCTCTGCCAGCTGGGGGGAGGAGACGTTGCGTGGAAAGTGTGAAGAAGTAGCAGAGGTGCTGTGGAGGCCTCTACCTGGGAGGAAGCCCCCAGTCTGGGGAGGAGGGGGTGACCTTGAGGCCTGGAGACTCGGGTGCAGCCAGGAGTGGTGTTGATTCCTGGAGCAACACAAGGGAGTGGGAGAACAGCAGAGGTGCTACTGAGAACACTTTAAAGTATCCACTGGAGTCAGTGAGTGACAGACCCTGGGAGCTGGAGGAAAGGCTGGAGCAGGCTGGGAGAGGAATAGCGGACAGTCTATGGAGGTCTCGGGAGCCAGTCAAGGGAAGGAGCGTCACTGGGAGGAAAGCAGGTCGGTGAGATCTGGAAGAGGGATGGGCTGGAAATTGTAGTCCATAAAAGGCCCAGCTAGCACCAACACACTAAGCTACACTTTGAGGGTTCTGTGACCCTGGCTTGTAACCGGTTGTCCGGAGGTCCTGCTGACAGAGTGCAGGTCTCACCATGTGCTAGCTGCGGTGAAGAGAGAAGAATGGACTGAGTCTGATAAATTTCCCTTCAGGTCAAGAAACTAAGAAATGCTGGAGAGAAGTGAAGGACCAATAGTCTGCAAGAGAAGTGCTGGAGGAAGTAGAGTGTATATACTGTCGTGTATATAGATGGTCCTGTAACCAATTCTTTGGGCATCCCACAGTCACCCCTTTTCCCAATCCAAGTAAATTCCCTAAATAAAACCAACAAAACAAGAGCTGGCCTGTTCAGTGACTTTGAATGTGTGATATATGGGGTGATTGAGGGTAGCTATAAGGTGAACAACAACTACCCCAAGGGAGCACATGGCTACATAAGCTTTATTAAAAGCTTACCTGTAGGCACAAGTGTGTAAAAGGCGTTTACTACCGCTTTAAAAGGAAAGTTTCATCTATTTCAAATGAGTACAAGTTTTGAATCACTGTGAGGTTTAACTGAAAATAACATTTAATGTGATTTTCATAGTTTATGCCAGCTTTTTCCTTTTTAACAGAGAGGGACCCTTGAAATAGCTTTCCAGTCTCAGGAACCCCTGCTTATAATTACTATATCAAAAGTTCACAGTACATTAGTATGATGGTCACTTAGAAGAATGCTCCCTACATTTGTGGTCATTGGACAGATTCCTACCCTTACAGATAGCCAAAAAGCCCATTGATGATAGTGGTTACTCATCTGAGAAGGGAAAGTTACTCATTACTCAAGGAACCCCTAGAAACCCCTGGAGGAACTCTAGGGTTCCATGGGACCCTGGTTGAGAAAGGCTGCTTTATGCTGTTGATCTTATTTCTGTTTCCATATATTTTTATTAATTTTCCAGGAAAGGGTATATCAACAGTAATGCCCACGCAGGGGCAATTTGTCATCAGAAAGCTCACAGCATGGTTCATTAAAAAATGGCAAGGTGACAGTAACATATTAGGTTTCGACATGGAAGAAGGAGGCATTACATGGTTTCTTGGCCATCGGGGGTCTTCCACACATGTTGAAAAGAGAATGTAAAGTGGAAAGTATAGATGAAAGATGGGGGGGATGAAAGCAGGAGTGGGTTCCAGGAAAGGGAAAGAAGGAAGACAGTATGCTGTTGGAAAGGGTTTGCCCCTGGGGGCTTAAGGAGTGGGATGACAAATTGTTTTCACAAGTAACTAAGGCTGGATGAATTTCAAGTGGGAAGTGCATAATGTTGCCAAGGTTCCCAGATTTAGGTTGGGGGACATTGACTACGCTGATTAATTTCTCATTAATTAGGAACGTGTCCATGTGCTCTTTCACCTCTTTTAAGTTTACTCTGTTCTTTTTCCAAGCCTCCGCCACAGTTCATTTGGCAGTCAGAAACAGGAAAGTGGCCAACTTTTGTTGGGGTGAGGTCAAGCCCAGTATTATGAGGTGGAGAAGAAGTTAGGGGTCTTTAGGGATAGTGGTGTGGAAAAGCATTTGTATGAGAGTAAAGATTCTTGACCAAAATGGAACCAGTTTTGGACAGGACCACCAGGTTTTCAGAACATCACCCTTTTATGACCACAGCCTTTGAAATATCTATTACTCTATGGTTGGCTTTCACAATTTGTGCCGGGACCCAGAACAACCTCAGTAAGACCTTGTAAGTTGATTCCATTATCATTGTATTGAAAGATAATTTAGCTGCTTTGGACCAGATCTTTTTTCCAATCCTCATTTGTTATAGGATTGGTCTTGTTCCCATTTTGTGGTATGTGAATGGCGTATGGGATAAGCATGTGTTCAGAGCAAAATACAAAATGAATATTAGTCTAGAAATATTAAGACTGCAGAGGCAGAAATGTTTATAGACAGATTTGCTAAAAGAGTATTCTTTATTCATTGTTAAGAAAGTCGCCCACTGTTTATTATGAAGGTATCTATTATATTCTGCCTGAGGAACTTCATAATGTCCCTGCCGTTCAGGCCAAGATTGGAAGTAGAACTAGGACTGGAGTCTTTATTCAACCTTACCAACCATGAAAGTGAGAAAATGATGGATGTGGGAAAGACGATGGAAGTCTAACAATTCCAAAGGTTCCGGAGTTTTCTAGACCTGGTGGGAAAGAGAGGGCTATTTTAGATCGGTAGTAGAAGCAATAAAAGCCATTTTAGTTTGATCAGGAATCATACCAGATCCTAGATTTTCAGGCTGCGAGGCATTAAAGGGCCTAGGAGGGTAAATAAGTAATATATGGAAGTCAGAGTAAAGCATTTATTGGCAATCTGACACAATTCAGGTCCTCTAGAAAAATCCAGAGAGGGGTATTTAGTGTGCAGTAACGAAAGGTGAGTTATTTGCGTGGTCTTATAGCATTGGTAACACCAAGGCCTCCATGAAGTTTTTTGTGTATAAAATGTAGAGTGTGGCATTCTAGGCCTTTTATGTGCCCAGATAAGCAAAGGGATTTTCTTTTGGAGAAGACCGAGATAATGGGGAGATAATTGTAGAGAGAATGGTAAAGAAATATGTAGCAAGAAGTTCATAAGAAGTGTGATCCCTAACAGTATTGGTCTTGCACAGAGATGAAGAATTCAGTGAGGCGCTACCAACCGGGCATATCGCTGTTTGCGTAAAATTGCAGGAGGGGGAAGGTTGTAGGAGAGCCCAATTCCTTTTTTTTTTGTTTTTGATAAGCGATGGGTAAAATAGACACATGTCAGTAGGTAGGGGCATTATTGGACCCAGTTAGTTGAGTTGTGTATATGTAGGGGTTAACAGAAATAAGATTATGAGTAGCTTTCAAAGCAGAATGGGCCAACATGGTGAGAGAAGAGGAGGGATTTGGTGAGGGGAAGTAGTTTTAGAGAATCGTCTTTGGCTTCTTCTGATGTGGTGACTGAGTGAGTCTGGCACTTGTAAGCGAAAACCAATTACAGAGGAAAACCTATTTATTTTTCAAACTGGTAGAGGGAGGTATTGTGGTGATGGTGAAGGGTGCTTCTGGATTGTTGTTGGTTACAAAACAATCAATACTAGGAAACCCTGAAATTATAGATGTGATTAGTCATTGGCACCTTGGATTAATGGTTCTTTTGTGTAACTAAGCAATGGGTAAAATAGACACAGGTCAGTAGGTAGGGGCATTATTGGACCCAGTTAGTTGAGTTGTGTACATGTAGGGGTTAACAGAAATACAATTATAAGTAGCTTTCAAAGCAGAATGGGCCAACATGGTGAGAGAAGAGGAGGGTAGCATGAGCTTAGACCTTGGTAGCACATGGAAGAGATCTGGAAACCATAATGGTTGCACATGGAAGTCAAGTTGCAAGGTTGTTCAGAGGCCAGTGTCTCCATAAAGTGGGTAACAACTGAACAGCGCTCAAAACAGATGGCAGCATTAGTCTTAGACTGATGGGTTCCTGTGTGATTATAGGAATCTGCAGTTAAAGGGTAAGATTAGCTGGATTTTGCTTACCCATACTGTCGATCAACAGTGATCTGAGCTTAACCACTTCAGCCCCGGAAGAATTTCCCAGTTTAGGACCAGAGCGCCATTTGCGATTCGGCACTGCGTTGCTTTAACTGTCAATTACGCGGTCGTGCGACGTTATATCCAAACGAAATTTGCATCCTTTTTTTCCCACGAATAGAGCTTTCTTTTGGTGGTATTTGATCACCTCTGCGTCATTTCTGATCGCCGCTATAAGCAAAAGAAGAGCATCAAGTTTGCAAAAAAAAAACAAATTTCTTACTTTTTGCTAAAATACAAATCCTAAAAAAACATTTTTTTCCATCGGTTTTGGCTGATTTATATTCTTCCTCATATTTTTGGTAAAAAAAATCGCAATCGGCGTTTATTGATTGGTTTGCGCAAAAGTTGCCGCGTTTACGGATGATGAGAATTCATTTCTGGGGTGTTTATTTTTTCTTTATTTTTTACTAGTAATGGCGGCGATCTGCGATTTTTAGCGGTACTGCAATATTGCAGCAGGCATGTCGGACCATTTTGACACTTTTTTGGAACCATTGGCATTTATACAGCGATCAGTGCTATAAAAATGCACTGATTACTGTGTAAATGCCATTGGCAGTGAAGGGGTTAACCTGCAGGGGGGCGCTCTAAGGGTTAATTGTGTACCCTGGGCGTGTTCTAACTGTATGTGGGCTGGGCTGGCGGGGGGGGGGAGTGATCAGGGCTTCCATATACAGGAAGCATGTGATCACAGCTCTTCCCCCTCTAACAGAACGGAGATCCGTGTATACTTACACGGACCTCCGTTCTTTCACTGATCGCGGGTAGCCGGCGGCGGTCGAGTCCGCCCTACCCGCTCCCTGGCCCCCCACCCCGAACACAGTGAGCGCGCCTCTGGCGGCGTGCGTGTGCTCACAGTGCGGGATATCGCAGCCGGCGTCATATGACGGCGGTTTGCGATATCGAGCCACTTTGTCGCTGTCAGGCGCCGGCCGGCAAGTGGTTAATGAATGTGTTTGTTGGTGGAGGTGGTGTAGAGCAGGGAACTCCAAACTACGGCCTTCCAGCTGTTGCAAAACTACACGTCCGATGAGGCATTGTAAAACTATGACATTCACAGACATGACTAAGCATGATGGGAATTGTAGTTCCTGAAAAACTAGAGGGCCATAGTTTGGAGACCCCAGGTGTAGGATGCTTGTAGTTTCAGGCTTTTTCCCCACAGTGGTTTCAGGAGTTGAGGTTGGGGTCTTGTAGAGGGTGACCTGCCTTGGTTTCTTTGGGATTTGGTGAGGGGAAGTAGTTGTAAAGAATCGTCTTTGGCTTCTTCTGATGTGGTGACTGAGTGGGTCTGGCACTTGTAAGCAAAAACAATTTCAGAGGAAAACCTATTTTGTTTCAAACTGGTAGGGGGTGGTATTTTGGTGAAGGGCACTTCTGGATTTTTGTTGGTTACAAATCTGCAAACAATTAATATTAGGAAACCCTGAAATTATAGATGTGATTTTTCATTGGCACCTTAGATTAATGGTTCTTTTGTGTGAAAGAATGTAAATTTAATGATACCACATGGAGGGCCCTCTGGTTCTCTGAGACCTAAGGGCTTGTGGATCTGATAGAATTACAACTGTTCTATTGTAATGGATGGGCAGGGCCAGATTAACATAGGGGCTATTGGAGCTGCAGCTCCAGACCCCTTCCTTAATATAGGCCCAGCCGCCCAAGAGCTTCCCCCTGGCACCGCGGTGCCACCGCTGCCCACCACTGCCCAGTGTCCACTGCTGTGAAAATTATTGGTTGCTTGGACCGCCTAGCATCCTAGTAACCAATCAAGTGCAAGCACAGGCCCCCTGCAAAGTAGGAGGATGTAAGTTCCTCAGCACCAGGCCCATGATGCCCTCAATCCAGCCCTGCGGATGGGGGCTAGTTCATTGAACAAAGCAGTGGTGGTATCATTCAAATCAATAATGGTCTCTAGAAGGCTGCTTAGACTCAGATTGCCCCTTCCTTTTAGGTTTTAGCAATCTTTGAGTCACAGAAAAACCTGGTCAAGTTTATTTCCGGGTCTTGTTCTTGGCTGTCAATGACCATGATGGTATCACCCATGCTGCTTTAAGTTGTAGGTGTGATTGCCCATCTCCTAAGGCTGCATTCACACAGGGGCGACCCGACTTCGACGCGACTTTGCTAGGCAATTTCAGCGCGACTTTCAGCGCAACTTCCAGCGCGACTTCCAGGGACTTGAGGCGACTTTACAACACGACTTTTTCCAGGCGACTTTGCCTTGACCAATCAGAAAAGGGAGGGAGGGGGTTGCCTAAAAATAAATTCTATTCTTTTCACTACAAAGTCGCTTTTATTTAGATGGGGGATCCGACTTGGAGGCGACTTCTATTCAATTCTATGGGCACAAGTCGGATAGAAGTCGCCTAGAAGTAGTACAGGAACCTTTCCTGAAGTCGTTCCGACTTCAGTAGTGTACATTAAGACGGCTCCCATTCATTTCAATGGGATTTCAGATGTCAAGCGACCTGGGGCAACTTGAGGCTACCCAAGTCGGAGCGACAGTCGCCCCTGTGTGAATGGTGCCTTAATCTTCCCTGTAAGATAAGTGGTGAATTTATTGGTGGATGTTTCAAGTTCCAGGAGTGCTGCATCTTGTGGTAAGGGGTGTAGGTGGAGCCTCAATAAGGTACCCGTTTGGGAAGGAATGCACATACCCACAGGCCTCAGCAAAGTGGAGACTTTATAGTTAATAAAGATAGAACAGTCATGATGGTTGACTAATTGGCACACTGTATAACAAGACAGACTAGAACAGCTCTGAATATGGTTTTACACTGTACCATTAAGGGTGGATGGCTTCTGGTGGAGGGGTTGTGGCAGAGGCGTTGCTAGGGGGTGGCTATTGGGGCTATAGCCCCGAGTCTGGGGCCCATAGCCCCGGGTCTCTTACAGGGTGGGTGCAGTTCTGCAATTAGCAGGTATGTCCCGGTCTGGAATGCAGACTGTGTATATATATACACATACACACACATGTATATTTATTACTATTATTATTTATTTTATTACATGTATGCCCGCTCAAGCATATGTCTTTCTTTACTTCGCTGCTATGGGCTCTAGCCCCAGATCTTTTGTAGACCTAGCAACGCCCCTGGGTGGTGGTATACTGTAGTACCGGATAGCACTAGACAGGTTTCAAGAGAGGTTCTCTGATACCACACCGGCACTGCGTCCCTTACATTATCCCTAGTCACCAGGAACCTGTCCCTGCACTAAACACTATCCTTGACCAGCAGGTTCCTCTCCATAACCAGCCACTCACTAGAACAGTGGTTCTCAACTCCCGTCCTCGGGACCCACTAACAGGCCAAGTTTGCAGGATAACTGAAATACATCACAGGTGATAGAATTTGCTGCTCAGTGATTGCAGTATTCTAGTCTGCATCTCCCCAAGGTAATACTTAAAATCTGGCCTGTTAGTGGGTCCTGGGGACCGGAGTTGAGAATCCCTGCACTAGAAGCATGCCCAAATGATGTGCGATTCCCTATTTAAAGCCCCTCTTGTTAAAATGGCCACCTTAAGCCTCGTGGGACCTCAGCATCAAATCAGATACCTGCCTTCCCTTGAGAAAGGGTCATTTCCTGTAACAGACACCTCTTTCCTTGTAGCACCAGCATAGCGCCACCCACAGGAAATATAAATACCTGCACCTGTCTACAAGGGAATTTTAGGCAGAGGAGGCAGGCAGGTGGTGGGGGCTTGGTACTCAAGGCTCCTGCAAAAATATTGAGAGTGTAGGCCATGCCCCAAGCAGGACCTTTATTCTGGGAGCTGGGGTACATACAACCAGTGCTTTATCACCCATAGTGGGGAGGAAGGTGTTGGGAATCAGCAGTGTTGGGGATTGGAGGGAAAATAAAGTCTCTGAGTTGCCTTTCAGCTGGCTGATATGCCTGGTTGACAAGGAACGAGGCTAATGTGAGTCCATTTCCCTCTACTGCTCACGAGCACCCCACCCTTGATCTTATGTTATATACAAATTTGCCAATTCTCCCTCTGTTGGCTCTCTGAATGTTTCATGGTTCATTCGTAAATGACACTTAACATAAATTCGGTTACATTGGATATTGCAGGGAGCCGTCCCACAGTCAAATCCTGGCTGTGATTTGCCTCTAAAACATTTCTGGTTTTGGCCGCGGTGCCAACAAAAAAAAGTGTATTCGATGGCAGATTTTTCTTTGCGCACCTGCAACCGGAGGAAATGCGGTGACAGATTTGGGTATGGATAGTGAGAAATAATTGATAGCGGCTTGCTATAACAGAGAATGGAAAGGATTTCCTTAGAGAGACAACACACGCAATGTAGTAATTAATCTGATAAATTACCCAGAGTGAAAGTTTATTTAGGAAGAAGAAGGTTTTGTGGGAAGTCGGTTCACATGAAAAATTGTATTATGGCCACTCTAACAAATGATCAGATATTAAAACTTCCATTTAATCCGTACATACAGGAAACTTGCTAGGCTCACTTTTAACCTTCACTTTACGTAATTACCGCAGTTTATTGTTTTATATTAAAGTAGATTTAAATCTAATCCAAAATAGCATACAACCTTTCAAGTAGAACTAGCCCAATAAAAAACATGTATATGCTGCAGCACTTCATTAGAAAAGCATCTCCACTTACGGTTTTCTCTTAATTCCACAAATATCTGTTGATCCTGCCAGTGAAGTCCATCTAATTCAGCTTCCTGTGATGCTGTAGTGCTGTAGCAACAATGCTGCATTGTTCCTGAACCCAGAGCAGAGTTGCCACTCTAATGTAGGTTGTGCCTGATTGCAGTACAGTGGTAGGAGCAGTGGCGGCCCATCCATACGGGCGCAGCCGCCCCCAAAATCCATGCACCCAGCCCTAATCTACATACAGGGCATCAAACGCATGGATTTCAATGTTTTTTTTTTTTCTAAGCGCATGATTAGAGCCTGAGGCTCTAATTGGCTTCAAAAAATGGTGGGCTCGGGGCGCAGAGCACTGCGTCCTGAGCCCACCCAGTTGTGAGACAATAGCAAATTAATATTCGCTATTGTTTTCCTGATTCTCCTCCCTGCCAATCAGGAACCCAATTGGCTGAGAGTAGAAGTGATCATATTGGGTGCAGAGGAGGAGGAGACACAGGGGAAGATGCGGAGGAGGAGACGGCAAGCAGGAGACACCAAGGAGGAGACGCCGAGCAGGAGACACAGAGGAGGAGATGCCGAGCAGGAGATGGTAAGCAGGAGACACCAAGGAGGAGACAGCGTGCAGGAGACACAGAGGAGGAGATGGTGAGCAGGAGACACACCGAGGAGGAGAAGTCAAGCAGGAGACACCGAGGAGAGGAGGAGAGGCAGAGGAGGAGACGCCAATCAGGAGACACTGAGGAGACGTCAAGCATGAGATGGCAAGCAGGAGACACAGAGGAGGAGACGCCGAGCAGAAGACACCAAGGGGGAGATACCGAGCAGGAGACACCAAGGAGGAGACGGCGAGGAGAAGACGGCGAGCAAGAGACAGCGAGGAGGAGACACCGAGAGGGAGACGCTGAGCAGGAGACACCGAGGTGGAGATGACGAGCAGGAGACATGGAGGAGGAGACAGTGAGCAGGAGACAGCGAGGAGAAGACGGCGAGCAGGAGACACCGAGGAGGAGACGGCGAGCAGGAGACACCGAGGAGGAGACGGCGAGCAGGAGACACCGAGGAGGAGACGCCGAGCAGGAGACACAGAGGAGGAGACGCTGAGCAGGAGAGGGCGAGTAGGAGACACCAAGGAGGAGATGCTAAACAGGAGATGGCAAGCAGGAGACACTGAGGAGGAGACGGCGAGCAGAAGACACAGAGGAGGAGACACCGAGCAGGAGACACAGAGGAGGAGACGGCGAGCAGGAGACACCGAGGAGGAGATGACGAGCAGGAGACACGGAGGAGGAGACAGCGAGCAGGAGACGGCGAGGAGAAGACGGCGTGCAGGAGACAGGGAGGAGGAGACGCCGAAGAGAAGATGCAGAGCAAGAGACAACGAGGAGGAGATGCCGAGCAAGAGACAATGAGCAGGAGACACCGAAGAG